>VXAL01009999.1:77260-162585 GCA_013399475.1 Chauna torquata
GGGCGAGGGAAGCTCTGGGAGGCGGCGCTCAGATGACACAGGCCCCATCCGCGCGAGGTAGAGAGTTTTAGAGACTTAGTTGGGCCAGCTACTGGCTTTCTTGTTCGTGTGACTTCAGAAGGTGAAGTACTTTAACATCTTTAAATCAGTAATAGCTCTGCTTCGTCTAAGGCTCCAAGGTGCTTTAACTGAAACAAAAACGTATGAAAGTTGCATCCTCACAAAGGCTGATTGGATTTTAAGCAGCCGAAACTGGTGGGTTCCTGTCACATAAACAAGATCCAGGGTGAGGAACAGTTAATTCTCAGCTGCCTTGGGGGGGGGGGGTTAATCAAAGATGTGTATTGACTGTGCCTTAGATGCAGTGATGCACAGAGCGTTCCCTTAGAAAACCAGCTTTGGTCCAGCAGTCCAGTTAGCCAGGAGCAGCACCCCAGAAAAACAGCTGTAATGCTTTCAGGAATGACTGTGACCCAGAAATGGTTTAGTCATGGCCATGCAAGCCTTGGAGACTTGTGTCAGTGTTTGTTCGTTCGTTTGTTTGTTTTTTAAAATCAAAGCTTATTTTCTTCAGCCTTCTGTCGGCCCTGCCAAACCCTTGCCCGCTCCATACAGAGTCAGCCAGGTATTTCTGGATTGCTCTCGTTTCAGAAAGGCTTGTAAAACTGGCATTGCAGACCACCTGTGGAATTAGGGCTAGCAGCATGGCAGGAAGATGGCCTTGCTTAGATCTGAACTGAAGATGCAGAACCACTCCGAGTGTGTCTGTCGTGCCGTCTCAGACTTTTTACTCTGTATAGTGGAGAGAGGCATGAAGTAAGGAGCAGCAGAAAGTAGATAGTTCTTGTAACAGTGATGTGATGGGTATAAAGTCAGACAAACTTGCAGGATAGTGATACAGGAGGAATGAACTGTTCACAGACATTCCAGAAACGTTTTTAAAATTAGATCTGGTATATGGGCTTCTAAGGAGAAGATAACTGAATATTTACTGGTAAATGGCTGTAAGTAGCAACTGTTGCAGTGCAGATATCACCAGTCAGCAGGGTGTCTTACTGAGACCACGTACTAAGGATTATGAGTGACAGGAGTATGACTAAAGCTTGGCTTCTGCCCTAAAAGATGATCCATTGACCATAACAGTAGAGTGCAATTACCACACCTGTCTAGCACCAGGCTAAAAATAAGATCAAGACACTTCTAGATAACAGCTGATACAGGAAAAAACTGCTTTATATAGTCCTATACAGAAAATTGTGAAGTTGCCAGCACATACGTTCCCACTCCGTTTTAAGGAGTGTCCTGAAACACTCAAACTTTTCCTGAAACTGCTACACAATACATTCATGGATCATCTTATGCAGAAAAAATACACTGTCCTTTCAGGCTGTATCAAGTACCTTAAGTTTCCCCAAGCTCTTCTATTCACCATCCTTCTGTGCAGATGAATTTCATATTTGCAACAATGTTCAGGGAAGGTGCCAATTCTCCAGTATAAGAATGTTCATTTTAAGTTACTGTTACTGTTCAGTGTCATGTACCTCACTTGCTTCTCCTGAAAATCTCTTATCTAAGTCTAGTTCATGTGGATCAGAAAAGCATAACTTTTTCCAGAGATGCCAAACCATTTAGAGAGAGAGGAACAACAACAACAAAAAAAAAACCAAAAACCAAACAAACCCTAAGCTACTAATTGGTTTTGTGTACGCTAATAGTTAGGCCTATCTCATATCAATGACTCCTGTTTTAAATACAAGGTATTTTCCTTCTTTCAGTGTATTGGCAGTTGCTAATTTTAGTGAAATGGCTCTTTCTCTAGTTAAGAATTTTCATTAGAACTTGTTATAGTTCTTGGGTGTTGCTCACTTGGTCCTCTAAAGCTTGCATCTAGTATTAGTTACTTGAAAGCATGAATACTGTCCTGATTTTCCTGGGGAGGTGAACTGACAAGATATCCTTAGTAATTTTGCAGTGTCCTATTATCTCCATTTCTGGCAACGTGTAGCACACCCACTGCACTTCATCACTTATATTGGTGGCTTTCAGTTAAATATTGCACCATTTGCTTAGCCTTCCTAATTACAGGTAGCATGCCATAGCTTGTATTCTGCTGACTTCAGTTACATTAAATTTCTATTCTATGAAATTTATCCAAGTGTTTTATCTTTATATATAAGTATCTGGTCTTAAATGAAGCTTTAAGCTATCAAAGATATTTCTTTTTCTTAAATTTAATTACATTTTGGCTTCCATCATTTGCTGATTTACTTCTGTAGGTATCACTTGACAAATACTGATTTCCTTTCCAGAGTTGTTTTTAACATCTGTAACCTAACAGTTTTTTTTTTATTATTGAGTTTTTAATAGATGACCCTCAAGTCTAATGACTTCAATGAGAAATGCACCTATCTTTTTAGAATTTGGGCTTCAGTTCATATATTCTTTTCTTTTTAACTTATTCTTATGTTTTGCCATTGTTGCATGCTTAGCAAATAATTATGCTGAGTCTAACCCCATCTTTCCTTCTTTTAACCTTTCTAGGGCTTGTGCTACAGTACTAACTGCCGATTTGATTTTCCACTGAGCTGTCCTCAAGGTATCCATTGTATCCAGTGATACTTCATATAGGAATAAATTGAAACAACTTTTCCAAAATCCGTTACCATCGTCTGAGTTGTTAGAGCTGTGGGAAAATGTTGTGGGGAAGCTCTGATACTTGAGCATTTAGTTTGTCTCTTCTTCTTGCGTTCTTCCTTCCTTCCCTCCCTCTCCTGCCCTGCTTCCACCTCCGCAGTGTGCTGTACACTTTGCAGACAAGAAGCATCATGTAACTACGAAAGTATGAGTTAAAGCCCTGATCCTCATCCTTTTGCTGATGAGGAAGACAGATCTTCAGCCCTGCAAGTGCAATATTTAGGTTATGCCATGGAACTTGAAACTACTATGGACTAAGTGCAGTCCCTGCACCTGCAGACAACCACATAGTGTTTCTCTAGTCCAGCTGAACACTTGTTTCGCACAAATTCCAGTGCCATAAACTAAGATATGTCAGAATTCTTTAACAAATCAAAATTTTTACAGAAAAAGCATGAAAATAAGTCTCACAAGAGAAGAGGCCCTGTAAAAGATGAAGTTAAGAGCTTCTACGCGCTACCTACTGTAGGGGCAATTCCTTCTGCCATCTGGTTTAGGCAGAGAATTCTGATCTCAAATCCAGAGATTATTTTAACGTTAAGTATAGGAGCAAAAGGGATCAGCCAGACACCTTTGAAGAATTTTGCATACTTCAGAAGCACAGCAGCACACAGGTGACCACCAGAAGCTTGGAAGTAACACAGTAAAAATATGAGGTAAATAGTATCAACCTCAAGAAGAAATCAAAAAGGAAACTTGCTCCTTGAATGGAGTCCAGCACACAGAACTTCCTAACTCTGTGGACTCTTTAATGCCTCTTGTAGGTATTCTGCTTTGCTGTAGGATACGTGCCATCCCCTATCTATACCTCTACCTTGCGTTCCTCCTACAAGATAATAGCATTTCATGTGGCTTATAATAATTCCAAATCTGGTGAATACTATTTTGTGTAAGTTTCTTGAAGCATAAGGGTAGCTTGAAGAGCTGTTTTGATGGAAACTAGAAAGCACAAACTGGTGGCTGGAGTGAAATTAAAACAACAAAGTACCTACTGCAAGAATCATATATAATGAAAGTTTCTAGATGTTAATGCTGTAAGACATCGGTAGCAATAACTCCAGTGCAAGCCAGTCAATGGTCTACATTAAGAAATGGTTTGTAAGTGAGGTGAATACCACGTCCACCTGAGGGGAAAATAGCAGGCAGAATATGCAATATGGAAGAGTGGAGGAAAAATAGAAAGCTTCTATGAAAGTTTACCAGAGACCAATGTGTTTGAGATTTAATGCCACCCTGCACCTCTGTTATTTTGATTGGAAAAAAACAGAAGCATCATGTTCGCCTACAGAAACATCCACTGAATCCTGTTTGTGTTTTCTCTGATTTTTGTTTTTTAAATAAAGCGTAACCTGAAAGCTGCTATACTTACTCTTCCAATCTAAAATGAAAAAAAAAAAAGGCAGATACACTCAATTCAGAATTCAGACTAGACTAAACAAGCTTTTAGGTAGTAGAAATGGAAGAATGTCATTATATAGACATGTCTAACAAAGTCTGTTTTTACCAGTAGAAGCACTGTCTCGGCTTTCCCTTTAACAACATAATATATACAGGGTATTCATTTCAGCTAAGGGAAACGCGAGGTGTGAACCATAGAGGTGGCAGCACATCTGTCTGAGTGAAGCGAGCAGAGGTGCTGAGGTGATGCATAGGGTACTCGGCTGAACAGCCTGATCGCTAGTAGCCTCCTTGGAAAAGCTCAACAACGTTGTATCCAGTCAAGTAATTACTACCAAAGCAAACCACAAAACTATTCTGGGTAGCACGTATAACAACTTGCAGTAGCTCCCAAACAGGAATGTAATTAACTAAGCTGCAGGTGGCTGACAGAAGCATCATTTCCTCCCTAGTGTCTATGCTGCTGGGGTAGCAATCGGCAGTGCCGTTCTGCTGTGTCACGCTGGCATTACAGGCGGTACATGCGTATCGTTGAGCCGTGCAGTTCAGCTCTGACTAAGCACACCTAACAAGAGTTTGGAAGGCCAAAATGAAGCAATCTGTCAGAGGCCTGGTGAAGCAGCAGACTGAAGCAATTGCTGAAGCCTTTCTGCCCCACCTCGCCCCACCTCTTTAAAATTGTACCAGAGATGGTCTGTTTACTGAACCATTTGTTGTGATGATTCAGTTGTCCCTCGTGAGGGGGTAGCTCAGTTGCTGTGTCGGCTAGAACCTTGTAGTTTAGGGCTATAGGTGTACAAACGGGAACCCAGATTGCTTTTATTATCAGGCCAGCGGGGCTGTTCTCAGGTAGCTTATAACCTCCAGTTACCAAGACCCACATAGTACCTGCTGCAGCACTGTATAAGGAGAGAAAAGCATTACCAAAGCAGCCGAGAACTGTAGGTATATGAAATGGCTTTGAAAGCTACCTTGGAGTATTTAGTGCTTTTATCATATCAAATGGACAAAAAGGAAGAGAATGAGGTTGACTTGAATACGCATTAGGTAAATGGGTACCACAGCTTAATGAAGTTGCAGGTGATCGGGGAAGGAACTGCACCTATGCCTACATGGGGTTTTGCAGACTGCACCTAGCCAGAGCATTGTGAGTGTGAATTGGTTTCATGCCAGGTCTCTTAATTGCATTTGGATGGTGCGGAACTCAGACTAACCTATTTTGAATTTGGAGTACGTTGGCAACACACGTGTAGTCAATTAGAGCTATTCAGTGAATTAACGTTGGTTGGCAGAACGACAGTGAGTTGGTTGCTTGTCTACCCATCTATTTATTGTAAGCAATAGTATTAGAATTTAGAGTTGAACTTCAACGTCTTCACAGTTCAATAAAGAGTGACTGGGGAGTGTGTTAATATTGAGTACATTCTCATGAGCGTTTCATGTACTTATTTTGCTCTGTAGTCACACTAACCTGTAATTTACTGTTGAGTCACTGTTCTGTCAGCTTTGCTAAGTACAGGCTTTAAAATACAAAGTTGAGCTAGCATGTGCCTAGTGGTATTGGTTGAGCAGCCACAATGGGTTGCGCCATTGCTTGTTTCTCCTTTAGTCAACTCCATTTTCTCCAAAGCATACAAGGAGTATTTTTAAGGGGGCTGGCTTCTGTTGATAAAGCTACACGTTGCCTTTTCTTTAGGTTTAGTGGCAAATATATTCCCATTGTTTAGCGTAAGTTATAGGGCAAGGTTTTTGTGTTTTTTAGTTATTTTTGCTTTTAGTGTAACAGCCTATAAATACAAGCATTTTCAGAGTCTTGTTTATCATGAGTGTTTTGTTTTTTTTTTTAAATAGATGACTACAGCCTATTCTTGGGCCCATCATGTCAAGTTTTAAACTAGTATTCTCTGTTCATTCCATTCCTCAATGCGTATGCAGACACACACATACGAACGTTTCTGAGTTCATTGTTTCCAGGTAAAAATGGGTTTGAAAGATACTTCTGTATGTGTAGCACCGACAGAGCATGTGGGTGTGGAGGAAGCAATGAGGCAGGACCTCGTCCCACCCTCTGTGGCCTGCTGCTGTGAAACTCCACATGGAAGATACTCAGCACACTCTTGTACAATGCCAAAGTGATACGATATGCATTTTCTGATTCTGCTTTTCCCCAAATGCATTCTTAGAAAGACAACCCTCTATCCTTGTGGAAACTAAACCACCGAACAGATCCCTCATCTCTCAGAAAAATACCTTCATCTTGGCTTTCAGCAGTAAGGGAGCATAGGTATTGAGCCTTTCTGGCAAAGATGACTAGTATCCACAGTTCATAGAGTAAAATAGATGATAGCAGATGCAAACTTTGGTTGCAGTTGAAACATTCACAGACTGTTTTATTGCATGTAACTTTCTTTGCAGTCCACTTTCCTCAAGCCCCTTTATTTTAGCAGCTGGGTTTTCCTGCCTTCGTTTGTAACTTCATTAGTAAGTAAGCTGCCATAATCTGTGATTCATATTCATATTACAATATATCAGTTGCTAGAGAGCCCCTTAAAATTGAGGGAGAAGGCTGCAAGGTTAACATCTTGTGCAAGGCTTTATCTGGTGAAGAACATTCCCATTATGGGAACAAAGGGAAACAAAACATACACAGGACTATTTCAACTGCAGGAGGACTGTTGCAAATTACTGCTTTTGGGAGAGGGTGGTGGACTTCCCTATCTGAAAGGGCATAGTACTACCTCTACCCTTTAGAAATGCTATGGGATGGAGCATGTTTTTGTACTATTACTCTCATTTCTATAAGAGCTAGCAATCAGCTGGAATCACGTGGAAAAAAGCAGCTTCCCCCCTCCACTCCCAACCTAAGCTAGGATCCTATGATGGTAATCTTTTAAGTTATAACGGTTCACCTCATCTAAAAAGAAAACTATTGTGCTTGTTTGTTTTTTTAAGTTTGAGAGTGTGGTAAGAAATCCGACAAGTGGGCCTTGTGGCTTTGTTTCACATGGCTTGCAGTTGCATCATTCTCTCGTTTATATTGGAAAGAAGTTAAGCATTAATCTCTGGGCTGCTAAAGAAAGCTTTAGGCAAAGAAGATACCTATATCGCTGCTTTAGAGGAGAGTTTTGATTATTTTTTGATTCTGTTACTCAAAGATTACACAGGCAGTGGTTTGGGTTAGTTGGGTGGAAAATCAAATGGGAGCATTTCTCTGGAATATCAGTACCAATTTACTAATGCAGGTATCATCCCTTAACAGCTCAGCTGCAGCTGGAAAGCAAGGAAAGCTGTCTAGCTTACCTGATCTGTAGTTCATCCAGAGGAGCTCGAGCAACTCAATAAGGCATGCACTACTCCCTTAAGAACTAAATACAGTGGAGTAACTTGAGGAAGCTTTTTAGCTTGGTCACCCCTCACTCACACCTGCTTCTTCTTACCAGAGTCAAGTTGTTGCACCTGTCCATTTGCCTACTGGGAATTCCTGCTCTTCTGGGTGGGGAGGGACATCTGGAAGTAGTTGTCGAACTGCTTCCCCCCTCCAATTCCATAGCTTGTTAATAAATTAAAGTTATTCTTACAGCACATCCTATGTATATTTCCAACACTGCGACTGGGAGAGGAGGGAGAAATCAGATGCATAGACCCGCTGCAGTTGTGCAGCGGCAGTTTCTGCAGTCATCACAGCAGCAGTACCAAGGTCAAAGCAGTCCTGCTTGAATCTGTGAGGAATCAGCACAGCAGCTCCAAATCGTTGCTGTAAACACCTTCCTTTAGCATGACATCAGTACAGGGATAGACTTGAGAGCCATTTTTTTCTCTTTATGATATAGGACCCGTTCTTCCATTGCCAATTTTATAATGGGATACAGACCACTCTGAGTTCCAGATAGCTTTACTAACAATGGTTGGATGCTGTGTCTAAGTGTAACTGAGTGCTAAGAATAAACCAGCAGACTAGACAAGCTGTAGAAGCTTAGCCACGATATGTGGCATATTAAGCATCTAAGTACTTCTGTTGCAGATTCATCACTTGCTGCTAGGAAACAGCACCACAACTTTTCAAACGGCTATTTTTTTGAATATTCTGCCATGAAAATGGGATAAATTCCTTGGTCCTTGCACAATCAAATAACTGGAACAAGCATTCGTAAGGTGGAATAACTGACAAATTTTTCCTTGTCAAACTGGCAGGAAAACATACAAAATGAGGAATTTTTTTTCCCCCGTGACTGACTGCAAAACACCTAGCTTTCTCATTTAAGGCTGTGCTGAATCACTGTTTTTTTTCTCTGCTCCTGTTCCTGTTGTTTCCACTGGGGAAGTCTGCTGCTCTGCAGCAGAATAAGATGTCCTGACATCTATGTATTTTGATGTAACAGCAAGAAAGGTGTTTTGACCTTGCAGTCAAAGAATCCTAACTTCTCTTTCTGCTAGCATCTCTGATCTGTTGTTTTCCAAATTGTTTATTTGTGGTCTAGCCCAACTTCTTCAGACTCCCTTGAACTTCTCTGGGAGTTAATTGGGAAAATTGGGAATGGAAATAATTTAATTGCTCCATCAAATAACAACTGACTGTCCTCAAATGTTCTGCATGTGCTCAAGTGATTAGAATAAGACCATGCCCCAGTAGTTTAAAACATATGAAAATAACCTTTGAAAACAATCAGTTTCAAATTCTTGTATGTGGAAACTAACAAGTAGAACCAGTCCCCTGGCTTTTTGGATTGCTTTCTTAGATCATTTGTCTTCAGCTGTTTCCTTTTGCCCTGTTTTTTACACCCGCCTGTGCAGTTTGCAGAAGAAGAAGCTGTATCAATACTAATTTATTGAAAAAAATGTTTTGCAAGGAGCTAGCTCAGGTGTTTATATGTGCATGATGTAGCTAATTTGTAACTGAATGACCTGCCACGAGTAACCAAGGAGTTGGCTCTATATGAGCTGTTACTCGTTTGTTCTTTCCCATGGGAAATAAGCTTCTCTTTCTGGCATATGTCATTTGTAGGAGTCCATAGACAAAGGTCATAAAATAGATGATTTTCCAATAGAAGAACACTTCATCTGCTGACATTATTTAACCTCAGGGCAGAAGGAATAGGGAATGCTGACAGTGCTAGGAGGGTTGAATGAAGATGAGGAAGAGGAGTATCACTGAAGTATTTGTTGTGAAGAAACAAGGCGTTTTGTTGTTTTGTTTTTTTTTAAATACATGCCATATTAGCATATAAAATCAGTTTTAGAAAAGCTGAACGTCTGAATGCAGTGATATAACTGCTAGGGATTGCTTAAGAACAGATGTTTCCCAAAAGAGTGTTTTCTGTAGAAGTCATTCTCTTCTGTGGTGTCAGAGCTGCTAGAATTCTGGTAGAAAATTGAATTTACTGTAACAGTTTAGATGTTAAATCGATCTGGCGGACAAAGATGACAAAGAAATTGATCTGCATGTTGGTACTTTTCTTTTTAAAATGGATATTAGTGTAAGTATCATGTTAGTCTTGGTAAAATCACATCACTGTCTTGTTTGGATTATCTTACCTTTGATGCTTCTGCCAAAATTGCGGGAGACAGAAAAGTGTAATTCCTGTTGGGAACCAGTTGTTCTGATATCTTAAGATATGGACAAATGCTGTCATTTTTATATTGCTCCTGGAATGTTCTTCAAGGGAGCCAGTGACTTATATTCACCAAACATCTAAAGCCTGATATGTTTTATGCCTTTGTTTGGATGAAGGGAGGGAATAGAGAATTTGTATGGGTCAGAGTCAGAGTCACAGAGGTGGTCTACACGCCTTCAGGTCTGATGCCCCTACAAGTTCCCTGAGCATGGATTTGGTAAAGGGTTTCTTGAAAAACTGTAATCTTTAAAAACAAAGAAACAGGCAAACACTTCAGATTCTTAAGTATCTTGTGTTGCTTCACAGAGCCAGTGCCTGGTACTTCATGTCTGTTTACTTCAAACTCAGCATGTAGTAAAGCAGTCATGAATCCTGTGTGGTACTGACAGTCTTGCCAGTTTGGTGGCTTTAGCCATTCATATTATATAGCTTGTCTGGGAGAAAGGGCCACGAAATTCCTATCTTGTAGTAATGACAAGAAGATTTCCTTTCATGAGTGCTGCAGTGCTCATTATGCAATACTCTTTCTCACTAAGCATATGCAAATACTTGCACCAATTACTAGCTTTCAGCAACATCTTTAGTCTACCCTAGTGGTTTACATTAGTAGCTTACAAATGCTGGTATAGACTTAACTGTTGTACAGCAAGGACGTGACTTTGATACCTTTAACTATGGCTGTTACTGATTCCATTAATTGATGTAAGCTGCAAACAAAAAAAAATCAAAGTCTTTTGCACTTTCTTCAACAAAGAGGCAAAGCCTCTTGGGCATGGAGCAGCAGAAAACGTCAAACCAGGTATAAGCTGCAACATTTCATTTTCCAGCTCTATAGTTCAAATATCTTACATTCTGCTGTGTAAGTTGGTGCTAAATGCTTTCAGCTTCTTGTGGTTTCTGTGGCCTGCTGGTCTTTTTACACAACTGCAGTGAGCGTCTTTCTATGAAGGAGATGATGTACTTTCGGAGGAGAGTTTCAAAAGGATTTTATTTTGTACACACCGTCTTTGCTGCATTAACAAACTTCAGTTCTTACCTGTACAGTACAGACCCTTGTAAGGTAGTATGAAAAAAGAAAGCAAGTTACAAATCTCAGAAGAGACTGGGAAATCTGAGCCTAAAAGCCTGAGAATTGGAATCAGTGCAGGATTCTTAGATGTACCAATTACTTTTGAAACAGATATAACTATTTGTTGGTTAATTGTCATTGATGTAATGCTCTTTTTAATTTTAAGGCTCACCAGCAGAGCAGAAAGGCAGACCGCTTGTTGGCAGCAGGGAAATATGAAGAAGCAATTTCTTGTCACAAAAAAGCTGCTGGTGAGTAGGTATTTCTCACATTCCAGTTTTTAAAATCAGTTTCTAGGTTTGCATGTTTCATGGAGGTAGTGTATCTAGTTACTTGCAAAATATTCTTTTTGTTCTTCACATGTGAAATTGTTTTTCAGTCCAGACCAAGGACCCTTTTAGAAACATTTTCTCTAATATGGACAGCCGAAGTCAGACATTCCCAAAGTTGATGTTGTTGGGGGTGGTTATCACTGTTAAGTCCGGTCTTGATTCAAGATGAAGCCAGCACCTAGTGTTGTGTACAGACTGCAGTTGGGAACCTACTGTAAGCTGGTGTTGCTTTACACTTCCTTTTTTCTTCACTTCTTTCATGGCTGAAGTAACATGCTCTCTACTGATGAATCAAATACACAAACTTCTTCTTACAAAAATTTATTTACTTCCCCTTCCTAACGTCTAAGTCAAGACAGCTAATAACAAGTGATGAGCTCAGCTTCCCTCGAACTCAAGCAGGACAGCAGAGCAGATCACAGGCCTTGATGCTGCGACTCACAGCCTTTCCTAAGTGAGACTTTTTGCATCTACCTGTTCATTTAGCTAGTCGTGCTTAATTATTTGCCTTGGAGTCCATCAGCTGCCTGACAGTGTGGCAACTGCTTGGCCGAAGAAGAAAGAGGAGGTCTTAATCAGTGCAACAAGCAGGACATTTCCAGTGACAGGGCTTGTGTGTAGAAAAAATAAGTGGCTACTCCAAACATCGTAGCCTAGATACCAGGCATTCTTGCTTTCCATTCATAAATACTAGAAAACCCCACAGAATGAGAAACTGAAACTTGGTGTTTCTGAATACCAAGAGCAACAAGGGATAGCACATATTCTGATATGCAGACTTTTCTTTTTGGTTTCCTTCACTTCATATACCAAGGCAAAACCCTGTAATGTATTGAATGTTTCTTGGGTTTACTTCAGTTGATGATTCTGTGTCATTACCTCATAACCTGAATTTGGTTAAGAATTTCTTATGTCTTGTCATTTTCAGCACTAGCAAGATGTGATCAAAGTCTGAAGTGCTGCTCTGACTCTAAGCCAGCACGTTTTCTAGTTTGAAGGGGAAGTTAATGAAAAAAAAGGGGAAACTACAGACTGTACCTCTTCGTGAAGAATATAATTAAAGCAATGACTTAATAACACAGGTGTATCATGGGAGAGAGGATTTTACTTACCACATTTTGTCTTAAAATGCATGTATGTTAAGAGTCCAATCCTTAGCTGTGTTTCTTCCCTTCATGGAAAACGTTGTTCTGTGAGTTTCTGGAAATGGCCTAGGCTCCTGTCTTTCTCTGAAAAACAAACTGTAACAATCTGAGCCAACAGGATGCCATGGCAAGGGTGTAGCATATATTACATGATCTTACAGTAATTTTTTCAGACTTTTGAGAAACAGCAGGTGTTTCTAGCCACTGTAATTTGGTAAATACTTCGACTGCTTTTTTTTTATGTGGGGATTCAGAATATGGAGGACCTGAAGCCTTTTCTTAGCTTTTAAGGAAACATTCACTTTTTATAACCTTGCCTTAAACGTTCATCAATTTTCTCTTCTGCAGCATACCTTACAGAAGCTATGAAGCTGACCCAGTCAGAGCAGGTGAGACCCAAGCGCAGTGGATGCCAGAACTCTGTTGTGTGTCTGTGTGTTATATTCTGCCCTGACTGATCACACCCCTCTTGTACTCTGCATTGTTTTCTGAGGCGCACAGCAACTACACCAGCAGTTTAAGAAGTGCGGAGATGCTAGTCTTCCTTGAGAGTTTTTGCAGGTTTATGTGGAGCAGGGACAAGAGAGCTACTAACTCATCCAGGGGTTCCCTGACAATGGTTTCTAGTCTGTAAGGTGTCTTCAAGTAGGTGATAAGACTAGTTTCATGGTTAACTTTTGCTGTGAAGCACTTAGGCTGTTTTGCTGCGACACAAGAGCTGAGCATTTCATCTACAGTGTGCTAGATGAATCTCTTCTTTCTTGGCGTTGGTCATAGATCAGTTAAACTCCTTGTGCATCTGCTTGGGGGTATTATCACTGTCTGGCTAGCAATTTCCAAAAAAAAAAAAAAAGAAACAACTAACCAACTCCTTAACAATACTGTTATGGTAAATTTGGGTGATATACCTGAATCTGTTGCATTGTAGAAGCAGGGAGCTCTTCTGGTTGGATTTACTATCTGAATAACAAAGGCTTCTCCTCTTCCTGGGGCATGCTATGATGCTGTTTATGTAAATATTTACATGCAGGTAACTATACTTGCATGAATATTCAGGTGGATTAAAGATCACCAATTAAATTGTTTAATCTTGTTCTTATTCAGGCTCAGCTGTCACTGGAATTACAAAGGGATAGTCACATGAAACAGTTACTACTCATCCAGGAGAGGTGGAAAAGGGCAAAGAGAGAGGAAAAGCTGAAAGCCCAGCAGAATGCTGACAAAGAACTAGCTGCGCATCTTCAGACTTCTTTAAAGCCACCTGCCGAAGAATCTGATGATCAAAATGTATTGGTTCCTGTTACTCAGAAACACAGCCCTTCCACAGAGAAACATCTACAGGATATTCAGGGTGTCTTTGACAGGGACCCGGATACGCTATTATTTCTGCTTCAGAAAAAAAAGGAGCCAGTGGAAGCGTGCATTGGGAGTAAAGCTCCAAAAGATGACAAAACAATAATAGAAGAGCAGGCAACCAAAATTGCAGATTTGAAACGTCATGTAGAATTTCTTGTAGCTGAAAATGAGAGATTAAGGAGAGAGAATAAGCAGTTAAAAGCAGAAAGAGCTAGACTCCAAAAATCTCCAGTAGAGAAGGAGCTGGATGTAGATACTGACTTTGTAGAGAAGTCAGAGTTGTGGGGTCTGCAGCAACACTCAGAAACTACTTCTTCAGCTGCAACTTGGCAGAAGTTTGCAACAACTGCTGGGAAGGCAAAGGACATTCCAATACCCAACCTTCCCCCCCTGGACATCCCATCCCCTGAACTCCCTCTGCTGGAACTGTCTGAAGATATACTGAAAGGACTGATGAATAGTTAAAAACCAGGAAAAAGTGCTCAATGTAGTTACCTAAACTAAGAAAAGGGAAAACCACCAGGACAATGATAACCTGAGGGCAGAAACATCTAACACAATCCTACTGTTGGAGAAAAGGCATTAAAGCAACTTTGTTACTGTGAAATACACATCATATCTGATCTACTTCATAAAATTTAAAGGTACCATAATCGGTATAAGATGACATGCTCTTTAGTCTTTCTCCCAATGTTTCAAACCAAATGACTGGCTGGAGAATGTTTCATGTAACACAATCCTTCAGGGGTTTAAAGGATGCTATATAATAATGCCATAAATGATGGTGCAGAACCTAACTGTTATGGTTGCCAGTTGGCTGCCACTTCATATTGAAAAATGCTTTCTAGCATGAATTTAAACTGTGCATTTCATTATGCATAACTTTGTTAATTCAGATACAGTGCAATTTATACACCTCCTAGATGGATTTATGTGCCACACTCTATACTCCTGACCAAGTTAACCTCAGGTCAGGAGAGATTTAAATTTCCATTCTATGAAGGAACCAACTTATTAGTTCTGTTGACGAGTTTTTTTGGGTTATCTGTTTACATAACTAATCAGGGTGCATCAAATCTAGCTATTGGTTTCTGTATAAAGTGACATTGTTTTAAAAAAAATCTATACTTAAGGAAAAATACCCTTTTTGTTTTCAGTGATGCATGAATGGAAGTAATTCTAGCAGGCAGTATTTGATTGAAAAAGAAATTGTTTACAGCTTAACCTGATTCAAAAAGGATATGAAAATAAAAACCAAGGTGTTTTGACACTAAGCGTGTGTTAAATCTGTACAAGTGTTGGAGGGTATAAAAACAAATTAAGATTTATGCTAATGGTTTTAGTACACAGCATATACCTGAAGTTCTACGTTCATTCGTCAGCAAATACTGGAAAGCTAGGGTGAATTCAGAGGGCCTTGCCTGTGCTTAAAGTGTCTTGGCTAATAGCTTGCTTCTAACACCTACAGAGAGGTGAAATCTCAGAGGAAGCAACACTGCGCGTTTGCCCAGAGCCAGGCTGCCCTGCGCTGAATTGTGCTGCGGGAGCTGTGCACACCCACGTGGGTTGCTGATTTCTGAGGCAGGCGCTGCTGCTTAGCCCCTTCCAGCAGGGCTCGGACAGGGCCCTGCCCCAGAGCGTTAGCCAGCCCTGCCCAGCCCTGAGTGGTGCCTGAACCCGGGCTTTCCTGTGGGAGGGCGTGAGGTGCTGGTCTGTAGTGGAGGCGTTAGTTAACTTTAGCTGTTCCTGATTAA
Organism: Chauna torquata; assembly: GCA_013399475.1. Lineage (NCBI taxonomy): Eukaryota > Metazoa > Chordata > Aves > Anseriformes > Anhimidae > Chauna > Chauna torquata. The sequence goes on from VXAL01009999.1 coordinate 92,621, forward strand.
TGAAAAATGTTACGTGTTGCAAGCTACCCCATTTTAAGTTGTTCTTATGCTTTTACAAGGTAAGCTTGCTTGTACATTTTTTTTTTTCCAGAATAGACTTGAAGTACAGCAAGGACACCTTACGGCTGTGCAAATTCTCCCTATGCCTCTGTAAACCTGGTCTGTCTCCTGTGCTTGCTTGAAGGGAAGTAGGGACTGCAGGCTAGAAAAAGCTATGGAAGCAAAGGTAAGACGAGTTCATTAGAGGAGGTCCCTTGTGCTGAATTGTAGCAGGAAACTAATCTTTCTGGGGGAAAAAAAGAAAGTTCTTTTCCTCTTGGACAGAATAGCCTTTGTTCCACAGAACAGCTGTGATGAGGCAACCTGTTCCAGGTCAGCCCCAGCCCGCTGCTCTCACAAAAGGGCAGGTTACGTTCTCCACTGTTATCTGCCTGGCTGGCTGTTACAGGTAATAAGTCAGTAGAGTGCAGTGTTTCTGTTCATGTAAGTGAAGCAAATAAAATGGTTATGATGTGCTCACAGGAAGGAAATAAAATTATTTAAGCACCTAGCTCATGTCACTGCCTGGGATGTTAGCACAGGGCTGTTAGCTATAGACAGACATGTCAGCTGGCTCTGCAAATAGCATCTATAGGAGAAGGAAGGAATTTTTAGCCTGGCTACCTACCTCTGCTGAAGAATCAGGATTCTTCAGAGGGCAGGGGAATTGCAAGCACTACCTCCTGGTATTTTAGACATAGCTGTTTGTCCCTTCATATTGCTGCATAAACAAAACACCAGATCTGAAGAAAGCTGCTTCTCTGTAGGAAGATAACCAAATAGGGGCAAACTCCATTCTGCCACATTTGAAAGTGCTATCAAAACTCTTCTCTCTCCTGCAATTCAAATGTTTGTTTACTCTGTTCTTGTAGTCTGCCTACTAAACACATGCTGAAATCAAACTTAAGGCAGCATGGTTTAACACTGAGACTTTTCTACTCTTGTCAGTGGTGCAGGAACGAGAGTGAATGTAATGTTCTCTTTGATAGGACAGGAGCTCCTAGACTGCAGTAGAAGTATTGCTAGCATTACACGAGTCATGTGGAAGGCTATTTCTTGTACAGTACACAGCTCATCCTAGATGTGAAGCAGGTGATACTACTCAAGAGTCAGACCATGGCCTAGTGAACAACTCATGTGCTCCTGGTAAAAGAGCCCTAGCACTGCCAGCCTCTTCTTCCCTCCCTTCCATGCAGCGGTGTGGTCAGCCAGCCACAAAGCCTACAAAGAGAAAGGAGCAGATGGGATCATCCCTTCAGGCAGCACGGGACATTTGTAAAAACATCTTACAGCTGAGAACCCATTGAGTAAGACTTTTCCTTACAAAGTGCTTTAAATTCCAGGCCAAAAGCCAAATGTATGGAATAAGACAAAATATCTTAATTTTTCTAAGTAAGGAACGCTTCAATCTGTTATTTAGAGCTAAGCAGTCACGTGGGCCATTTAAATAATGACAGAATAGCGAATACTATGAGAGACTAAGTTTTACAGATACATAGCGATGGATCTAAGGAGATTCTTCTCAAGGTCTGTCAGCAATTAGTTTACGCCCCAACAATTTAGAACTGTTTTAAATAATTACTGCCTTTCAGCTTGTTTGGGCTGGGGCATCGTGAAATGACAGAAAGAAGCACCCGGTTTTCCTTCCCTGCACCGCTGGGTGAGTTTGCCTTGCCTTGCACACCTTCCTCCCGCGGGCGGCTGTCTTGTCCTACCGCCTCCTCCACAAGGTGGAGTCCTGAGACCTGATGGCTTTGAGACCACCCTTCAGCTGCAGGATGGCGGCGAGGGGGGTCCCTCCCCCGGCCTGCGTTTGCCCTTCGGCGCCGCTCGGCGCGGGCTGCGGGCTGCGGGCGAGCGCGGTGCCGAGCGCGGTGCCGCTCGCTGGCGTCTCGTTGCCACCGACCGCCACCTGGTGGTCGCCCGGCGCCTTGCCCGGCTCGCGTTAAGACGCAGCCCCTCTTTTTCTCTTACGGGGTCTTTTCCTTGCTACCGCCACGCTAGCTGGCTTACTCCCCAGGCCTTTCAGGAATGACGAAAAGATGCAGTTTGTGAATACTGTACAGAAAGCAAGCAAAGCAATTTTCATGCACTGTAGCAGCAACAACGAAGCGGTAAGTTATAAACAGCCATACAGTGTAACCGAAGCCTCTCACAGTGAGCGGAACGGCTCCTATGGGCTTTAAATCTGATCTGTAGTGTTTCATAGGATGTAAGAAAAAACGCTGTGGTCCATTATTTCAAAGTGTCTCACCAAGAACCAATTTTAAACATGTGTCCAGACACTGCCTTCTATTCATAGCCTTTGCTTTACCACAGAAACCTCTCTTGTCTTGGAACACAGAAATATTATCCCTGTTGAATATAGCCAACATATGCTTTGCAAAAAGAAATTGTAATTACCTGGTCTCTGACTATATCCCCACAGAAGAGGAAACCAAAGAAAGGCAGCTGGGAAGCAATGTAGAGTCTCCTGGGAATAAAATCTGCAGACTGCACCACCATTTCAAGTTGATACTTAAAATGACAGCTAAAACCAAAATATACAAGTGTTGGGTTTTACATTTTGGTCTTACATAAAGGGGAAATTGGATCTTGTGACCGCTTCCTCTGAGAGTGTTTCCATTTTCAGGAACTCTTTGGCCTTGAACTCTTTCCTACTCTCATGTCAACAGCAGCTCTTTAGCCATCTGCAATTCCTGTTGACCTGTTTTTGGTGACAGGAACTACTGTATCAGAAACCTGTACCTGACCTGAGTCATCTAGAAAACTGGTGGCAGCCATGCAAATACAACATCTCTTCCAGGCACAGCTTGGAATAAAGCCAGATTTATTTCACATCTGTCCTCCCTGTTTTAAGAGAACATATTGAAGGATAGTTCTTGAAAGATATGAAAGTGAAAGCAGGCTAGAAAAATAGATGACAAAATCCCTTACTTACTAGGACTAAAATACAGTAGAAAACAAACAGCAGAACTTTCCAAAAGTAATCAGAGTGGTAGCATGGCTGCCACAAATCAGGTAAAACCCAGACAATGTTTGCCAGACCTTTCTGCCTGAGTGTGACGCATGAAGTTTAACTGTATACAAAATCCATTGCTTCCAAAAGACTCAGAGCTACAGCCATCTTTTCCCCCACCTCCTTTCTCTCCCACGTTTGTTTTACAGTCCAGAAGTAACCTAAACTTACCCAGGCTTTTTGTCCTGCAGTCATTTGAAATGTTCCCCCTGGCCCATTTTCTGCAGGAGTTAAGGTATTATTGAGATCAAACAACATAAAACCCTTAGAGCTGTAAAAATACAGGATTTCCTGCCTTAGAGCTACTAAACCCTAGTCTTTAATTCCAGTAAGGAAGCACAGAGCTATGATAAAACCACATGCCCTGGGACTGGAAAAAGCAACAGGCATCTGTGTCAAGAATACAATGTATTGGTATGGTTGGAAGGTACTTTGATGCATAACAACAAAAATCCTCCTGTCTACCACTTAGCTTTAGACAGGTCCATGTTTAAAATGTAACTGTTTGCATACAACACATCAGGTAAAATGTCTTCAATTTGCTCTGAGGCAACATTTTCCTACTAGCTATAGATAGATTGCAACTTCCTTTTCAAAACCTACAAAAAAAAAAAACAAATGAAAAAAGTACAGAGGTTAGTTTGTGTACGCGTCTAATGCTACAATCATTTGCCCCTTGGTCACAGTTTCCTAGGTCGCCCTGCTGAGATGGAAAGAAAGGGATGTGGCCACGGACACTGCATCAGAGCAGCCCCCACGCCACCAAGTGCTCCCCTGCCCTCCTGGGGCACACTTATCATGGGAACAAAAAGGCAGAGAAGGAAAACTGGCACTCCTGCAAACAAAGAGCAAGTCAAAAGGTGGAAAGCAGGAGCACAGTGGAAAGTTGACGTTGCTCTTTGAGGCAGAACTGGGGAGGCTAGGAGGGGAAAGCGTAGCAAAGCCTGAGTGTGAGAGTCTCAACAGGGAGAGGCAGCATATCCAGTGCGGATGTGGGGGAGAGCACAAACATCCTGCACGGGAAAGCAGCAGAACGGGGGCATGGTGGCTGTGGAAGGAGGAAGGAAGGGAAATTCCCAGTTACGGGCGCTGGGCGGAGAGGCTGTCAGTTGTGAGAGCAGGAGAGGGCTTCACAGGGTGTCACGGGAGAGGGTACGAACAAAATTACCACCTACCGAGAAGGTCAGAGAGCATGAGAACGTAGTGCTGATCAGATGGAGGTTTGGTTTACACACAGAGATCTGAGTAATTTCCGTGAAGCTGCAAGAGTAAACAGATTTTCAAATCAGATTGGTATAACCCTGTATTGTTTGACGTGTAACGGGGACCACTTTCACTGCCAGCAATTCCAGTAATCCAGTAACTTCTGTTTGAGCTGAAACATGTACACAGACGTCCATCGATGCTGAAATAGTTCAGGTCATAGCAGTCTCACTTTGTTCTTTGCCGATTGCTTGCTCTTGCTTGTGACCTCTGCAGTTACAATAGAAAGCGTGCTCATTTAATGTACGGCCCGTACAGTGGATGGCAATGAGAAGGAGCTGGAAGGGTGTGAGATAAGAAGGGTGTACGCGGAGAGGAGGATTTGCAGTTTGGCAAGTTTGAGATGTGAACTTTCACAAGACAGAAGGAAAAAAAAAAGCGTTTCATGAAGAGCAAAGTAGATCAAGACAGAGCTTAGTCTGAATAGGAAGGTGGTAAAAGACAACACAGTACTTCATATTCTTGTTCTAGAAGGTGACAGTGTTCCTGCACTCAGATAGCTGCAGCTGCTACCATTGAGTACTTCTGGCAATATTAAAATAGTTGAGACCAGAAAACCTCCTAAAAAGTTTTTTAGGAAAGAAAGATGAGAAGAACATGCCCAGTACTGCCTTGCAGAACACAGAAAGTGTCAAGAAAAAAAAGCTGATTTGAAAACAATCCCCCTACCCCCCTCCCCTTCAGTCTCAGACATCAGCTATGAAAATCTCACTTTGCACCGGCCGTAAGCATAACGCTAACCCTGCTTCCTGCGCTGCTTTCCTGTGTAGGAGCGGGGAGCTTAACTTCATTGTGAAGGAGCCAGAAATCTTAAAAGACACTGAATAAACTGAGTTTGGTATACCAAGTATTTAAAAGAACAGTTTTGGCCTCTTTCACTGGTACTGGCAGTAGCTGTTACCTTTAACAGTTTTTTGTGGTCTGTTAATGCACGCAGCATGTGATTCACAGTCTCTTCAAGCTGATGGCAGTAAGCGCTTTACAGCACTCCCCGTTGCGCTCAGTTTGTGCCACGTTTTCCTTGTTCACTCGCTCTTGGCTTCTTCCCCTCCCATCAGTTACTGGGGAAACACGGTCATTGTTGCGGGCAGTTTATAAGGACATCTGCAAGTGCAGCACAAAGCCAATTCACAAAGCGGTTTGCAAAATGCATCAGGTTGTTTTTACACACTGCAAATCCATCAGATATACCCATTAACCACAAGCCTGTAAACTCCACTTCTGGTGTAACCACCGTATCAATTTACTTCACAAACTCTACTAAGCAAATCAAGCGGATAGGTAAACTCCATAGTGACTCTGGAGAGAAATGCTGTTTATGCAGTTGAAACTAATTTTTTAATTTTATCAACTTATCTTTGCTAAGGAAGCAGCAAAGATATACTTACCCCAGTGGCTGTGCAACATTTCATGTAGCACTGAAGCTTGATCCCATCAGTTCTGCCTCTCTCCAAAATGAGATTTTTATGTTCAAACCTATCAATCTCCCTGCCTTCCTGCCTTTTTTTTGGGAGGATTCTTGCTGCTTCTCCACCCATTTCAGCCACATGTGTTTTTGCAGATGAACATCTTTGTCATACACTTACGGATTCATCAGCAAAGGTGGAAGAGGAACAGGCGGCCTCGAAGGACGTTAACAGTCGGCACACTTGGAAACAAAAACTAGCCGCTGTTCAGCGACTCATTCGAGTACCAGCCGAGGTAAGAACTTACATCTTCAGCCTCAGAGCCGCAGGTGAGGATCCCTCCCCCGGCTCCCTAAGCCCTCTGGCTGGCAGGGGCAGCCTTCAGCTCCCCACGGGGCGAAAGCTCAAACCTGCAGAAGCACTTGGGTGCTACCGCGGAGCGGTTAAGTACAGTAAAGCACCTGAATACAGTTACGAGGTAGAGCAGGAAGGCCGAGGCTTTAGCCAGGACAGACACGGTAATGTGACACTTTCTGCCAGTAACTGGAGAAACCGATTCCATTCAGCTCAGCTACAAAGAGGAGCCCAGCACAAAGAGCGAGCTGTGATGACAGCCCATGGACCATGGCCTAACAACCGCGCTTTGTATGGGAAAAAAATAAGCGGGGCGGGGGGAGAATCCGACCTGAGGGCCTGCAGCAGGAATGCACGTTTGAGCGGCCTCAAGGCATTTCACAGATGTTTAACATACTGCACCAAAATTCGAGGAAAAAGACATATAGACTTGAGATTAAAATTCACTCATTTACACATTCTAAACTTAGAAACAAGAACAGGTAACAGTTTAGTTCTGTGCTACACACAGCGTAAGGTAAGTTGCTGCATGTAACTGGGTATGAACATGAGAGTCAGCTGCTGAGGACAGTAACATCACCCCAACACATTTCTTTGCAACTTCAAACGAGTTCAAACCAGTTCAATAAAGAACTTTACTTCTGGACCCCAAAACTGCTTTTGTACCTCTTAAGATAGTCTCACAATTGTCTCGGAAAGATAATTCATATGCAACTCATTTTTTGTCACCCAAAACACTGTCAGACTTTGTCACACTTGGAGCAGTAAGCAGGATACTTACTGTCCCCTTTCAGACACACAACAAGCTCGCTACCACAGCCGCATCTAACATTTAATATAGAAATCTAAACATTTGGACAGTTTGCATAATTTTAAGAGTTTATGTACAATTTAGCTTTTCACACTAACTCAAAGAGCTGGAATGCCACTCAACTGTCTAACAATTTATCGTTATTAAATAAAAACCAAAAATCCACATTATTTTGCTCTACTACTTGAACTGCAAAAAGCCAAGACTATGAAAAAAATTTCTATAGAAATTCCTTTCCCCGTTCATCCAAAATACATGTTGGATTATTAAAGACAGAACATAAGCGATGTTTAAATTGTTTTATTCTGAGAGGCTCTTTTTGGGTCAGCCATTTGAACTGTGCTCCAGCACTTCCCTTTGCAGTTTTGTTTCAAACCCAGAGAGGGCAGAACGGCGCACATCAACCACGGCAGAACATTTCAAGCATTACAATAAGCGACACTGAAGCAGAGATGCATTGGCAATTACTGTGAGTGAACGACTCGCGCTGTCACAAATATGCCACAAACATAAAAAAAACAAACACAATGAGACAACATTTGATAAAGTTCTTTTAATGGAAAATGTAAAACCCCTTTCAACTTCAATGTACAAAGCATGTGTAACACTTGCACTTTTAACAAATTAAAGCAAGCCAATGTTTAAAAAAATACATCATTGAATGTATATATGTATATATTTACATAGCATATTAAGTTTAATATTTAGCTTTAAAAGTTCACATAAATTTTACCAAAATGAGACAATTTTTAAATAAATTACACCTTTTGAAAACGTTTAATTGTACACTGAATAGCTTCAATAAAATACTGAAGTGTCTGTATTTAATATCTACTTTATATACTTTATATTTTACAAAGTTTACAATTATTTGGCAGTAATTTTCAGATTATGACATGACTGCTGTGCGGACTCAGCAAGATCCCAAATGCAGGCAATAGCTGGTGTTTGTGTCCTACTCTCACAGTAACTGTCTCAATGTAGTGAAAAATATCTGAATTATTTTAGCAAACTGTACAAGTCACATTTACATTTGATCAACAATATAGCATAGAATTTTGTGTTTTTTTTCCAAAAATAAATACATCATCTTAAATCTTTGACATTTCACAAACTTCATGTACATTATAATACAGGACAGCAGAACGCTGCTTCATTGTTTGCAAGTCTAACACGTAATCACAGTGGCTGTGATATGAAGCTCTACCGTTGCAGTGTCATTAACAAGTAAATACGATGACTATATTTTCTTGGCACTGATGGTTTGTGAAGCTTAAATTAGTGTGCATACTGTTCATATGTTAGAAAAAAATAACCTCCATTTGATGTTAACACAAAAAAGCAGAGTGCTTAGTTTTCTTCCATATCTTCCATTTCACTTTCATGAATCTTCAAAGCTCTTACCATTTCTTTAACTGCATGATACAAGATATTTTTAACCTGCAAGAACATCAGACATTTTAGTAAGACCTACTTCTAAGGAACTCCTAAAAGTAACTACATTTAGGACTAGGCTTAGTGGATGTTAAAAAAAAAAAAGGAACGCTGAAGAATCAAGTCAGTGCAAAAGGAAACACCTTTTTACACATTTTAAAACATAACGTGAAATAAATAAATAAAAACAGCAATTCAAGGGAGAGTCATTTACACCCCTGGCATTCATGCTGCTGCTCATTGTTATTCTGTGTGAACGGCAGCGAGGAAGTAGCTCCACGCACTGCTCCGCATTTCAATGAGCCTGAGCATGCCCTGCCTTCATAACAGCTTTGAGAGCAGAATTCATTTCCTACCTGCAGTTTATCATCATAATTGATTTCTTCCTTTGACAGCCTCAGCTCCTGCGTTAAGTGAAATGACTGTACAAGATGTTCTGGAGACACAAAGTCTTCAGTTACTTGAACGCAGCTGTGGAAATTTTGCACCTATCCAAAATAAAAATAAGAGTGATAATTAGTATTTTGGGGTTATTCTTTGGCAGAGACACCTGAGAAAAGAGTGGGACTTGAGATCTCTGAAAACCACATGCTTATCAGACTAGAGTGTCTTTATACATTTTACGTAGAGAGCAATTAAGTGTGTTCGACTTAGATAAGCTGGCTTCTGGTAAAAGGCACGCTTTGAACAATACACATTTGCCTGTGCTCTAGTGCTTCTTCCTGCAGCCTGTTCTGACACTGATTGAGCATATGCTGATGTGCGATTCCACCTTTCTACCAGCCAGCCGTACAGGAACTGCTACTGTGTAGTATCGCCACACAGCCATTTCCAAAACACTGCGCAGGCGCCGAAGCCACAGACCGACTCAGCCACAGACTCAGCCACAGCCCTGCCCGCAGGACCCAGCTCCTCAGGCCGTGCAGACACACTGGAAGCTGCCACCCATACTCTGCCAGGCAGAACTTGCTGTGTTCGCTGAGAAGTAATTGCCGGTCAAAATATTTAAAAGGAAAAAAAAAAAAGCCACAAACAAAGTGGCAGATACCAGAAGGGGAAAAAACACTATTTCCTTCAACCACTTCCTTTACTGATGAGAGAGGTACCAGCTGAGAGAAATGGACACCATCCCTGCCACCAGGTCATATCTGGAGAGCAAGAGAAAGGAGAGAGAGGAAAAAAAAAGAAAAAAAACCTTCCTGATTGTGACCTATCAACTCCTGTTTGTCTTCTTCAGAAAGATGCACTACCATGTTTCACCCCTGAACCTCTACAAATTACACCATTTCTTCAGCACGTCAAAAGCCTCCTTTCCCCAAATTCTAACAGTTGCTCATAAAGTTGTAAAACATCAATTCTGCAAACTTACCACAGCTCTGGGGAGCAGGGAGGGGGTGCTTCTGCTACTGTAGCAAACAACGGTCCCACCCTGCTCGGTACTGATACAGTTCTGCAGATTTTAAGCTGGTATCTAGCAAAATCCTGTTTTTTTAATGCGCGGTCTGAAGTTTCTATTGTGATGCCTGATATTCAACAAACCTTCAGGGCCTACACAACTGAGGACACAGCACTTTATTTTAAAATGATTTTCCTCTTCAAAAACACTGCCTGAGTCTGATTTTATAAGGCAGCTTACCCCTGTGCGGGAGAAATCCTGAAGAGTAACAAGTAGCTTGACACTAGCATTGTGCATGAGGTTTCTGCAACCTCATAATCATCAGGAAAGACAAACACAGTTCTCTTCTGCAGGTGCATCAAAACTGAAGCAATTCAGGAGTCGATGAGTGTTTGCTGATGCCACACAGCCTCAACTTCCAAATAGCAAAAAAGCCACGAGTGAGGAAAGAGCAGCAGAAGTGCCACCACGGGGTGCCCCTGGCACTCAGGGAATTTCCTAGAGCTCCAGGTGAAATGTCTCTGCACTGCGCAGACGGGCGGCTGGCTCCAGCCCCATCTCTTCCCTCGCAGGCTTTTCACTGGTTTCAAGTCCATACCTGCCCTTGTTTTGCTTTGCACCCCATGGAAATCCCACACAACTTTCACTTTCTCCCCACTGAGACAAGATGTTACTGATTCTGTCTCCCTGTCTCACTCCATCACAGAACTGACAGTATGCGCTGCTGTCACATCGTTCATTTTGCTGTGCCTTGAGCCTTCCTCCCAGCCAGTGCCTGTCTTATCGGTGTGCAAGCGTCTGGGGGAAGACAGATTTTAGCTTGCCTGTCTGGTGCTTAACATGGGAATGCCCTGCTGACAGCCCATAGGCAGTTCTACTTCCACATATTTAGAATACCAACCGATACAATGACACACAAATAAATATGTTTAGCAACGATTCCCCTGAGGTTCGCAGGGTGAGGACTACAACACTCCCACGACTGTGCCAGTTCCAGCTGAGCTGAGAACAGCTTCGCCCTCAGCCCACGTGAAGCAGAGATTTTCCAGCAGGGAGCAAGAGATGGGTGGGCGCCTGAACAGCCCCAGACCTGAGCGGGGCAGGAGGAAAGGGCTGTCCAACCCACCGCCTGCAGATCCTCACCGCTCAGCTGTCTCCTTCCTGTCCTCACGCTGTACATCAGCCATTTTCTGCATGGCTGGACCTCATGGCTAGCGCATGGCCCAGCAGCTCTGCATACGCAGCTCCCAGGCCTGTATCATATCTACTTATCGTAACGACTCCAGGATGTCGTAGTATCTGCATGTTATTTTACAATATATAATCCTGCTGTTAATCAAGATAATACAACTATAAAACACATTATAATAACCTCTTCCACTATGAACAATTTTTGCATTTAGTCTGAACAACACATTTCAATCACCAACTCAAGTCTTGCTGTCTTTCAATTTATCACTAAAATATTTTGCAAATTTGGATACGAATCACCAAACTAAAACCAGGGAGATCATCCCTGGAGGAGGACTGTGATACAGGATGACCTAGAATGGAGCTGCAGAGTGTAACCTTCAAGAGAACAGTAACAAAGCCATTTTTTTCAGCTGGGAATGTTTGCAGGAGAGCTGAGGGCTTGTTGTTACAAGTGCTGGAGAAGGAATGACACACGGATGTTAGCAAAGCAGAGGACACTTCTGAGCTCCCCTATCTGTACAGCCAAGAAGGAGATACAAACCTACAGAGCAACAGTCAAGGGACATTCAGGGAAGCATCCATACAGAGACTAGTCCAACGCTATTGCTTTTTTTCAAGGAAGCAAGAGGTTTATGCTACCATAAAATACTAAGAACAAGTTACTTTAAGACAGACGTGAATCCACAGAAGATGGAAAGAAAAAAAAGATATACAAAAAAATCTAAACACCCCCCCCCTCCGTGTTAGAACAGTAAAATTCTAGACCAGCATGTCAGAATAAGCACAAGACAACAAACCTAACTGGTTCCAGAGTGAAAGCGTCTGACTACACAACACAGTGATCACAGGCTTGTGCTCCCTAACTCCATGCATTGCCCTTATTTCCTCTGTTCCACAACATTACAGATGAGCAAATAAAAATAAAAATGTTAATTTATCACCAATCTTACTATCAACTGTCGTCCAGTTTTAGTTATTAAAGATTCATGATGTGCATGTAAATCCAAAACACTTAACATGTAAGCCTGAAAATGCTTAACACGTAAACTTAACCTGGTACGTGTTCTTGTTCAGACTTATTTTTAAGTGTTTAAATGTGCTTTGTATATATGAAGAGTTGGTGCTGATCCCTAAGGTCAGTATTTATGCATCTCTATAGAGAGAGTACTATACGTGTACATGAAAGAACACGATGCTTTCATTTCCTCCTACATGGAAGATTCACAGGAACTTACTGAAGATGAAAAGGTTCTCAGCTTCACCCACTAAGGTTTTAAAAACACCATGTTATTAACTCCTTGGTGCCAGAAGGTAGAACATTACCACTTCAAAAGCAATTCTGAGTTTGACGCCAACAAGATAAAGATAACAGTGGTCTTATTTTTGGCCCCGAAACCTACAAACTGTAGGGAAGCCTGGAACAGTCCCACAACTTCATGTTTTATATTCTGCGTGCCTTATACAAATGCCTCATGCTATATAAAACAATTTTCCCAGTATGTTTATGATTTTCCGTGGGTTCCCTTTTCAGTTTTGTATCTGGGATGATCTCCCTTGTTTCAAGAGATCAGAGTAAGGTTAATGGAGAACGCAACACAAATCCTATTGACTCTGGGAATCCAAATTGCTTTAGCCTAGCAAGAGCTAAGAATATCAACAATGCCAGACATTCTTTCACTTTTTTATAAGGGCTTAGAAAGCGCCAGCCCCTGGAGACACGGCACTGGGAAAGGCAATCTACAACCCAGTATTTGGTCATTTGGGGTTTTTTTTGCTTTCTTTTGGCGCAAACAGATCATCCAGGGTTAACACCGCCACGTGAAACCCATCTAAAGAAACAGCGGAGTGACAAAGGAATCTAGTCTGGGTAGTCTGGGTAAGGTACCTGTTACTTTCAATGGACAAGCAACTGGAATGGCCAACAAACAGATGAGGGACATTACACTTGTCACCACTATGATCCAGTCATCTCTACACAGAAAAACCCACTGCCCTAGTCATGGTGACATGGCAAGCCGTTGCTCCCTCTGCGCTCAAAAGAGGTCGCAGTTGGAAGCTGATCTACAGATCAGAAACCAAATAGCATCTTCTTCAGACAGGCCTCGCCTCGCTTGAACCCAAGTGCAGATCACTGATGAATCTTTAATAGCAAGATGGTTTACAACCCCTATGGCAGGGTGGGGATGCTCCTCATTCCTTGATTGTCAGCTACCTAATTAGTGGTGCTTGACAGCTGGCAAGGCAGCAAGAAAGCAGTCTCCATTTCCTGTTTTAACAGGACAAAATTCACAGAGGGGAAAAAAAAACCTAGAACAATCCAAAAATCACATCTGAACAATCATGTTTTCTTCCTCTTTTCACCAAAGAGACGCAATTTGCAGACTGTGAGAAAAAAACAAAGTAACAAAATTTATATGCTGAGAGGACTAAAGCTTGCTACACAAATTCATATGCCTTTCTCTGGAACTGCTCTATGGGTAGGACTTTTTCCTACAGAGCTGAGAACACAATCAGCCTGGCTGTTGCAGAAGCAGAACCACTCCTTCTGATGGTAAGGAAAGCTGCTGAAGGGACAGGGCTAACCCCTGGCAATTAATAACTTTCTGTGTAAAAAGGAACTTAATATGGAGCACAAAAACAACCGCCAAATCTGGTTGCAGAACCATCTTATTAATTACACCCCAACTTTCTCCACAACTCCCCTATGGCTAAAGACAGAAAACAAGAGGACACCTGACATCCAGATGTGTGTCTGCTTGGGTTCCTCCCCCTGCCTCCCCAACGGTACGTTAGCCTTGGGTTTAGAAGAAGAAATACTAACCTAACACTGTCGTAACAAGCACCAATTTACTGAAAAGTCTGGTAATGAAATGACAAGTGGAAAGAGTGGTTAATAATAGTCTGATCATTTTTCATTTTAAAGGAAAAAATGAACAGTTAGTATTTCAAGTGTTTGAATTGTTGTTTGTTAGCACTGGCTAGTTATCAGTAGAAACGGATAGAGCTTATAGTACATTCCTATACACTAATAGCTACCAGTAAGAAAATCAAATCTGAGTACACATGCAGTATGTCTTTGAAATAAGTTATTTTATGATATTTATGTTATTTAATCCTGTATGTCTTTGAACATATGTATTTTACCTGATGAAGTGCTCCTGCTGGTAGAATAATAGCATCACCAAGAAACTGAATAACCGTACAGGTTTTTACTCCATATTCTTCAAGAAGTCTTTGGCGAAGCTTTTTGTTCACATACCAACTCTGATCACGTATTGGATCGTGTTCTGGTAAAACTTCTAAGCCTTGCTCTTTTGCTATCTGTTAAGTACAGAAAAGAACGCAAGTTACCTTTAAAAGAAGCTGAACCTTTTGCTGGTTAAGTGGTAAGTACACCTAACTGACAAAGTAACAGTAGTGTTCAGGATGGATATTAAAAACAAACAAACAAAAAAACCACCATTCCTGACAGAGTGGTAGACGTAACTGCAACAACCTTTTCTTATTAAGTTAACCACATGGGAACAAGTATTACCCTTAATCGATTGCTCATTAATGAATCAGAGTGACTACAGAAAAAAGCACACACCCAATTTATCTGTCATGATGCGGGAGACAATTTTGTCATTGAAAACGTATACTTTTATTCATAATAATGTTAAATATACTTAAGTATGTTATGCAGAGCTTGAAACTGTTCCTGTGTACTAATCACCTTTCTCCTATACTAAACGAGATACTGAGATTTTATCTCTTATCAGCAGGCAAAGTGGTCCCAAGGTCTACTCATCAATTAACCTCCAAATAAGTATTTCAAAAATACCACCACACCAAAAATAGAAGGCGGCACACGATTCAATTCTGGATACCATGGCAAGCTGTGGTAGCAAATGACAAACTCAGTGACACAGCATCTAAAGTACTTCTTTCTGTTTTAAACCTGCTGCTCTGAGAGTTCCCTAAAGCCCCATAATTGCTCTAAAAGAAGAAACTCTGAATAATATCCATTGTCCACTTATTCCCTTGTGTTTACCATTTTGTTCACCACAGTCACCCCCAGCTCTCTTTTCCAAACTGAAGAGCCATCACCTACTTCATGAGCATCAAACTTTTGAATAAGCAGAAAAGACTGGATGTGTACTTCATAGCCTCCTGGAATTGGCTGTATTTTTGTTCACTACTGCTCGTTTTTCCCCACAATTCAGCTTGCCAAAGAGCAAATGTTTGAGTCACCAGAGGACAGCTGCCGTGGGACTGAAACACAGGCTTACAGTCCAAGAGAATTTTTACCCCTAAATTTCTTATGCTTCTCCTGCTTGCAGTAGAGACAATGGCCTCCAGCTTATTTATGGACCCCTTTTGTTTAGACAGCTAAAACCCATCTAAATTACTGCCACAGTAGAAGACAGTGAAGACTTCTTTAGTAGATTCTTCCTTGAGCAACTGCTTCAGAGATATTTTGGTAGTTCTAGGTCATCCATCAAGATCACCTTCTAGAACATGAAAACGTGCTGAAGGCAGGGCTCGGAAAACCGCTTCCAACATGGCATCTATAAATGTAATGGCACTGATTGTTGCCAATGAGCATTCATCCTACGTTTTAAGTAATGACCTGAGAGGTTCTAAGGTGACTTTGACATCACATGCTGCATAAAGAATATCTGTGCAGTAGCTAATGTTGCAGAATTTTGCCCTTGGGTGCATTATTCCCCCTACTTTCATCTACACTAAGAGACAAGGCACATTCTTTATCTGAGCTAATGAAGATTGGTCCCCATGAAGACTGGTGGTTGCTGGGTTGCAGGGGTTTTTGTTCTGTTCTTAATGGGACAATTCACAAATACTTTGGCATTGGATAACACAAGTATTTCTGAAAAGTGTTATCATTTAAATGCTGGTAAATAAAAAAAGTATTGTATTAGAAAAGCTTAAGAATAATCTCCATATTCTCCTGAACCTTCAGAGTCTGCAGACTATCTGTAACTCTTACAGAGATGAGTATATACCATGCTATGTATTTCATTTGTTGACTGATGCAACAAGTCAATTAAAATTTAACTTATGGGATATAAAGGAAAGTTTTACTTCCTCCCACTTCACTAGGCATAGGGGTAGGTTTGGAGTTTTTGCACCACACCCCCTTTGATTTAACAGTTAATTAGATGACATTCTTAAAATGTCTACTGTAAATCTAACCTTTTGCAGAAATTCCCTTATCTTGTCAGCATCTTTGCCTGCATAAATGTGCCATAAAGCACCAGGCAATTCACTTGAATCTTTCAACCGCTTCCTTAAAAGGTCATCCAAATCTTCTTCTTCAAACTTCTTCAATACTCCTAGGATTTGACAAAAATATTTTTTAAAGAGTGAGACAACAGAAGAACTGAAACAAAACATCTTTTCAAATTTGTTATGTGAGACTATGCAGATAAAAGTTTGGTGAATATAACAGAATGATCTTTTTGTTCATTTTCTGTTATTAGAAATTTAGTAGAGCATGAATGCTTAATTACCTTTACAGCCCCATTTAATTTTTAAACTCTTTTTTACATCTCTTGAATTTAACAGAATACATTCTCCTACTTGAAATACACAAGCAGTGCTGGGACCAAACAATTAAAAGATGAAAAAGGTGTTTTTCTGCAGTCGGTAGAAGCAGTGTTTTCCATACTGCTCTGCAGCAGCTAGTCACGAAACAAGACTTCTCCCCATCTGCTGAAGTTTTGCTGGTATTAAGTCAGTGCATACGCAAGCAATTGCAAGGCAAATAAAAGACAACAAACCTTACAACACTGCAGTCCTATTAGTCATACCCATAATCTACATTTGCTGATTATGGAATCAGAGGACAACAGAGTAGGGAAAGGAAACAAAACTATTTCAGTGATTTAAAGACTTTCACATAAGCAATGAACGTCATACAGAGGACTAACGTACAGCAATTTAAGCTCCCCAGTGCTGAAAAGTTAAAGTACAGCCCAAACTGAAGAAAGCAAACATGGTGCATCTATAGGGAGCAGAATAAACAGAGGGTTTGGCAAATATATCATCCGCAAGTACTTCGTGCACTTCAAAAAAGCAGTGTCAACTTTAAAAGTGACACATCATTCAGTCTGTTTACACGTGTTGCAATGAGCTTTACCTGATTTGGAAAGTACTCCATTTCCTTTTGCTATGCCAACATAAACAAGGATGTTCACTACATCAGAAACTTCAATATGGAGATTTGTAGTTCCAATATCATGATCTTTAGTAGCAGCCACACCTATTTTACAAGATAAAAATTTTGTGTAAAATTAAGATCAATACAAAGGAAATCAAATGCTTAATTTTATGCCTGGCTATAAACCAAGATCCTATGTAAAAGAAAACCTCAAAGAGGAAAATTAATTTTAGTTCTAAGAGGTGAAAAAATTATATGATTAAGTCAAAAAGACGTCAGAACTCTAAGCCTTACAGCAGTATTACATATAACTGTCATTAATGATTCAGTTCTTCAGATGCATGACTTGATTGCTATCTTTAATGTGTTTATTTTAAAGGACATCTGGAATTTTTTATTTTTTTATTTTTTAAATCAAAGCCATCATGCCACAAACGTCAACTCATTTTCTTATGCCATTAAAACAACTTGTAAAACAGAATTGAACAAGTTTGTTTGCAAGAAAAGGAGCAGCTGGAAAAGGTCTTTTCTAAACAGATTTTGGAGTGTAAAATATACAATACAGATAAAAATCACGAGAAAAGTTCTGAAATTTGTTTATAACCAGAATTATAAACACTAATACTTCATGAAGTTCTTTGTCATATGGAATTACCGAAGATGGGAACTCTCTCTGTGTTAAAGTAACTAACCATTTATATGCTTCAGAAGACCATAACGGCACAAGAAGATAGACAGAAATGCAGAAGCATAGAAACTCTCATGCTTGAGGTACATGCACTGCTAACATGCAAGTCAGTAAAGGATTTCTCCAACATTCAGTCAATAACTATCCTCCAAGCAAGCTCAGTTTTCTAGCAAGCATTAACATACGTTATTCCGTAATTTTAAGGGAATAGGTTAACTGCTACAATTCTAGGGCACACTCACCATATGCACTGCATAGTCTGGGTCCCAAATCCGGACGGACAAAAAATCCTGGCAGATGAGAAGCCAAATTTAATTTCCCTTCTGGACTACAATATTCAGGCAATGGTAAACTTTTTAGTAAGTCCTCATATCTGGGGAAGAAAAAAGGATTTGTGAATTTCTGTCATTACACAGAGAAAAAAAAACAACAGAGATTGACTTAAGAATATCTAAATACTAAATTCAAATACCTTGCAGGCATCATAGCCTTGAAATCTTCACCAGAAGGCCAATCTTTCAATTTTAGTAGAGCTGTTTCCCCATTTTTTATTTTCTGCCGCTCTGCAAGTAACACAGAAATTACTAAGAATTAATACACTGTATGTGTTTTACTTTATTCAACTAAAACATGTAACTGAACTATTAACCTGTCTTTATAGACTTCATATGTAAAAGAGGGGCTTATTAAGTTAGAAATTCAAGAAAGATACAAAACAAACTCAACTAGTTAAGGAACCAGTTAAGTTGTTTGGCTTCTTAGTCAGACCTAACTTAGGAAATGGTGCGTTAGTGTATCTTGAATTCTGCAAAGGTACAAAATACAAGTTTTCATCACGTTCTCTTGAAACATTATCTAGAGCTTTCTTTTTAAATTAAAATTTCTTCAAAGCCTCAGGATCCAAAAGAGTATTTTTAATTGCAGCTTCTAACATTGACTGTGTTTAGAATCTATGGAACAATACATTCAAAATAACGTACTTGATACATCTTCGAAACCGTCCCAGAACTCTTTGACGTTGCTGTTTGAAATAATACTATCTTTGCAATTCAAGATATCAGCTTGCTGGTTTCCAAAATCTAGACTAATTGACTCAGCTTTCCACAGGCTGAAGTTCATTTTCTTATGCATACCGGACACTAGAACAGGCTGTTTAAAAAAAAAAAAAGGGAAAGAAAAGTAATACGTATCCTTTCTGAAGAAAATACCTCCTCCAATTAAACTGGAGAACAAATGTATCTGAAACGTACACTGAAGGCTCTGGCTGTCCTGAGCTGTTACCACAACTTTCATCAACAGCAACCATACCCAAGACATCACACATCTTTTGGGAGGTTCAGTCTCCATAGTAGTAATTCCTTACTCATCACTAGCAGTTAACTGAAGTTTAAACTACACAAGGTTCATATGTGGGATATACCTGACTAGCTTTTGCCCACTGTAATAAAACGTGCTAACAACATGTTTCCAAATATGGAGTTACGCAAACTTTATCCGGTAACACAACTCCTCCGGAGTTCATACTGAGGTCACTTTAGAGACCGAACTGCTCAATACCTACCCTCCCTTGTTTCCAGCACTCTTTGAAAAGCTTCCAGTTGTTATTGTTTTTATGGTCTCTGAGCCACAAAACATGCTTATCACAGATCCAAGAATACTGAATATCACTGTACAACTTGTTGCAGTCATCCTGAATACATTTTCTGTCATCCTTTGGCTCATCTTTTATTTCAGATTTTACATTTATCTTTGGTGCTCTATTTGGTGGAATCTTGTTTTCCACCACTGAAGCAATTATGTCATCGAGAATGTTTGGCATAGTCCTTCCACTCTTGCCACTCTATTAGAAAACAAACAAAAGTGTGTTTAAACAATGTAAAAGCAAATAAAATTAATGTGATACTTTTTTTTTTTTCCAGCAGAATGACAACATTTCATTATCAATTAAAAGCTTACAGTTATATACTTCCTTTGTAGAAAACCACAAGCATTCCTACATGGAACAACTTAAATGTATACAGTTAAAACAAAACTCAAACTATTAGCTTCTTTCTTTATGTTGCTAAGTAAATGCTTTATCTAACTTCATAGACATTGTCTTCATAATAGATATCAATTATCACTAAATATATATATATTTAAGCAAATACGTGTGTGTGCATATATATACTTATGTTAATTCCTTCTAGAAAGCTGTAGTAAAGTTTTAATTACAAAATAATATCTAAAGCAATACACCTGTCAGACTGCTTTAACTACAATGTACCAAAACAAAGGTCACAGATTTTCAAATCCTGAAATAAAAACCATGCATCTTGCATACACTTACTGCTGTTCCTGTAGAGTAAACTGGAGCAAAAGCAATACCAGCATCTGTAGAACCTAGACGCAGTTTGCCTGCTGTTGTTGTTAACAGATCTCGTAAGGTTGAGCCCTGCTCATTGTTCTGGGATGCCGGAGGGGAGCTTCTACAGTTTTGGGACTCCAAATTATCCTGGTCTTTCTCTTCCTTTGAATGTTTTCCAGGAGGACACTCTTTGTTCTCTAAAACAAAAATAATCATTGGGAGTTTACACTGTTGTATCATGATGCAGACATAGGAACACTGGTACCCTGCATTTTATAGTGGTGGTGAATATACTGTAGCACTAGCGCACCTGAAAACACACCAGAGGATGAACTAGATCCTTCAAAATGCAGTCAAACACTGACCATGCAAAGGCCTTCCTCAGCATCTCAGCCATGCAGCTGAGCGAGTACCTGTCACAAATGAGAGATGCTGTAGCTGGAAATACTGCCACATTACACATGCATTCCACTAGTGGCTTTTCTGGTAACTGATTTTGATGCCACCAGGAGAAGGCACTGAAGTTTCAAGATTAAAATTAAGGGGAAAAGGATCATCTTTTTGCTAAACAGAAAACAGAGTGAATTTTTCCCAGTAAATTGAATTACTTTATTAGTGGCACCCCAAAAATCACACACATGGCAGGACAATATCAAACATATACCTTTCTTCTCTTCTCTGGCTTTCTGCTCTGCAAGATCAGCTAACCAATGCAGTGGTGACTGGGATTCAGGCGGTGTTAACTTGCTGTCTGTGCTTACATCACTCCTTGGACTTGTATTACCATTTGTCTCGGACTTCTGAGGGGTATTCTGCTGTTGAGACTCAGGCACGCACAGAGAAATTTTATTACTGTGATTAAGGACATTCTGCAAAACCTGCAAAGAAAATGTATTTTAAAGTATATAACTTTGCTTTAATGTATTTCAAAGACATTGATATCATTTAACCAGTGTATGTGCAAATTAAAATGTGATTGATACTGTTCAAATATAAAAATCCACAAGTACCAGAAATCTGAGCAGACTCCCATGTATACACACATTTTGGACTTACCTGGGACACGCCATTCATAGCAGGGAGCTTGCCAGCTTGCGTGTTCTGCTTGCTGGTACACTGACAATGGGATTTAATTTCAAATTTTTCTCTAATATTGTGCATAGCATCCAGAAGATCTGTCAAAACTAGAAGACAATTAAGAAGAAAACCATCAGCACTTCTTGTCAACCATTTTGTGGCCCTCTGTACAGTACACACGCTGTGCTGCTAAAATGCTATCTGCAAACCTTTTAAAAACTTAAGCTACTAAAAATGCTAAATTTAACACTCAAAAATACCATTAAACGACTGTGCAATTTACCATAAAGCTCGCACTGAAAGAGACATGATCTTTAATTAAATAATTGCACACTACTCTTTTGAATAATTTAAACTTCACTCCGCATTACCATCGTACGGCGCACAACAAGCCAGCCGGTCATTCATTATTTACTCCTCACTGTTTAACAGGTGCATTGTTGCTTCATTTAATAAAAGCACCAAACTACAGACCAAAGTGAGCCATGTCTTGACAAAAAAAATTAGTGTGCAATCATGTAATTTAAGATTGTTTGGTAATGGATATGCACAGAAGAACAAAACTGAGGTTATGCAGGCACTTCACTGTGCCATTTCCAGATGGGTGGTTCACTTCACGATTTAAAATTAAAACCAGTTTCAGAATGGAACCTGTTCTGGGGAATGTCACAATTTGAGTATGTTATGGAATCTAAACAATCTTTATTTCTATCTGAACTAACATGCAACAAAACATAAAAATAATGACTGGATCTGTATTTCCAGCTTAAAATAACTTGGGAATTTATTTAACAAATTTAAAGGTACATTTGGGTTTTCTATTCTCTGCTCTGTATCAATGCTACCAGAGATCACAAAGACAGTTTTGTTTTAACAACAATGACTGCATCTAACCACGCTTCATAAAACTTGTTTGGATATAAGCAAAATTCTGAATTTTACTGGGTTTAGCATTACTGCTAGTTTCTCATTAATCACAAGCTCCTTTACCGTTTTCTGCCTTATGATGCTCAATCAGATGTCCAACCAAAACTCTCTGTGAACCTTTTCTTGTTTTGTGGGGGCAGGGACGGACAGAAAACATGCTTCATAGTATTGATATAAATGAACAGTGAGAAACCAAACCACCAAAAAATGGTGCCACATAATGCTCCTTGATAGCACTATTCTAAAATTTTCTTTTAACAGCTAAGGTCAGATTTATTAGTACATTCTGGCTGCTTTATTCTGCTTTGGAAAGGTACAAAACAGTCTCAGCAAATGCCTTGAACTTCTACGCTGCCTGTTGCCAAAACCCCTTCAGACACCTGTCAGCCTACACCTCCTCCTCTCTTCATCATCTGTGCCCCTCACTGTTCAGCTGCCCAGAATCACTTGCCTTCCTGCTATGATTTGACACAGTTTGCAGGTTTCTAAATGGAAAGTGAGAAGTTTCAAGAAACTACTCTGGCCTCTCTTCACAGAAAGACCTGGGAAAAAAAAACACATCCTGCTTGTTCGCAGGTGGTCTTACCAGAGCCTGGAATAATTTGTGTTGGCATCAGGTGTTTGTGATCATGAGGCTGTCCCTTCACACACTTCATCCAGGCATACAACTCTTTATCTGTAAAATAACATTGCCAATTGTTTTACTTTACTGACAATGATACACAGACAGAGATAACACCCTGATTGTTTTTAGTTAGAAACAGTTTTCTACACATACCGTAAGCCTTTTGTACTGGTATCCTGCATGACGGATATTTGCATATCACAGCTACTTTTCAAAGTAAGGAAAGGAATAAGGAGTTTTAAATACTACTGAAATCTGAAGTAGCAGCATCTGTAACGTAGACCCTCATCAATAACCTCAGAGCTTCAAAGTATATTCCCTTTACTATATTCAGAGAGCTGCCAACTGCAAGTGGCTGTCCTTCACCCAGAGAGTGCCAACCAAGCCAAAAAGATGAATTTTCAACTGAATCAATTCTCTGATTTGGCCTACCATGCACTTGCATTAAGGTTACTGGTGGCACAAAGGAGAGGGAAGTTGCATCATGGATGTGTGTCAGATTAAAGCAACCATGAAACCACAAGTCTGTATGTACTGGTTGAAAATCATTTGTGGCAGCAGGGAAGGCTGAGCTGGTAAGAGAGAGAGAGAGGCTCTGTACAAAATTTCAGGAAGACTGTCCCTGCCAGAAAAAAGTGCAGTGTAAAGACAAGACAGAGAAAGAATGAGAGTGAAAAATGTCTGGCCAAGCAACCGGTCACCAATCTGCTATGTGATTTTGGGCAGCAATAGGAATGCAGTTTCTCTCTCAATTCCCATTCTTACATCCTACCCATTGAACTGCTACTTTTAAGAGACTCTTCAAATCTTTTTACCAGTTTGCTCAGCTCTTTAGTTAGAAACACAAGCTAAAGAGAATACAACAGAAGATGCATTTAGCATGTTTAAAGCATTATTTTCTTGCACTGTAATATATACAGTGCCTACCAGATGTTCCTTTCTGACAAGTATTGCATTTGTTAGCTATTTTGTACTTTTTGTAACTCATAAGACATTGAAATATACAACTGAACATGGGCATCAATCAAAACAACATAACAAATGCATGTATCTACCTAATGTATTTTATCACTAAAATGCCATAACATGGCATTCCGCTTGATGGTGCCAGGAACTGTCTGAAGGTAACAATGGACACACATTCATTCATGTGCTGAAATAATAAGAAAAGTCACTGATAAATACCTAAATACTGCGTATTTAAACCTCTGACATTCCTGCTGAAGTAGCAGGAAACCAGTGTATTCTCCATTACATTTAGCAACTGTAAAAACAACCGCCAGTTCCAGGAAAAATCGTGTAATATAAAGTGGTATTATATAGAGAAGAGTGGGTGGTTCTCAACTCTGTAAGAGTGCCAAAGTAGAAGTCTACTTCACACAAACCTTACAGAATCATTAGAAATAAAACTGCAGAGGGGGAAGATATTCTTCTGCTTCTGCATGTAGTGCTGTGAGGAACAGTAAGGAGAAAGTCTTCTCTGCTGGAAGACTGAAAAGAAGCCTGCTTCTGTATACTGCTTTTTTAAACTTTGAAGATATTTTACTAAAATTTTCCTGGCTGGTTAACACACACACACTATAAAAAGCCTCTGACTGCATGTTCCCGCTAGGGTAAATAATGTTCAGAGTATATCCCAAGCCACGTCAGACGGGTGCACACACATGCGCGCACACAGACTTAAGCCAGTTAAGAGCTGCTGGAGCAGCCTCCTGCATTAAAGCACTAACGACCGGTCTCAGTGTTCGAAAACAAGAAAGTTAGTTCCCTAGAAACTTCAGGCTTTGATGAACATCTCGGGGAACATCTTATAACCGCAGTGTAGGCGGTTATAAGGCAGGCCCCTCACTGACAGCCAAGGACAAAGTGGATGAGAGTCTCTCCATTTATGAAAGATTTGCCGTCTAATACTTACACATTATTTTGCTAACATTTCACATATGTGACATTATGTTGCTATGACAAATATGGAAATGCTTTTCAAAACAGCATTATACTTGAATCTGTTCCTGGCACAGTACTTCACTGCAGGACTGTGCCAGGGCACAATGCCTGCCACCCAGGGGAAGGCAGTCCTTTCGAACAAGCAGCCTGAGCAGCAATGTCACAGCAGAGAGCTGAAGGACCAGATCAATCTTCCAAGCCATTCCCCATTTCAATTGCAACCAGGCTGGGTCACTCAAAAATTAGAGGTTTGCAAGTCAGTCCTGCAACACTTCACTACAGACTAGGCTAGACATTTCCATCAAAGTGCAGGAACTTGATCAAACCGAATATGCGTATAGGCTTTTGGATTTTAAAATCTCCATTACCACTCATTTTAAATACTCTGCAAAGCATTTTTTTCTTACTTTTCTTATAATAAAAAAGTAGGCTAAGTCAGTATGACAAACCATATATTTCTGAAGACTCCAGAAAGCACTCAAATCAAGCCTTAACGGCAGTGAGATACCATAAAGCGAGTGGTGAAGTGCCAGTCTTGCAGCAGAAGAACAAGATTCAAGCTTGCAAGGCACAAACAATCCAAGACAATGTACACAAGACTGAAGACAAAGACCTAAAATAGACCCGCAGCAGTTGCTTTCTGAATGATTCTACGTTTACTCACAAAAAAAAGGCAAATAAGATCTAAGAGATACCAAAACACACAAGTAGTAACTTAATGCTTTACAGAAAGTCACTTAAGGATTAGCAGCTCTACAGCAAATGAGAATAAACAGCATATACAATATTCTAGTTCATAAAGAACTGACCTCTAGAACTTTTTCTTTCCTTTGCCTTGTAACAATCTAGGCAGACCACAAATCCACATTTTTGGCAGACCCAGTGAATGTTAAATAATGTGGCTTCGCATGCATCACACATCTCACGGACTCCTCTCACCGCTCTCTTCCATGCAATTTTGGCTGAAATACAAAATAAGCAGAATAAAAGGACTGAAATTTAAATGCAAAACACAGAATGAATGGTCCTAATAGATGAAGCATTCATGATTTTGCCCTCAGATGCAGGAGGAGGAAAGTGATTCTTCATGAACAGGCCATCAGCATTTACCCCCTTAGTTGCATTACACGGCATCCCCACGAACACTTGTGTCAATACACTACGCAGAGATTAAAGCATTCAAAAGTAAAGGCTAAAGAAAGAATATTCCTGCTCAACACACGCGTGTTACAAGCACAAGTAAGAATTTCTTTAACAAATACTTTTAATTCCAGGAAATGTAGAGCTTGGTTTTCACCTCACTGCCTACAGGATACATTTCATCTCAAGACAGCTAAACTGGCAAGTCGGATGGTAAAGTCAGCAGGCGGGAGGGGAGGGAGGTGCCTGCGCTGGACACCAGGCTGGTACTTCTGCTTGTACTGCGGTACGTCCTCCGTGTATTGTGGGGCATTAGTGGAGCCACTACCCTGTTCCCAGCCTGCACCCATCTGCTGTGGGCCAGACTAAACGTGCCTTCGGTGGGGAGGAGGCCCACGTTCCGCAGGGCCCACGCTGTTGCAGGATTCTCCTTTGTTCTGGGGAGGAGGCAGGCTGGAAACACAACAGCTGCTGGCAGGAGCCAGTACCTGGCTCGCTGCAGCCCTTGGCTTGGAGCTGGCGGCCACGCTGGGAACAGAGGCTGCTCCAACCCCAGCAGCAGCCTGGCCCTGGCCCAGCACCACCACCATGGCCTGCAACCCCAACGCCCACCGAGGAAGGCTCCTGCCCCTTCCCAACATAACCTCGTACAACACAGCCTATTTCAGTCAAAGGTGACAGCCTGGTAAAGCGAGCTGCTCAGGAGGAGGTACAGGGTGACAGCAAACACAAACGCCTGAGTAAAACTGCAAAATACAGAAAACAGAAAGAGCATTTGAGATTTCCTTACCGTCTTTTTTCACCCAGGACATGGCTGTTTTCTCGGATGTTACAAGCTGACAAAACTTATCCCCTATGATATCTAAAATGTATTTAGAAGTTTCTAGGTCCAGTTCATCATCATCATAGTTTTCATGCGTCCATAAACTCAGTGCCTCATCATCATATTGATCAGGAGAGGAGAAACCATCTATCCTAACCACTCCATTCTTACTAAAAGATAACCTAAAAATGAAAACAAATAGTTTAACTACACACATTATTACATTCTGTGGCTTAGTTTACTTACTAATTTATCTTACTGCCCATGTCTTAAAACAAGTAAACTTTCTCTACTTGTTTTAGCATCCCGTCATATTTCCTACTGTAAAAACAAATTCTACCACCAAAAATGGTTTTAAAACAAACAGTAAAGAAACATGAAAGCTAAGACTAACTTTTTAGGCAGATCACTTAATGGATTCAGTCTACTCATCACTCACTCTCTCTGTAACATTTATTACTGCTTTAACATTGCAGATGGAAGTGTCGCAGTCTTCTTTTCTGTTTGGTGAAGTTCGGGTCCATCTACTCCTCATCTTTATTTTTCACAGCATCAGTGACAGCAATCACTCGGTCTGACTCATATTTTATACCTCTTTCAATCCTACTGCTCTCAATCTCAGAGAAGACGAGTTAAAACACTGTATGTAAGTCTTTAATTTCCCACCTTTAAAATAACTAAAGGTCTTCCTGTGATCCTACCCGACATCACTCTACTAACCCCAACTATATTTAGCTGAGTTTAAGCAGTAACAATTAATTACTCCATCTCACATAATACAGGGTAAAATTCACTATACATACGCGATTATTATAATAGTTAAAGAATTTTACAGCAATGTCGGTAAAATAGTCCCAAATTCAGAAGTACCAATAATACTCAGATGTGCATTAAATGAACATTTCAAAGAAAAGATGAGTTTTCAGTTACAATAACTGACTTCCAACTGTAGTGCAAACCTCAGTTACAATTCAAGCCCTAGTACGTAATTACAATGAAAATAATTAAAACACTGTAAAATTTACCACAATAAATTCAAAACATTTGTACTTTTAAATTTCATGACTGCATTTGAAAACGTTGACAAAAGTTTATCACTGACGTTCTCTCTTTCACACAGGAGAAGAAGCTCACAATCTAACGCTGCCACACTGGGAAGCAAGTATTCTTACACAGAAGGTATTCCCAGTCCAACCTCAAAACGAATCCTTGCAGGACTACTTACTCTTGTAACTAAATCTTCATTCCAAAAAAAATTAAACTCAATCTGGGGAACAGCAATGTCCTTTCCAAAACATGTTGGATCTATATTGCCAACATAGCCCACATGCAAATTAATGCTGTTTGGATCTGCACTGACAGTTATGCTGCCTGCGCCGTGCATGCTATGCTGAATTCTGGGAAACTTTCTTCCTCATTTGTGAGTTTCCTTGATTTGCCATAACTGGAAAAGGGGAGGGCAGAACTCCTCTGTCCTCAGAAAACTCCCGTCAAACCTTATGCAGCATTCCCACCACCTACTGGCACAAGAACAACTACGAATTAGTGCAACTCTGTGGTTATACAACTTGTCCGGAATAATTGAAGCTTGCCTTTTGAAAATCCCACTTCAAATGTCAGACACCTGTGTAGTGGTGACACATTATATTTTCTGCTTGCCTAGGGTACACTGGGCAGCTGTTCTGACGTCTTTGCTATAAAGCTTCAAACAGCAATGAAGTCAATCCACAAAAGAAGTAAGAAATACAAATGTAAATACTGTTGAATTAGACAGTGTCTTTTACCAGGCAAACTGAGCCAGAAAAATCAGACGAGCTTTCAGGCAAGTCCTTTGTCAGTATTATTTTTAAAAGTTAAAACACCACGTATCAGGAAACAGCCGCACTTACCGTCGAAAGTAGTAAAATCTACAAAACACTGGTGAGTGCGTTGGTTCTTCACCTTTCTTACTTCTTATTAACCTACATTCTCTGCATTTTTGCAAATTTGGTCCTATTTCAGAGCAAGAATCATCCTGCAAAAAGGACTCTCCTGTTTGCTTCAGCTTCTTCACTTTGCGCCAATCTTTTAACACTGAGCGAGGTATACCAGCTGCAAAAGTAAGAGGGGTTTCAGGTGAGGTACTGGTAGCCCTTATAATCAGAACCCAGTTAGATCAGTCAGCATTCAATGTTTCTAAAAGTGCATTTGTTACATTCGTAACATACTTCATTATTACTTCCATTGACCCACCCATCAGACTTAGACAGGCAGGAGTACAATTACCTACTTGCTGAGCTACAAAGAACACCCAGGACACACTATTTTCTCTTACCTTAGGTGTACCGTTCACCAAATATTCCACTAAAAACATCTTCAGAATCTCACTCTTACAAACACGTAAAGCAATACAATACCCCAAGAATTTTGTTTCAAGTGAAAATTTATATAAGACGACAACAACTTAAAGCTCTGCTTCCATTCACTAAAAAAAAAAAAAAAAAAAAAAAATCTGCTTCTTCAGAATTTATTTTGCTGAGGGGTTACACAGAAGAGCAGTTCTATTCACATGCAACTCATCTGGCTTAGTGTAAAGTATCAGGCGTAAGGAAGCACAGAATCCATTTACTTGTCTTTCAAATTTGTTGGCTTTGGAAAACAAGAAGTAAAATTCTATTTTCAATATGAAAGTCAGTCGATCTGACACTGAGTAACACAAGGAGCAGATCTCTTGAGTAATATGTGCAATTTTCATACACACACTTTGAAACTGAACCCTGTTGTTACTTAACCAGACTTTCAATTTAATGACTTTTATAAGTGGCACCAGTTTCATCTGCAGATAGATAGGAGTATCTGTCATTCAACCGCTACTCTTGAAAGTTCATTTCCTGTAAACACGGACTTGATGCAGGATGACAGAGGTTAGTGCTAACTTTGGACTTGGTAGCTGGGTTCAGATCTGTATTTTTCCACAGACTTATTGTGCAAACTTTGCAGGTGACACACTCTCTATGCCTCAGTTCATTGCCTAGAAAACACACTCCTGACTCACCTGATGAGCACAAAGGTAACTGGATTAAAACTCAGGAGTAGAAAAGGCCAAAGTACAGGTTTGCTAGTCCAAAAAAATATTTTCTGCCTTGGATCCAGAGATCCTGGGAGTCATCTGAGAGCTGCCAGACTTCAGGCTTTGTGGGCAGGAACTTGGAAGACCCCCAACACTTGCAGAACTGCAACATTCCTCGCTTTGCAGGAGGGAGCCTTTCAGCCCGGAGCTCCAAGCACTCTGGCTAGCAGGAGGGCTCCCAGGGCTTTCAGCAATGCCATTGGGACAAAGCAGCTTTCAACCGTGGCAGTACCCAGATACCACCCATGTGGCGACTGCTACTGAGCCCCAGATGCTGAAGCAGTTATCTTCAGCCACCTATGGGGAGCCCAGGCAGCCGCCCCCAGGGGCCTTTTCCTTCCTGAAAGCTCCAAGTTGAGTGTGTTTTTGGATAAATCTTTGGGGAAAGTCCTCTTCGTAAGAAAATCTCTGACCAGCTCTCTCTCAGAAATTGTAATGACGCTGACCCAAGATAAACTGATAGAAGTATCAGAAATGCTCATCTATTTAACGGGTCACATAGGAGAAACAAAGACCCCGGGTCTATCAAGATGTCAAGAGAGGAAGGCAAGCACAAGAAACTGCTACGACGGGATAGACCCAATATGTTAAGGTACAGTACCTATTCTGTGCTACTGACAACGTAACGGAATACCTGAAGCTCCTACCCATTTTTGGACCTGAATTCCATGAAACAACACCGTAACGTATGACCATGTATCGCTTTCATACTTACGTAACACTAGCCAAGACAAGAAGACACTGCCTTCCATTAAGTTATCTAACAAACCCCTCTATGACAAACCCATAAAATATCTTTTGCAACAATAAAAAGGTCATAAAGACCTAGTATGCTATATGTATATATTTACAGTTCACTTTAAAAAAAAAAAAAAAGTGAAACCGAGAAAGACAAATTTAAAAGGCGTGTTCTTCTTGATCTTCCCTTTAGTTGGAAGGAAAAAAAAGAAGAAAAAGAAAAGTAATAATGCTATCACTGGACCCAAGCCAAAATACCTCAGACAGATTGCATCACTGCCAGGATGCAGTATGACTTAGGCATCAAGTGCTCTCAGATACTAGAAGAGTAACTTTATACACTAGGCAGTGAAAAGCCAAAGAATGTAATTACAGGGAGCAGTGCTCTTTTTTTTTTTTACTAGCTGTACTTAAAAATTCCTGCAGAAAGTAATTTAGTTGTAGACTTTCTCATACTCAACCAGAACAAAGACAAAAGAATAGTCCTTAGAGAAGAATAAATTAGGATAAAAAATAAGGTAAATTCTTATACAAAATCACTCCCGTTGGCAGACCAGTTTCTCTTTTTTAGATAAATATAGTTACAATCTGGTACGCGCAACAGCGTTACATATAAATTGAAATTCCTATTTCCCTAAATTTCCTTAAACAAGAGGGATGTTAACACCATGTAACACTCATGCTAATCAAGAGTGTGAAATGACTCTCCCTCAAACCTTTCATTAAATTAACCAAACTGTAGCAGGGTGGCATCAGGCTCTCAAGGAACTGCCTCCGGCTTTCTGATCAAAGGATGAATTAAAGTTCAACAACAGAGAATCTCTCCCTCCAGTAGCACTCTAAAAATAAATGCATCAGAGCTTTAAAAAAAATAATAAAAAATCAGTACAAGTACCATAACTATATGGACTAGTTGAAATTTGATGGACAGCATAAACCAGTTGGTTTACTGCTTATTTTTAGGCCAAGAACCAGTTTGTACACATACACACAAAGTGCTGAATTTCTTAAACCAGGATATTTCAGAGGGCCTCAAGACTGATAAATCTGGATCCATGCTTTTTCACAAGCATGCTCTTTAACTCTTTTCCCAGCTCTTGCACATATTATGCACAAACCCTCCAGGATTAACACTCACAGAGTTCACATTACTTTGCCTTTTCCAAATCAGATTAATATACTCACTGCTGTTACTGCTGCTCTGTAACTTCAGCTTGCTTTTTTCTTTGGCACTCCTGCTAAGAACACCATTCGGTTTTACTTCTTCTTCTGTATCACCCTTTTTTTTCTGCAAATCATTTTGTTTCTTTTTGTAAGTTGGCTTGGGCTGCCGTTTAGTCCTTTGCTCTGACTTGCTCTCGCTTTCATCAGATTCTCCACTTTCAGAGCCAGATTCATAAGTTCGTTTTGCTTTTCTCCTAGGGTGCTTATCTTCCTTCACAAACTTATCTGCCAAGATTTTACTATCTATGTTATTTTGCAAATCATTTGATGTAGAAGCTATTAAATTGACAGTACATGGCTTAATAATTTCTGAAACACTGTTCCCTGAATTCTCTTTTTTATTAGTGTTTTTATCTTCCTCTGAATGTCTTGTTAGCCAAGCCTTTTTCAGTTTAGTGTGGTAGTTTGGCTGACTTGTCTGGGAAGTTTGCCCACTGCCTACAGAGTTTGCTTTGTTTATTGTATTACAGACGATAGCACTGTCTAGGGAGAGAGAGGTTGAAAATGTCTGATTTTTCACAGAATTGGACTCGGTCTCACTGGTGTTACTACTTTTAAACTGAGCTGCAGCCAATGCTGCCTTGTGCTTTTTCAAATGGACGAAGTCGGTGGAGGTGGAGAATCCTGAGCTGGGCTGAGCAGCGCTGCCTGTCTTGCCAGGCGCGGGCGTAGCCGGTACTGGGGTGCTGACCTTGCATTCTTGGGCCTGCGCCACTGCCTGACTCGCTGCTCTCGAGGCAGCGCACTCCAGCGGCGCGCAGGCCAGGACCGTGTTCGATAAGGAGTAAGTCACTTCTGAACTGCCCCAGCTTGACACGCTGGTAGTTGTAGCTGCTGATGTGGTTACGTCCGTTTTAGTACTGCAGATCATAGTTGTGGTAGGGGTGACAGAACGAGGAACGCTGCCTTGCGAGACAGCTGGAAATTTCTTTTCATACTGTGTGCGAGCACTGTCTGAGTTCATATTTGGCAGAATGATTCTTCCAGTCTCTCTGGCTTCCGCTGTTTTCAGGCAATCTGCTTGATTTGTCACAGCTGAAGATCTCTCACTAACTCGATCTTTGGAAGCTGACTGCATTAGTGCTACGCTATCATATTTCGTGCTAGAAGAAGGACGCACAATAACAGATGCTGTGGCGGACTGTGACTTTCCGCTCATTCTTTCAACATGCCAGTCCACTTTTTCATTATTTGGGGCACTGTTAGACTTCCATATTTCTGATAAATTCTGTTCAGAAGTGCCCTTGTAAACAGTCTGAGCTTCCTTAGGTTCAGGTACTAAAGTTGGTGGTTTCTGCAGTTCTTGTATTTTACCACCACCAGCATTAACAGGTTGAACAGGGGTCAGAGTTGGAGGTGAAAGGCTGCTGTAGCTGCTTTCCTTCTTCTCCAGGTTCTGGTGCACAGGGGGGTGAAACACGGGGGCTCTGTGCAAGGCAGGCATGCTCCGGAGTGTATTTGAAGATGAGACTGACAACTGAGTAGGGCTCCTGCTGTCATTTCTAAAAGAATTGACTGAGTGAGTCTGCACTGACTGTGAAAGCTGCTCAGATATCTTGCTTGCAGAGCCCTCACTCTCGGGTTGGTGCTTAATTAAAGGGGGAGGTTTTGAAAGAGAAGAAATATAAGAAGGAAAAGACTGGGGACTAGCTGCTGTGGAAGGACAGTTAGTCTGCTTCTCAACATATGCACCTGAAGCTTCCTTGGATGGGTATGACCTTGGTGGTTCATTTACTACACTGTTAGACAAGGTGGTGAAATAGTTACTCTGCGGCAAACTCTGTGGAACCGAATGCTTCATTTTATACAGTTCTGACACAGAGCGTTCTGCATCTTTGTCATATTTTACTGAATGGCTTTTGGGACTTGAAGATAAGGATGTTACCCTGGAATAGTTCTCTCTCTCTCCCTCCAGTGCCTTTATTTTAGCTGTAAAAGGAGCAACTTCAATACTTTCTTGGAGTATCCGTCTGTGTTCTTCTTTGTACTTGCTCAGTCGCTCCCCCGTCTCCTGTGGTGTCCTTGGCAGCTGGTTCAACATTGGATCTGCAAAATGTCTCTGCATATGGCTCTCCTTTGCTGTCTGCGTTCTGCTTTGCTCCATCTCTGTCTTTACTGGTGCAGTAGTAACGGAACGTAAAGGTTCAATAAACGCTTTCCTCTCCAGTTCTCTGTTTGAAGAAGGTTACACAGACACAGTTTAGTCTGAGTGTACCACAACAAGCTGAACAGAAGACCTTTATTCCCATACTCTGAACAAAGTTATCTATTAACACAAAATAAACTTTTCTTTACATTACGCACGATTTTCAAAAGTCTTCAGATGACTCAGGAACTCAAGTACCATTCAAAGTCAACAGGGCAGAGTCTGTTTTGCGGCACATTGACAAGTTTTTCCCTATCACAGGCACCCATGTTTGCAAATAAACTAAAATGAAGCTAGAAGACAACATCAGCTACTGAAATGTACCCTCTCATACTGCACTCTATTACACCATGCACGGAATTGGGACTGTTCAACCTGGAAAAGGAGGCGGCTCAGGGGGGATCCCATCAATGTCTATAAATATCTCCAGGGAGGGTGCAAAGACGACGGAGCCAGGCTCTTTTCAGTGGTGCTCAGTGCCAGGACAAGAGGCAATGGGCACAAACCGGAACACAAGAGGTTCTGTCTAAACATCAGGAAGCACTTCTGAGCTGTGTCGGTGATAGAGCACTGGCACAGGCTGCCCAGAGTGGTTGTGCAGTCTCCCTCCTTGGACATCTTCAAAAGCTGCCTGGATGTGGTGCTGGGCACCCTGCTCTGGGTGCTCCTGCCTGAGCAGGGGTTGGGCCGGATGATACCCAGAGGTCCCCGCCAACCCCAACCATTCTGTGATTCTGTGAGTTAGAACAACAGCAAACTTACTCTTTGTGATGCTCTACTACACTTTTGGACAATGGCGGGCTAGAATGCGCTGCCAATTTGAGAGGCCGAAGGGGATCTGCACTGGACGGTCGCACAGGAATGTGACTCAGTAATCCAAGGCTGTCAGCTGAGGTCACAGGGGTGGGCTGGTGTAACCACGGGCTGGGAGTGTTCTGTTAACACCAACACAGAAAAAAATCAGATTTCAAGATAATCATGGGATCTTCAGCACAGTACCACAAGAGATACTCTATCAAGTCCTACCAATGATCAGATTCAAGTAATTTACTTCAGCATCAAATCAAATACAGTAAATAAAATTTAGTATTTTAAATCACTTTTTGATCAACTGGAACATCTGATTATACTTCCCCCTAGACTTACAGCACACAAATGTACATATTTCAGAAGCATTCCTGAAACAGCTGACTTTTTAAGTATTCAGCATGAATTGTAAATTTCTAGAACGGCATCTCAAGGTCCTTCATCAAAACTACCAAACCAATGACAGTGTGACAGCACTTAACTTCAGTTACTAATAAAAAAGACTATTAAGCTGTTCAATGACTTGCAAGAAGTACTTCTTTTAAAGGACAAATATGGTTTAGTATTTCTGGAAAACAATTTAATCTCCAACTACATAACAAGTCTCAATATAAGGCACACAAGCATCTCTTTCCCAGTTGGTTTCTCTCCTACCCCCTGCCACATGATTAAGAAGGATAATCCTAATTAATCTGCTTTATGTTGCCAGATATTTTTATATAGCATAATTTCATAATCAGCACACTATTAAAATCATACATGTACACACCTGCCATACTTTGCAGCATGGCAAATACACAGAATGTACCACTTTGTACTGTATACATAAATGCTTAAAAGTCTGGCAATGCCAATAAGCTTCTACTTGTGCATCTTCTCTGAAACTTGTAGAACAGCTCTGCAGAACAGCCCACGAACAGTTCTCAGGCTCCTTCACCTTTTGAGGAGGCCTCTCCCGTTTGGGGGCCTGCTGAGGAGAAGAATGTGCTGACTCGTGGCCTGGGCAGAAAAGGAGGGCACTCTGTTGGGGAGTGCTGGTCAAGTGCTAGGGACAGGCCTGGGAGAAGGGACGGGGACAAGAAAAAGTAGAGCTCCCATGTACACCCCAAAACCTCTCAGCGCTGCTCTACCCCTAATTCCTGGTATTGCCCAGCACTTCTTCCCTCCTCTGCTCTTTACCAGTACATCCCTCTCCTTCTCCCTAGCCTTGGTGACTCCCAGATGAGAAATGCTGCAGTAGAGGAGCAGCAAAAAGCTCTCACGACTCATGCACACAGTACAAAATAGATTTGCAGGTGCTACAACTTTGAAGTTCTCATTTCTAGACTTTTGAATATTTAAAGCAACCGCTTGGGTTTTGCACTAACAGTTTTTGTGCACGCATTTGCTAGTCCAGCAGTTCCCACGCTGTGGCGAGTTCCCACGAATAGCCTGTAAGCTGTATTAAAGTATTATGCAAAAAAGACCAATCACCTTCTCCCTAGAGGAGCTGCGGAACATCTGCTTGGGCACCAAGCATTGCCCACACAGCCTCATGACTCCACCTGCAACCATCTACAGCCCAGCCCAAAGACAGGAGCTGCCACAGCCACCTGCAGCTGCTGGGAAAAGGTGGGCTCGGGGGCACGCTTCCTTCAGCGGACGAGCACGGCTCAGCCCTGAGCCAAGGGTGGCTGCTGCTGCTTTGTTACAGCTGAAACACAGATTCCTTTCTACGATCACAGCATCCATGCAAACTCTTTCTGGAAACGCCCATGCTGGGGTTCTAAGACATATTTAAAAAAGGACTCCAGTACCAGAGCCAGAAGACAAGTCACCACAAGACAATTGCCACATATCAACATAATTAAAAAGCTACATGCCCCGGTATGCATGGCTGCATACTTCAGGCAACCAAAGTGAAAATAGAGTCTACTATACGTTCTTCAAACTGGACATTAGTATGGGGTGGAGCAAGTAGCAACATGAAGAGGTAAATCCACCTTTAGTTTTCTCTTAAGGCTTTTCCTCCCTGCTACATTTGACTTCATCACATTTTACATCAAACTGACCTCATGTTACAAGGCCAACTCAAACTGAATGTTTGGGAAAGACTCAGCCACAATGGTTTGGCTTTTCTCAAGAATGAGGCTGGGGAAGAATAGTTTTCCCCATGATGAAAAAGAAAAAAGTCTTTATAACCATTCAGAAACTCCAAGCTTTGACGCAAAGGCTTACAATTTGGCAGAAGGACCACTGTCAGCGACATGCCTTTTGTGGTCCCTGTGAAAATCTGCCCAAATTAGGCCAAGTTGTAAGCCTCTAAAATCAGTATGCACATGCTCAGTGGAGGTTTGATTGAAGCTGGCAGTAAAGCTCTCCAAAGTTTCTGTCTGTGCTACACATGCTTCATCTTAGACTGTTCCTATAAGGTGCGTGCAATGAGCACGCTGTATCCCAAGCCTGCAGGAGCTGAGAAAACTTTTCCTGTAATTGCCGTGTCTGCCTGCCTACCACCACCGCAGCACTGGGCACTAGGCTGAAAAACAACAGATTTCTCCCAAGACTTCAAAGGTTATATTCAGCACAGAGAGAAAGGGATCACCCCAACTTGAAAACAGAGGAGTAGAAAGCAGATGAGAAAGCGAAGATGTGTGTAAACAGAAACAGAGGAGGAAAAAAGGGTATGTCAAGAGAAGGTACACAGACAGGTGTAGGGATAAGAGAAATGGGTGTACAGTGCAAGAAAGATGTACGAATGCTAGAATATTTCTCTTCAAAACCTCCCACTAGATTTAGGACTCCTTCAGTCCCAGACATTCTCCATTATCTAGCAAGCATAAACAAAATTTCACTATGCAGACAACTGCTGCACCTCTTCTAGTACTTACCTCATCTAAAGGTTTCCATAATTTAAGGTAGCAAACATTCACCCTGCGGACTTAAGGTCCCAAATACGCTGGCTGACCTCACTGGGTCATAAACTAAAAACAAACATTTCATCTTACATTAAAACATTTAGGAAATCAAGGTCTGGAACAATTCCCTACCCACGTCCATTGTGAAACGATGGTTACCAGTGGATTGCCATTTCTAGTTCTGCATCTACCCAACACCACCACCCCCACCACAAACTTGGTGACACATTTAGCGTGATTCAAACTGCCAAGTTTGTACCTAGAAAATCGCTACTGGAAGACACCAGCCTCAGCTAAACACGTACTTAAGAAATCAGCACAACTTACCCTTCTCAAGGAAGCCTCCGCGTTAACAGGAGTTTCTGGGTGGACCCATTTCGAGGAGGGCAGACCAAGTCCTGAGTAAGCATGTGTTCCGTTTGGATACTGCCAAATAATTGGATAAAGCCCTAGCTGATTATAGGAAGCAGAAGGATGAGCTTGTCCGAGAAGATGTGGAGACTGGTGTTGTAACATCTGTTGCTGCTGCTGGTGTGCTAATGCCAAATGGCTTAGGCTGCTAGCATGAGCAGTCTCTAGTCGCGGGTGGCCACCCAGCAAGGAGGCAGCAGGCACTCCGGGTAACACTGCAGGAAGTAGATGAGGGTGATGAACAGAATGGTGAGGTGCGGTACTAAGGGGGTGAGTGTTAATAGCGGACAAGGGAGTCTGAGTTGAAGACCCAGCTAGCAGATGGGATGAACCAGTTAATGCAGGATGATGAGCGTTTGGATTTAAACAGGTTCGGTGGGATGAGGAATGCAGAGGATAATTATGCTGATGCAAATAAGGTGAAATGTGATTAGTTCCTGTTTCTTGTCCAATCAGACTGGGGTCCCTGTACACCGTGAAATGTTCATTCTTGTCAATGATAAGAGGACTTTTAGTAGCTTCTAGAGCACTAACTCTAGCTGGAACTGGATGAAAACTAGACCTAGGCAAATCATGATCAGTTTTATTGGCTGACCTTGTTAATCCAGTAGCATGGCTGTTTTGGGAACTAACCTTAGACTTCACAGTATCAGAAGATTGGGTGAATTTAGGCTTAACATCAGGTGACTTTGTTTTAGGATGATCAACTGAAGCACTAGGTTTTGACTTCACAGAATCAGGGACTGGACTTTGTTTACGCAGCTTACTCTCTTCTGCTAGAGAAGCTACATGTAACGAAGACATAAATGAGCCATACTGCACTTTTTCTTTCTCAGGATTTACATGTTCATTTACTGGTAATGCTTTCACAACTCCAGGTTGTATCAAATCCATTTTGTTAACAACACAGCTAACCCAACTTTGATCAGCATCCTGTTTTCGTGCTTCAAGGAAATTTGCAGTTGCAAACTGCTGTTTTAAATCACTGCTGTGAGACTCTTTTTTCTGAACTGTCTGCAAACCAAAGGTACTTGCAGCATTATCCTGGCTCTCCTTTTCAGAGTTGTTTTCATTAGTTATATCAACAACACATTTCGGAGTAGGAGGTCTGGGTACAAACTGCTCGTTTTTTAATTCCGCAGTATGATGTTTTTCTGCATTGCACTCTTGAACATGTGGATCCTTGGAATTCTGCTCATAAGGTGTTGGCTGCTCTGCTGCATGGAGTGAAGGCTTTTCCTGCTGATCCAAGACGGATGACTTCAGTCTTTCTGTCTCTTCCTGTGTCTTATCCTCCTGTATTTCATCCCATGGAGATCGCCTATCTGTTAGTGTCTGTTCTACTCCCTCAATAGTTTGGGATTTTCCTTCTTCTCCATTTATCTTTGAAGTGTTCTTGCTTTTTAACTCATTTTCTGAATTTTGCTCTGAGGATGAATCTGTTAATCTTTTATTTGAAATTTCTGAGTCACTGCTCTCAGAGTAATCTGAGATATTCTCTGTCCGCAGTCTCTTCATATTTAATTTCTTTTCATCCTCTTCAGGTTTCCTTCTTTTACTAAGGAAGTGTTTATTTTTGTTTTTGGGGTTTTCTGTAAAAGATAACAACACGTCTATCACATTTTCAGACTAGCACTGTTTTAAGCTCTCCCTCCCTTTCCAATAGCCGTTCTTACCTGCTCGACCTATATAATCCAATCTTTCTTCCTTCATCTTCTCTTCATCAGGCATGCTGCTATCAGAGCCTTTCCTCTTATTTGGCCGAGTATTCCTCTGCTGCTGGTGCTGGTGAGAATTCTGTTTTGGTGCTGCAGTTTGGGAATTCATTGCTGGTCTGGGACTATTTGCTTGTGCACGTGTATAGTGACCCTAAAAATAATTTTGTGATTAATGGACTTAAATGTTATTTTAATTAGCAACTTTAAACGTGTATTTTTAATAATCACAATATACAAAAATATTTAAGTAAAAAGATAAATGTATCTACGTGAACTGTGTTGCTGTTCTGGTTGGAACGAGACCGCCGGCGTGAAGTGATGCCAATATTTTCACCTTTCAACAAAGAGTGAACAACATCATCTAGAAAGGTCATCTGAACCATAGAAGGATCAACATTCTGAGGTTCTAACACCTGGTTATTGAAAAAAAGGAAAAAAATAATCAGCAGATGTTCAGACACTATCCAATCCATATTTTCTGTATCAGTATTCACCAGTCTATGCTGTGTGCTGAAGATTAATTAGAGAAAAGCCTACTTAATCCTGACATGCAGAACTGACATATGCCTTCTCAAAGGCTAGGAACAGAGTAAAACCAAAGTAAATGTATCTCTAAATTTCAGTTTAAAGATATTTTTCCTTTTTTTTTTTCCTTTAAATGCCACCACTTCACTGCTCCTTCCCTTACATTGACCCGCAAATTTGAAATTAAAAGACGCTTAGCTCTTCATAGGGGGTAATCCTTAAGTAGCTATTAAAATAAATATTTTATAAAATATACTACTGAAGCACATTACAATATTACTTCCAAAATAAGTAAAATTGCTGAAAGAAAGGAACCAAAACAACTGGAGAGAAGAACTCTAAGACTAGAGTAGTGTTACAAGTGAGGGATGATATTTCAGAAAGAAGTAAACGCTAAACAGATCCTTAACCAATATGCTGCAAAGTGAAAAGATTAATATTTGGGGAAAATAATTAGAGCAAATGAAGGGAAAGAATGGACTTGAGCATTAGACAAGTCTTAAATTTTTATTGTCACACATGATTTAAGTCAGTCATTTCAAGGCAGATGGGTCATTTACTATATTAACGTTGAGTCATTACTCTGGTCTCCTGAAATAGAATTCATTACTGCCACTAAAAATACCAGAATTAATTCTTTTTGTAACACCAACTTCAGAAATACAACTAAAACCCACCACAGTAAATGTAAATTAGGGCTGCAGTAAATGCCTAATGCAATAAATTGTGGAAAGTGGATATTTCAATTGCTTGGAAGAAGTAATTGTTACTGCAACACTAAAAGATTTCAGCGTTGAGAGAAGAAATTCTCAACAGAGCTGACAGGGAAGACCAGTTCTTAAAACTAGATCACTTCACTTCAAAGACTTAGCTAATCAAATAGCAACAACAGAAGAAAAGCAAAACTGTAGGGCTGGAATTAACCATATAATTGCACAAACATTCAGCTTCAGGATGGCATTAACTGCCAGTCCAATGCAAAGTCAGGTTGA
Source organism: Chauna torquata (assembly GCA_013399475.1). Taxonomy (NCBI): domain Eukaryota; kingdom Metazoa; phylum Chordata; class Aves; order Anseriformes; family Anhimidae; genus Chauna; species Chauna torquata. The sequence continues at coordinate 133,838 of VXAL01009999.1, forward strand.
ATTTTCAGCAGAGGAAGTAACAGACTTGCCCTGATGGAAGTGAACAGTTCAGTGTTTTTCAGAGTACCACAAAAAAATGGAAAAGCTCCCAGCGTGTAGTTTATTTGAAGCTTGTTTTCCAACCATCACAGAGTCAAAACTCACCTGGTCATTCATAACAACCATAGTGCGGGTGAAGAGATCATGATGAGTAATGATCCCAGTAAACCACTGGGTGGCAGAATCCTGTCTGTACACTCTCACCCTATAACCATTTAAGGAGTACGGACCTTTAGAAGGGGAAGAAATAAAAAAGCCGTTGAGGAATTCAGCAAAAAATGTATTAATAGGTTTTTCTTGCTTTTTAAGCTTCATAGCAAACATATGATGTGAATGCCACGGACAGCAAGCTACAAGCGATTCTGGCACAGAGTTGCCTGTGGATTTTACTTTTATTCCGGAAGACATTTTGAAATGCAAATTGTACACTTAAGTATACTTTAAGGTCAATTATGCCAACATTTTCAACATACAATCTTCTTATCTAACTAAATCTTTTTGCAACCATAATGACAAATGATGGGAAAATTCCTGCCTACAAATAGCAACCACAGAAAAGTAATCTGAAAGGCTGGAAAGTGGCAGCAGCAGGTTATACAGAAGCTATTTAATAGGCTAGTCACATGCCCAGATGATTTGCTGGCAAAACAATTTAGATCTTGGTGTTTAGGCTCTGCATCTGCCAAGGTTTTCCCATAAGTGACCACAGAGTTTCTCTCTATTACAACAGTCAAAAGGCAGCTAAGCGATCCAAGCCCTGCTATGGCCCCACAAAACATTCAAAAATACACACACCAGTAAGACTTCAGCTCCTGTTTTAAGATACAGCAACGGCAAAGAAACGCCACACGCTGACCCTTTGCAAAGATCAGTTTAATTCATCTCCAAAAGCCCACGGGGAGGGGGGGAGATGGTGTGATACAGTACTTGTTTTATAGTTGCTTTCAAGACCCGGAAACTGAGTTTCAACAGTTTTATTCACCTTCGGTGTCTCACTTGACCATCAGGACTGTAAGCTTCATCGCACTCAGTGTTTATACAGCACTTCATGTGACCAAGCAACACTGTCACCGAGTTCAGTTTGCTGTGGTTTTCGCTACTTGCGCAACCAAACCCTAGGTCAGGCATACAGGAACTGAAGTAAAACCAGTCAGTGTCAACCTAGGAAAAGCCTAACTTACACGATTTACTTCTAAGAGCGCCTGGCTGCTCAGCAGCACAGGCGAGGATAGGATTCCCCTGTCCTTCCTGAAGAGTCATCTTTCTAGCTCCTGCCAAGCACATTAAGATAGCTTCAACATCTGCAACAAACGGGCCAGGGACCTCGCAGGTGACAGCTTTCTCTACTAAAATACCCATATTCGTTTCTGGGTCCATTATACACTCTGCACAAGACAGCATGTGATCGTAAAGACTGTTTTTAATATGAACATTTAAGAGATAAATAGAAGTGCAAAACAATATCAATTTAGACATTTGCAAGCGGTCTCGAGGCTTAACTTTGGAACCTTAGCAAGACCTTATCCAGGTTTTCAAACAGCTGAGAAACAGAAACTCCGTGCAATGGCATCCTTCTTTCACTCGCATCCGCAAACCATTCATTGCACCGCTGCAAACTTGAGCCCCACTAAACTATCTGAGCTACTGGAGTTAACTCGTCCCCAGAGCACGTTTCCAGCTGCACAGACAAGGGTCAGAACAGCACCAGCACGGTCACTGCCTGTCACAGACACGTATGGGCAGAAAAACAGCAAGAATCCAAAAGCTTATGTCTCACATTCCTGATCTTAGACCAGACCGGGTTCCCGTGGGGACACATTTCCTGATGGCTTCTCTCCAATCTTTACTCTGAATGCCCCTGCAAAATGCCTCCAGCTCAGCTCCCGCTCTTCTGTCTGACCCAACCACATTCTCCATGTCTCAAGCCTTTCACAGCTGTCCCAAAGCTCTGCCTCATCCAGACAAGTCTCGGTTAACTTTTGCCAGTGTCTATTTGTGCAACACTCCCGTTTCTACTTTCCTATCCCAGCTCTTCTTCTTTTCCATCCTACTGTTAATTGCACGATGATTTTCAGTCTCAGTCTCTTGCTTAACCAGATTCAGCTTCTCCTCTCTCCCCAGCTTCTTGTCTCATTTTTGCATTTACGATTCCAGGCCACTGGCTTCCAAGTCCTTTCCTAGTCTTCTCAGTTTACAAGCTCCATCCTCCCTTCTCCATCAGCTTCCAGCTTCTCTTGTATTCTTCTGCACTGACCCAGTGCCAATTTCGCTCCTCTTACTCTTTGTTCTAATCTGTGCCTGTCCTTCACCCCAGCTTTTATCCTACCTACTTTTAAAACAGACTTTATCTACCTTTAAAAACTGTTCTGTTTTGTTTTTTTCTTATGTGCTGCTGGGGTGTCAGGAAGGAGAAAGATTAAACTTCGGTCATGCGACACAGGACAGCCCAGCCCAGCCCAGCCACAAGCAGCCATTACAGGAAAAGCCTGGCTTTGTCTCCAGTCCCTGGCTGAATCATGCTCAGCTACACATTGTTGAAACAGCATGTGCAGTACGATCAGGAAATATCTTCAGGGCTGAAGCACACTCAGTGTTTCAAGAGGATTATTATATATTCAGCCTCAGAGATTGTAGTGATAATAAACCTAATACGGAAAAAAAAATCTAAGATTTTAATTGTTAAAAATCAAAGACACTTCACTGAATAAGTTCCTTGAACTGGTTTTATTTTTCCCAAAAGCTTTCAACTTAGCCAAGTTTGGGAGTTGTTTGTTTTAAACAAGGAACAAATTACTTTCCAGCCAAACCTACGATCTCTACTGTGAAGCATGCTGCTCCAACTGCCACCCAAAGAAAATGTCACCTGGGCCAGTTTTTTTTCCTTATTCTCAGTTCTCGTAAGTAATTGGACCAGTTATAACTAAATTACCCCCTCCCCGAACTGGAAAGCTTCTTTCCAAACATTCAGAATGAGACTTAAATGTTCTTCTCCAACCATCCTCTCTCCTCAGAAAAGAGCTTTAACTGCAACAGTCACAGCAGAAAATAAGATATGAGATGATGACTTCGGCATCAGGGACAATGAGGAAAAGGCTGGATCCTAAAAATGCTGTAGAAGATGGACTAACGGAGTATGGTAGCAGCCTTAACAGATGGGTGCGGATAGGGCAGAACTGAAAATGTTCCTCAAGCTCCAGGGAACACAAAAATGGTGATAGAGGGGCAGGAAGAAAAAGAGAATGGATGGTAGGAGAAAGGTAAGATTACACGACTAGATGACAGCAGCTAGCACGACTAGAGAGCTATCTGTACATCACTGAAAGGTTTGTGCAAAATGCACATCCTCTTTGTTTGGGAGAATACACCCCAGGAGAATGCAAGAGCAGACTGCCAGCTGACCACCACCCTCACAGCAGCTGGCACGTCATGCCCACGGAAGCACGTCTCTCCTCGGGCCACACCACGCCATGGGAGGCGCGCAATGAGATCTGAACTGCAGCCTCTCTGCAGATGCGGAGAGCTGGTCTGCCAGGACACCTCATTTGTTTCATCTCTTCATCTAGAATACTCCTAATTTGATGCACCTTGAAGCACCCAAGCATCCATTTGATAAATCATACTTTTTATATATACATACACACATGTATATGACAAAAATACAGTTCCTGGAATGATGGGATGTAAGTGAGTTTTGCAGATGACGCGCTGGCAGTTTCATTTAGATGATTGTTTTGATGTTGCTGGAGCTTTGCTGAGGTATTGATTCTGTACCAGTATAGACAGAGGCTTTTATAATTGTGTTTTTATTGTTACTCTAATAAAATACAATAAACATGCTCAATCTTTCCTTTCCATACAGCCCTAATTTGATTTTACATCACCTCCCAGTCCAGTTTAGGCTGCAAATTTCATCTGTTGATGACTATCGTGAATATTAATTCACGTTGTACTAAGATAAAATCTGAAATGACTAATACTGACATATCTACTCAATTCTGCGCAGTCCTTCTTCAGCATCTTTTCTGTGTGGCCCATAAGAATAATCTTATTTAGGCAAATTAAAAACTCCACAAAAGGAAAGATGAAGTTGTGGGGGGTTTTTTTGTTTGTTTGATTGATTGGTTTTCTTTTTACTGTAACTTCACAGTATTATACTTACCATTCTCCTTTGGCCTTCTAATCTTAGTTTATCACAGAAACCTAACAGCAAGCAAACCTCAGTCCCGTCCTTAAAATACCAGATTGTTTACTGCTCCCCTTCCAGTCTTAATTTACAGAATTACTGCTTAAGCATTTTGTCCCAAAGTTGCTTTACTGTTGAGCTAGGGATTCTAGTCCAGACCCACAAAGGTCAGCTTCTGCCTCCCATTACTAGAAATGCCACCATAGAGCTAGCTGGCTGTCAGTTCTACAGAAAGTTAATGAATACACTGCAAATGCATATAATATTTAAAGCATTAGCAAGACTGAGCCAAAATAATTTATTCTAATTCATACTAGTTTTCACATAACTTGTACCTACATGCAAAAATGACACGTTAGCTGCAACCTTTCAATATTAGAACTGAGTTACAAAATTGTAGATGATTTGAAAGAAGATTTTCAACTGGGGGAAGGTCAATCTGAAAGTATTCACCTGTGATAGAATTGTGAAGAACCAGAAACAAATAGGTATCTGAGAAGTTGTAACACATAATAGTAACACTAACAACGCACATAACAGTTTAACACAGGCTAAAGAAGGTGTGGTTGCCCCTCATACACTTCACAACCAATGTTAGAAAACATCTATGTTAAGACTAATGATATTCAGCTTTCGCTGTAATCACTAAGATATCAAACAATTAAGTACAGTCTGAAGAAGTCATGCACAGCTTCTTACATAGTCTTGTTTCCTTGCTTTAACAAATACTTCCCAAAGCACCAAGTTAGAAATTCATTCTCCATTATACCACAAATGCTATGGGAAGACCCCCATGCAACTAATGGCCTTAAACTAGCTAACACAGAATAAATATAACACAATTTCCCAAATAATTACCTTGCATAAAAATCTCCTGAACCTTTTGTTCCTTTACCCAGGCTTTTACTTCCTCATGTAACTGCGGGTTATCCCTGAGAACTGGGTTTAGACTGTCTACGTCGTCCTAAAGTAGAGATTAAAAAAAGAACCATATGTTATGTTTACTTACAACATTTCTGTTTATTTTCCTAAATATATTTTAGAGGACAATATTACGTAGTTTGATGCTAATTTTACCAATTCCCTATAAATCCCTGTATTGTCTTCAGAAAAAAACTGTAAAATGCAACATAGTGCTAAAAGTTATTTCATGGGAACACAGTATGTCAGATCCCGCATGTGGCCAGACTTATAAGCTATTAATAGGATCACACTTTCATAAATACTGTCTTACTACAAGCTAAAATTAGCCTAAAGACTTCAGTGTTTACAGGTATGCAGAAAGAATTAAACAATGATTTAATGAATGAAAAAATTTTCCTTGTTTTGCATATTTGTAAAATTTAATATGGACATATTGAGCATAAACATGGACTAAAAAACCACAAAGATAATGCATAAGAGATACCTGTATAGCAAGAGAAACAAGCACTACTCATTTTCCAATAGGTAGGCCTTTGTTAACTAGGTAATTTCAAACAACGCATGCTTTAATTTTTATCTCACTTCTCCTGGAAAAGATTCTTTCTCACTATTTTAGTAACACAAAATCTGAGAAATTAAGACCTATTTGGTGGCACTGTCCTTGTAACAAGGAAAAAGTAGGTACAGAATCCATTTCATATTCCTGAAAGCATGGCTTAAACCATCATTCATCTCTGGACTCTCTGAATGACTATTTCTCTGTATTTCAGAGCAAATTTGGTACTTCAGCCTTTGAGGCTGTGGTAGAGAAACAAAGCTGCACTGCAGCTTGGTGCCTCCTCGTGCAGAAGACGGCCTTGGAAATCCATAAGCTGCGGGAACATTCATTTGTGCTGAGAGAAATTCAGACAGCTAAAATAATCAGAGCAATTCTCAACATACAAAATGTAAAATGTTTTATCAGTACTGCAGCTGAGATCAAGTAATTTCTCTCCTTGATCTCCAACAAGTTCCTTGATGTTTCACAATTTATTATGAACAGCTCCAGCCACAGAATATGAAGATACAAGCAACACTCAGAGAATCATGCATTGCTGCCAGGCCCTCGAGTGACATGAGCAATCTCTCTCTATTCATCTGAATGAGATTATTCCTGCTAACTCACTGATCACAGGATGTCTATTTTGAATTCAAAATTCACTTCCTGACACTTGAAGATTTGCTGTGCTCCATTATGGAGAGCGCATCAATGCTTCAGCTATCAGAGAAAATTACTATCTTTCCTTGTGCTTTTCAAAAGGATACAGCCTCAGATCCAAAAGAAACGGCCAAGATGATCTTTATAACAAACGTAAGGTGGAACAAAGTAAAAGTGAAGAGGAAGTCAACAGGGCCTCCACCACCAGGTTAAAAACACCAACCAGGCATGCATGTTGCTGCCATCATCAGAGGCACAAGAGGGTCCACACTAGAATTTATTCAAGAACGGCAGACTAGCAAAATGCTTCCTCTCCTGAGGCAAACAAAATGGGTACTAGCTGTTTTATTCTCATTTGCAAATCTATTTTTGGATTGATCCCACGTACAGAAGTAACAGCAACACTGGAAAGAGTGAACGATTTGCCAGGGGAACCCAACAGACCCTGGAACCGGAGTTGTGTGGTGATCATCCCCCTGTCCTCCTTCCCATGCACTCCTTCACAGTAGCTGGAAGAGATTCCTGTACTAACGACTTCACCTCTAGATCCACAAACGTTAGGCCTTAGCAATGGTCTGAGGCACTGCCACGCTGGAAGTCTGGATGACTCAAAAATGCAATTAACATGCAGATTTTGTACATTCTGAATAACTACTTCAGATCCTCTAAGACAATTAGTGTCTTCATTTAAAGACTACACACACTGGTTAGGTACCCAGAAATGGGACCTGTTACGCTAACATTATTCTACTTCTATACGTTCTTTACGCAAAGTTTCCAAGTCTTTACTTTTTTTTTTGAAACACATTATTTTTTATTAGTCCTGTTTCTGAAGGCAACACACACTGCTGCCTTTCTTCTTTTTTTTTTTTTTTTTTGATTTCACATCCTTTCTAACCATTTTTGCCTTCTTTGAACTTAACACTGAAGATACTGGGGAACCTGCTGACAATACATTTGAACCTTTTTTGTTCTGTCTCCTATTCAGATGCATGACGTACTGGTACCTTTAATTGAATGCTCCATGCGAACACTTAGAAAACGAGACCGCAAAGTCTACTTTGCACTTCTTTCCTCACTCTTGGAGAAAGATGAGCTCATGTCAAAAATGAGCTACGAAAAGCACAAAAGAGGTCAAAGATCCATTATACAAACTGTGCACAGGTATGACTAGGATTACGTAGAGGATATCAAGAGAACCCACAGTTTCTAAACACACACACACAAAATACACATTTAAAACATCATCAATCACTGCACTAAAGGAAGTATTCTGCTTCTAGATGTGAACATGCTATATTCTGGTCAATGGAAATCAGAACAGCAAAGCAAAAGTGTAACTAACAAGTGAAGCTCAATGTCAAGATACTTAAAAAAAAAGGTTCCTGAAATCTCAAAAATTTTCTTCTTTTGTGTATATATTATCTATATCTATGAAAAAAAGTGTGCCACAACTGATGTTTTTCATCATTAATTTTAAATTTGAAAATCTAGAAATCAGTAAATTAATTGTATAATGTAAGGTGATGGCCTTAAGCAAACTGGTTTATTGCATACCACTAACTTCGGCAAAAACAAGGGGCAACAAGCAGAAGGCTGATGACTTGCAGTCTCTTCTCTGTCGTAGCACTGAAGATGAGCAGATGACTCTGTAGTCCCCAGTCTTTTCCCTTAACCTGCATGTATATTATTCAAGAAAACACAACTCTTGTCCACTGATTTGAGCCTTGGCAATTAAGATCTTCAGTTTCCCCTTCCTTCTTGGCTGAACTGGAAAGATCAACAGACTAACCCACAAAAGAATTAAATGCCTTGCAGGGCTTTTCTCTAGCTTGTTCCTCATTTGAAAGGAGTTCTACTTGCAAAAGTAAATACGGTCCCTCTCTCAGACTAGTTTTTCCAAAAGTTTTGGAATACATTCTCCAGAAGGATGTTAATGCTGGTTTGAAACCCTTATGAAATGCAAATCAAAATGCAAATCAAATAAATGGCACTGCAATTTTCTTTTTTTAAATCTACTGTAGGATGTTCTTTATATATTTCATACTGCAGTAGTCCCTGCTCCAAGAATGACTACATGCAACAGTGCGAAGAAGACGAAGGGCTTATGGGCCAGAAGGACACAGTAGGAATAATCCTTCCTGCCGTTGTGGGAGCCAGTCACATGAAGCAATGTGACTACCAGAAGATTGCCAACCTACGTCAGGTTTTACAGATCTTCGCTACTGTTTTGCCTTGTTTTCCAGACTGACAGAGGAATTTGCTTCTGGTGGAGTGGACCTTCTGCTTAATTATCCAAAGAATACTTGAGTCTGCTGCACGTCTCTTAAGAATTCTCACATGACAGACTCCTGGAAAACCTAAGGAGCATAACAAAATTTTCCCAAATAACAAAGTGATCCAGTGTTTTTGTGAGAACACCTATTCTTTCTTCTGATGCAAAATGACAGAGCAAGTTGGAAACTACAGACCATGTCGTCAAGTTAAGATACGACACTGCTTCAACCAGACCCACCACTCACTCTTCCCAGGAATTAGAAATCTTTGTTCAGCGAAGCATTGTCAAAAAGCTTATTCAGACAAACAGAAGTTATCGTTCAAAGCCACAGATGAACAAGTGCAGATCACTTATAGTGCTTCCAAATTCCTTTCAGTCATGAATCAAACAGGAACTTCAACGTGAGCATCCACAGAAAAACACGGCAAAATTCAAATACGTATAGAATTCTCCTTCAAGCCCCATCCGCAAACAAAATACTGTTCGAGATACTGACAGGCATCCCTGGATGAACAGAATCTGCATGCTGCCCAAAGGCACCATACAAAGTACCTTCTGAAAGGCTCAAATGACTGCAAGCTCCTTTTCCTTTTTGGGTAGCAGGACATGTCTTTGGTGGGAATACTTCCACAGCTCTGTAACTTTCCAACAAGCCTTGCACTATTAAAACAAGATGTTTCCTCATCATTTTAAACTACATCTTAAAGTCACTCTTCATAACCTTGAGGGGCAGAAACAAGTTCATGAGATTGAGAGGTGAAAGCCTGGAGCATGAAAAACTCAAGAGAGTGCACTCAAGTACAACTCCTGTCTCCCCACACCGTGCAGTCTGCATGTGGCTTATAGGAAGGTATGGAAACTCCACCATCAGCTGTCAACCCATCCTTTTCAGTGAAGGCGATGAGGAGAACTGACGATATGTATTCCAGGAAAACCAGCCCTGGAAAAACTGTGGCTTTTGGCACTAAAAAGGCTTAAACTGGAGCCTTGAAGACCAAGTCTCAATGCACGTCATGTATTAAAATCTGCAAACATTTATTTGGGAGAGTGCCTTCCTTGGCCACAGTGTCTACATTTGGCTTCAATGCACAAAAGACATCTTTTTAGTATCAGTAGGAACTCATTTCAGCTAGCATTTTACAGAGAACAACTAAGTAGATTTTGCAGTCCTCGCAAAGGTCAACACCACATTAGTCCTCACCATCTGTGGCTTAATTAACTATAGCTTCCTCTGGCCGCTTAGAGGTTTTCTGATGATTTAGGACACGAATTAAATGAAAACTAGTACATAACCAACCTGAGAGTCATGTTTACAGTGTTTACACAGTATGAGCTGCACACAAAAATAAGCATTTCGTTAGTACTTTAATGGTAGAGGGACCACATTTAAATTCAAACAGTACACATGAAAAATTCAGAGATCAAAGAGTCAGAAGCTTGAACCTTCAGTTTCCTGATCACATGCATTTTACCCAGCTCAAATCATTTTCTATTCAGATTTTCCCCTGTTTCTGACCACACAACTTATCAATACTGCTTTTGAGCCTACTGCATTTTAAGAATTACATGAAGCCGTCTGCCATTCTTTTCAGCATATTACCTTCACTTTATCCATACCTGCATGCTTCAAAACAAAGTGAAAGATGCCTCAAAAACAGTCATTTCACCATAAAGACTTCCAAAATGTATACTCGTAAGATGCAGGTACTTTTACCCTCAACTTGCAAGATCTTGTTTCTTCTCATTTCATCAGTGAATATCTTGAGATTAGTTTCTATAAAGAAGCCTTTTTTTTTTTGCTTTCATTTTTGCATCAAATCATTTTGAAAACTGCACGGAACTTCAACTGTATGGAGACTCAGTTTGGAAGTTACATTCTGAGAAACAAGGAACAAGGTAAGTACATCACCTGCCTGTTGACTGCCACAACGCTCTTCAGAGAGCAGTGGCAGCAAAAAGTATTGGTTTTAAATCTAGACTGCTGAGCGTTTATACTAGCCCTTTAATGCCATCTTGTAGAAGACGATTTTCTCCCACTACGGAGTGGGGGAAAAAAAAAAAAAAAGCTAGCCAGGTGAAAACCTGGCTTCAAACACACCCACATCCATGCATCCTTTTACTCATTTGAAATGTGTGCACAATTCTCTCCATTTCTTTATAACTAGCCTTCCTTTGTTTTCTCCCTCTTCCTTTCTCTTTTATCTTTCACTTATTATATGACCTGACATATATCTTATTATATCACTGATCTGCAGTAATCTTTCCGTGGTTTCCATATTTTGTTTTTAACAAACCTTAAATCTTAATATTGTTCTGCCTGACACTGAGCCTAAATAAATAAAAAAAAAAATTAAAAAAAAAAAACACCACAAAACAGTGAAATAAAATCTGGATAGGCAGGTTATCAAAGATCTTCACAGAACATTAGCTGTGAACTGGCAATGTCCCTCTGCCACGCTACAAGACTTCTTTATTTTTCAGTGGCAAAAGATAAGGATCCAACTGAAACACAGAGAAACTGGCAGCAACTAGCACCCTGAGCAGCATCACCTGCAGCAGGCGCTGCCAAGGCCAAAAGGATCACGGCAAATCTCTACAAAGCAAAAATAAATTTTAACTGAGACTAAAATTAATAGACCTTCTGCTGTTCCACACATCTTTCTACACACATGCATAAACCAATGGATTTTTTTTTTTTTTTACAAGATGTTTTCTGAGTTGCTTTTGTTTCTGATGAGTGAAAGGCCACCCGGCTGTCACGCCGCCGCAGCTGGGAGTGGGCCGGCAGCAGGTCAGAACCGCTGAACGCTGCTGGCTGTGCTGCTCCTGGCAGAAACACAGACAAACTTCCTGCCAAAGGAGACCACTCCAGAGAAAACGGATGGATCCGACCCACCGCGTGCCCCTGTAAGCAGGACAGCCTTACTCCCGCTGGAGGCTGCTGATAATGGGCAATGCTAGCCAGAAACACCAAGACTACAGAAGGCTAAAAAGTTTTGGGGGGAGATTGTAACTTCCCGGTTTACCTTAAACGGCTTTGTCTGAGCAAAGAGGAGAGGCTTAGGCTTACCAGGCGACGTAGTGCTTTCTATGTAAACCCAACCCACGCTTGACCTATTTTCTGGTGCTCCCAAGAACACGGTCACCATTTGCCTCATTCAAACTCAGCAGCTGCTGGGCTACATCTGAACCAGTCAAGTCAAACTTGAAGGCACAACCCTGACCCCCTAGACTGGGAACAAAGTCAGGCTGAGGTCAGCTGTGCCCATGCGGCTGCGGAGGCATGGCGCACGGGCAACGCAAGGACAACGCTCGCCCTGCCTGTGGAGGCACAGTAAGAGAACAGAAACGATTTATCACTTTACGAGAGGCTCTGAATGCATTAACAAAGGGACAAACGTTTATATGTATTTTGGACCACATATGTTTAAAACAACTGGTTATTTTCAGTGTGTAACAGCAGTACCTATGAATAGAAAGTTGATGCTACAGGAAAAGAAGATGAAGACTAAAAATTTAGTAATTTTTCAACTGTCAGTAAACTTAACATCTGTCAGCAAAAGCTGTCAACAATTTTTCTTTTGCTCTGCACTCCTCCTTATGCCTAATACTTCTCCCCACACACTCTTCCTTCCTTCCTTATTTCATCTGTACAATAATTAAAGAGTTGACACTGATTTTAAATTATAATTATCATGTTTGAGAATTTAGGGGGAGTAGGGCTGTGCACATTTCTCCAAGTCATGATCTGAGGCTTGAAAAAGCATCATTGTAATGGTTAGTTCAGTTCTGGAAGAATAATTCACACCCCTAAGAATACCAAAAAATTTCTATTAAAAATATGAAAATTATGCTATGAAAAATATATTAAAGTTGGGAACATAAATTATACAGGAAAAAATCCAGCTCATTGTGTAATATTTTCCCTGATTTTAACTCGCAAACACAAAAACAAGCAGAGATACTTGCCTTCCTGTAAGACTATCAATGTCTCTGGTAGAACATGCATGTTGGAAAACATGCTTTTTTACAAGTCAGCTCGTTATTCCCATATCTGTAGATGAGAATCCAGTACAGAAGGATAGAAGGAAGATGAGACCAGCACACAGAATGAGCATGCAGCAGGGAAGCAAGCAGCCATCAACACAGAAGCAAAAGCAAACCTGAGACAGGCAGCTGTTGCCACAAACAACTGCTCTGGTAACTTCTACAATAGTTTCACATTTGAAAAACAGGGATTAAAGAAAAGAGATGACCCTTATACTCACAGGTTATGTCACCCCCTCTCTGAGCAGCTGGGACAAAGCACTGTCACTGTAATTCCAATCTGGGTCCTGATCTGATTTACAGATTAGGAATGAAACAGAAAAACTATTTGATTTGACTGAGTGGGACCGAAAGCAGAATCTCCTGATGTGATGTCTCTGGGGATCTAAACACTTCTCCAGAGAAGGGGCTCCTACTCACTAAACTGGTGGCCTGTCAGCTTGCATTTAGAAAGCTGTATTAACCATTTATACTACTTACGTCCTTCTCCATGTACAAATGAATGAGAGCTCAAGTGAACAGCACTCCTCCATGCCCATTTTCTCCCCCATTTTGAGGACACAGCCATATACTTGCTTTTCCACAGAATCATGCTTCCCTCCCCGTCATTACAGGCTCCGTACATTTATCACCACCACTCTCAGCAATACGCAACTTTCCCCTAATTTCTCTACTCCTAAGAGAGAGAGAGAGCATTGGTCCTACCCCATAGCCAACAACTCTGAAGTCATGTGGGGACGTCGGACCAAGCATTTGAGTAACTTACCAAGCAACTCGATGCCACTACTGCGGTTACCTATGGGAAAAGAAACCTCAAAGCGCAGACATTTCCCCGAAGCGAATAATTAGCAAAGACAAGTTAATGCTAACAAGGAAAGTAACTAAATAAGCAGATAGGAAAAAAAATCTTTTGTACACTGATATTAAAATTCATACCTAGACCCAGACACCCCGTGAATCAGGAACAGCTTTCAGAAGGTACCTAACAACTCTCCAAATCATATCACTTAAAGGACAAGCTGTATGGCTGGAGGTGCCTTTAAGCAAAACAGAAAGTGTGTTCCTTTGATCATCAGTGGTCTGGACAAAGGGGCTGCTAGAAAGGCAGCCTAACATCCCTAGAAATCAAGCCAAGAGTTCAGTTCTTGCTCAGAGACTGAGAATTTCATGAAACACATCTGCCTGGCATCAGGGATAGCAGAAGTCACTTGTGGCAGCTTGAAGTGGCCAGGTTGGAAAGTTGTAGAGTGCCAGCACAGGTAATGACAGATCAAATGTCTCAGCTCTTACCTAAAGGTAGTTACCTCCATCAACTCTTTTAACAGTTGCATTACTCAGCAAGACGGTATTCTTTGACAAGACTTCTGATAACTAAAAGCTTAATATATTAAAAAGCAAAGTTCTTTCAATTCAACTCTGCAGAAGAAAACTGTAAAACACCATTCAATATGTGGCAGATTGACAACAGCTCTTGCCACCACCTCCTGAAACATTCACTTGAGTATCTCACTCCTGTGAACAACTCTAGGTTCTGTAACTTGAACTACCACTAACTTAGACTATCAGCAGCCCCAGTACCTTCTGCAAATGTCCTCAATTTTATTTAGCAAACCTGAACTCTTCAGGAGCTCTGGTATCATGCAACTTCGCAATTCCTGTCCCTTGTGACTCATGAGGATTATGGGCAGAACACAAACCCTTCCCAAAAATAAAAATATCTGACCCCTTTTTTCTGTCAACAGGAAAGAATACATCAGGTATCTTCAAAAAGCCTTGAAAGCCAGCTGCAACATGCTTCTCATGCTTCATTGGATTTTGGTCCACTTAATTACTATTACATTAATGTTTTATTTTCAAGTGGCTTTCAGGGGTTTCTCTGAAAATGTATTTCTTAAAATAGTGCTACATAGTAGTGTTGGCCGACATGCCAATAATATGAAAGTACTTGAGACTAAAACCCATTTCTCTCATGTTGTAAATGAGTACCACTATATTAGGAATGAACTTTCCAAAGTTAACTTCTAATAGGATTTAAGGCAGCACTGCAAAGAAGCAATGCACCTGGGTTGGGGTAACAGTTTGGGCATTTTCTTGTAGCATGTCATTCAGAAGACCGCACTTTCCTGGTATCAGGGATGCGGTACAGAGGCTGGGCACACAACAGCCAGCTGATGATTGTGCAAACGTGGAAATGCTGCCTCTGCTCCAAGCTAGTATTCGAAGCAAAGAAGCCATCATCATGCACTTTTTCACGCTAAGAACTCTGTTCTGACCTGCTGGAGCCATTTTAGGTATTTTCCCTACAAATAACAGAGGCCTGACCAGCTGGGATGCATATCATATTTGGATCAACATTGCAGCTCTGTGCAACTCCAGAGAAAGCAGTGGCTATGCCTTTTTATGGAAAAGATGAATAATGGTCTTGCAAAGAGGAAAGATTAAATTGCTAATCAGAAAACATGGACGTTGCTGCAATAAACTCCTTGGGGTAAACTTGGGAAAGTCATTCAGTGGTTAAAAATGACACAATGCTCATCAATTTCACAACATTTTTCTGTTGATAAATCTACTAGCACACAGAACCAAAAAACTCCTACTAGAAACATCAATTCAAGAGTGAACTACATCACTTGAGGGAGAAAAAAGCCTGTCAAGAGCCATACTGTAGCCACAAAGTCTTATGTATCCTGAAATCTGCTTTAACCTGATTTTGTTTGCTGTAAACCAATGCAGTGGGAAAAACACATTCACACTAGGTAAAAACACAGCCTGGTTGAAAAATAATTTCTATACAGTATGTTTAAAATGCACTAGTAAAATCATAAAATAGAGTAATTTCTAAGATACAAAGAAATTAATGTGCTTCAGACCCACCTGCTCAGCAAAAGCATACTAAAATATTCCCAGTAATGCTGGCAGACACACACAAGAGGGGGATGCAGGGAAAAACAGGAATAGTTAATTTTAAATCCATTCAAAAGACAGGAAATGTTTGCTAGATTGAATAGGACAAAAAAACTGTATAATCAGTATTTACAAACAATGGTAGTAAAAAAAATTAGAACTATATTTAATTATGTAGTATACTGTTATAAAAAAAAAAGGAAGTTTGATCAGGAAAAGCACTGTAAACCAAGCTCTCTAACATCAAAACAAATACTGCACTTTTTATTAATAAAGTTATTCCAACATCTATGCAAATAATAGGATTCATACTTTTTTTTTTTTTTTTTAAAAAGAAATCAAGTTTGGATAAAATCACTTGAGTTTCTTCACAGATGCCTGGCCTGAAAAAGGACTTCCATATACACACTTAGGCCATTTCATCTGGAACTACCACTGCGCTCAACTTCTACTAACTGCAACTTGCTGAAGGCTGCGGAGAGCACAAATCCTAGACTCCAAATTAGTACTTCTGATAGGAGCAATTTCAAACACATATTTCAGTAGAAAAAGTTATAAAGTAGCAGCCATGTAAGGATTACAAGTACTTGGGGTACTCCATTTCCCCTCCTATCACACCTCTGTGGAAGCTGATTGAACATACTACCTCACAGACCTTTTAATGACAAAGCTTGCACAACTCCGAGAAAGTCAAGGTCTGTAATTCATGGATCTCTGCATAAATGAGGTTTTCAGCATGCACAATCTTCTGCGAGGAAAACATAAGAAGCCTGCCAATCACCATTCATTACCTCCAATTTCTCAACTGTAGGACTTGTCCCTCAAGTTGTGGAAGGTGTTTGATTTTTTCCATGCAAAATTGCTGCAAAAAAATACTGTACTTTCCCCATTTAAAAACATACTAAAAACTACAGATTGCTGTACTGTTTTGTAGCAGATGCATCAACAAAACACTGTTATATCAGAGGAAGGAGCAAAACCAAACAAAACCACGAACACTTCATCAGATTAGCTATCATGTTTATCAGGTCAAATGTTAGCTAAAACATAATTCTTGTAAAAATACCTTTCAATAAACTCAAAGTCGTCCCCCCCGCCCCCAGCTGAACTGGTGGAAAGACTGCTCTTCCCTCCCACGTAAGCGGTCCTGAGCAAGGGCTGCAGGATTTTGCCCTCATCCAAGTTTCAGACCTCCCCAGGGTGCTAGGAATTCCCAATCCTAGCAGACAGCAACTACTTGGGAAAGTGCCAGTCAGTTATAAAAAAAAAAAAAAAAAAGTGAAATCAGCTTCTCTGGGAGCTGACTTTGTGTATGCATTATGAAAATAGTGTTGGTCAAGATGCCATGTAAGAAAAATACTCATGAAAAAAAAATTTTTGTTTTAATAAATCAAATGTGAAGATTGGAAATGCTTAAGGACACAGAACTGAGGAAAAGGAACCCTTCTCTTACTCCTGAGCAATATTTCCATGGACTTTTACTGGTGAAAAAAGTAATCATTTGTGATCAAACACGGAAAGTTCCCTACTCAGAAACACTTGGTAGATTTGTAAATTCAATAATCCAAAGACTGCATTTCAAAAGTACTAGAATACTTCAATGAAAGGCTTTGACCTTCTCTTCTGAAGGAAAAAAACCTTCTGTTCTCTGTCCCGTTTTGAATTCCCCATTTTTAAACTCTTTATTTCAATGCTATCTCCCGGAGCAGAATTAATGATGTCAAACCTTTTAACTGACCATGACCGTGGAAAAATTGTGGGATGACTACAACAGGCTTCGCCCCACAGTCACAGAGAAGCCCGCTGTCCTGGGGATCCGAGGCCTACCTCCCCCATGGCTGCCTCGACTGCGGCCCAGGCGCCGTCCCAGGGCCCGCAGCGGTTCGGCCGGCACCGCCTTACCCCATGCCACCACCAACGCCCTCCTGCGGCCCTGTTGCAATGCGTGCGCTGCCTGCCGGCCCCCCACGGCTCATCCGATCCAGAGCAACTCCTCTCCTGGGTCAAACCTCACCAACATCTGGGGGCACAGGGGAGAGACGAGACAGCGTGCACCTAAATAGGCCCTCTTTTCCTTAAGAAATCAAGGTAGAACGGGTACAATTTTATTCCACCCACTTTGAGAACGAAGACAGGTCCTCAGAGACACAGCTCTTTTTCAAAGGGAGGCACAAACACAGGCCGAGGAGACGATGCACGTCTCTCCCATTCTGCAAATGGAGGATGCGACTCCCTCTCCTTGCGACTGCTCCGATGAAACTCTTCTCTGTCCCACACTTGCAGCAGGCAGGGAAGACTGGCATGAGTCATCTGACCCACTTCTAGCTGGATTTAGCCTTTTGCTTTCCTTCACGTTGGAAACGTACACTTAAACATAGATGTGTCACTAACAAGCTGTTTAGACCATCACTCTTTACAAAGCTGCCAGAGAAGCCAGCTGGACCGCCAATGGGTGGTCCAGACACCAGAGACACAGAAAAGAATGGAGGCAGCTTTTAAAGACAACACCGAGAAGAGTTAAAGATGCAGAAAGTTATGTGCTTCTCTGTCATCCATGGAGGAAATGAAACCGGGAGCCGAGCACATGACAGCCACGGCCGCCAGCTGGCCTGCACCCGGAGTTCCCGAGCTGTTTCTGTCAACCTCAAAGGGTGGGACAAACCCAACAGCTCCCGCCTGCCTGGTCAGCGGAGGAACAAGTTTATGGGAAAAGCAGTTTGCAGCTGCAATAGCTATTTTTAAGCCTGGAGTCTGAAGTAGAAGTCTGAAAGAAGTCTGCACTGTATGATTATGGGCTGCTTAAAATACATACAGAAAAATACCTTATTTTACTCCCTGTTTCAACATGTTTAAAGAGTTTTTTTCATGCGTACATGTTATTACTACACAAGCCCTGCTACACCATTGGCTTGTTTGTATGAGCAAGGTCATGAGACCCAAAAGCATCCAGGCCTGAAATACCCAAAACCTGTCCATAACAAACAGAAAAGGAGAGTACTGGAGTTGCACAACACCCTTTTCTCATGTCTTACTTCATGCCATACAGAACCTGAATTTGTAATATATCTAGTAGTACTTAGATCCTCAGTCTGAGGTTCTATTTCATAATTAGTAGGCAAGTTTATTATTATTATTACTTGAGCAGCCTTTAAGGTGTGTTAGACATTTGATCTGTCACCTCTCAAGCATGTAGTGAACATTTAGGAGAAGACCAAAGTACACACACCTATCATTTTGCATGTTACACCTGACAAAGGTGATTTCTCGGAGCTGTATCTTTACATCTGGAACCTTCAGTACAGAGGTAGACTGGATGGCCTTACCATTTTGAAATACTGAGGCAATCAGCCTTGTCCAAAAAAAAAAAAAAAAAATTGTCCTTAAGGAGAATGTGAATAAGAAGGTTGGACTGAAGAAAAATTCCACCATAGAGAACTGAACTGTGCTCTTGATTCGTTCTTGTTTGATTCTTTTTTTGTCTGTGGTTTTTGTTTTGTTTTTGTTTTGTTTTTTGTTGTTTTTTTTTTGAAAACCCAATATGCAGGGGACTTTCTGAAGATTGTGCGCACACCCTTCCACTTCCTTCCTTGAGTGGTGAAATACCCTCTCGCAGGAAGTTTAACGATTGTGAAGGAACCTAATTTGAATTCTTTGTCCTGCCTTAACCGTGCACGTTTGTTCCAGTGCTGTGTGTTCACAAATCCTTCAGAAATTACCTAACACACAAGATGAGGCAGTGCTGCAAGTCTCGTACCAGAGAGCAGCCGTGCTGGCAGGGCAGCCAACTAGCACAACCCCGGCACTGGGCACAGGGCAATCCGCAAGTTCACCTCTGCTCAGCCTGACCCAGGCAGAGAGCTGTAAAGAACTTAGGCATACTCTTTCCCGGTCTTTCCACATCTGTGTTATATTATGGAAAAATACGATGTAGAATGCTTTTTGTTATTCTTTATTTGTCCAAAGTGTAATGCAATTGACTCCAGCTAAAGAGCTGGAGGAGCTCAGCTTCAGCGCTGAGAGCAGAAGCACAGGCTCCAGTCCAACAGTGCCCGTGCCTGGTACTGCCAAACACCACCCAGACAGAAACTCCATGCTGATGAGACCGCACATACCATACACTGAGCTCCAATTCTTTGTATCCTCATCTATAGTCCTTCAAGAAAACTGCAAAGCTTAAACAAATTAAGGCACGATCTGCTGCTTAACTTACTACATGTAACACAACTAACAGACACACAGGCTGGCCACAGAATGGCATGGCTAAATCCTTATTATTACTATTTGATTTAGGTTATACCTGTATTTGTGTAAGCTTATTGTAGTTTTGCTTAAAATATTTTAATAACAAATGTATTTGAAAGCATGTTTATTTTCAATCTATAGCAACAGCCACTATAAAACTCACCAAATTTGTCGATTTTTACTTAGTGAGCAATCACAAAATACACGTGATATTTTTCTGCTTTGCATTCACAATATATAAGGAACATGTAAGGAACATGTAGTCTTGAAATGTGGTATGTAAGTCCATTTCTTACAGATACAAATTTAACACAAAAAATGCATGTTGCAAATTTCATGTCTTGCACTTCCTGCAAAGGAATGTAATTTTCATTTCATTGCTAAGCAAATTACCATGACAAACACATTTACATCTGCTTTCTCCTCAAGATCCTCTTGTCACCACCATAAAAAGAACTACATGACTAAATGGTCTGACCAACCCAGATTAATGAATGAGTCAGTCTCAGTCTCACACAAGTTTCACGTAGACAATAATACCGTTTGTAACCTCTATGAAGCAACAGAGATAAAAGCCACCGGAAACAAGCTGTAGGTTGGTGTTTAAAGCACCTCACGCACAGAATCTGAGGAATTTTTATGGAGAAGGGCAGGATTCAAGGCAGTACAGATGTATGGAAAAAAGAAAAATCACATAACCCGTTTAGATGTAAAGAACAAATTCACTCACCAGTGTAATACTTGCTAAATAAAACATTGTAAAGATATGAAAAAATGGAAAAAGGCTACTACAGCGCAGCTGCACACCCTACTTTTAATAACGATATTCATCTAGCTGTTACGAAGGTTGCTGAATCTCTTAACAATTGAAACATTTATTTATGCAAAGAGCAGACATGGCATGGGAATCTGTGGTTCATGATTCCGCAGCGAGTCCTGCCAAAGTGTCTTTACTCTTGTTCTGGAAGAACCACTTCTGGTAACGAGAGTAATTTAGTTCTTTGCCTACTCAAACTTTATTCTTCCTGCCAAGACTAAAAAGCATGCCAAACGTGCCGTTTTCTTTGCCTTGAGCAGTTGTCACCTTTAACTGGACAGCACCACCTTATTCATGAAGCCCTTCAGCCCAACAGTTATGCTCTGCATTTTGATCACAACTAATCTGAGCAGAATTCATACCAAATGCTCGTCTGCTGCCCATTACTAATATTACAAGTACACGCAATGATGGGAAAAATTACTCAGTAGTTAAGAATTGTATCTGAAGTGAAATAGAGTCTTCCCACACAGATTCAAACTTTGTTTGCTTTGGCAGAAAGGTACTGGAATTTTAGGCACTAGCAGCAAGAACTGTTTAGATCACCACGGTCTCTGAGGACTTCATATTGAAAATGCACAGCCATGAGAGCTTAAACCAAAAACTGAATACATTTAGAAAGACAGACAAAGTTAACTCATCTCTGCAAAGAATGGTTCCTCAGCTTTGTCTGCTGCTCAAAAACAAGTTAGCAGTGTTCCAGACCAAACAAGGAAGCAAAAAGGTCTTTTTTTCTACTTTTGAGAAAGCAGATTTTGACAGGAAGTTTACCATGGATTCATCTAGGACCTATTCTCATGGCAAAGAAAGTGAAGGCCTTCCGAAAAAGAAAAAAAAACTGTACAAGTAAAAACTACCTTACAGTCACAGCAACTTAGGGCTAAAAATGTGCAGACTGATTTGCAGAATTAACAGAAAAAAAACAAGCAAAATGAATAAATAGACACTATCTTCCCATTTCAGGAGAAAACAGTCTCATGATGATCAAATTAATATTTCTGTCTAATGCATTGCTGGTACATACTTCAATTCACATTTAAAAAATGGTTTCTGTTCTCTTAAAGACATTATCATTCAGTGAATTTCTCATTTGTACAATTAAATCGTAGAACTCAGCAGTGGGACATTGCTAGTCGTGCAAAGAGACACACCTTTGAATGTAGTTTCTAAAACCTCATATGATCAAATTAAAAAAAAAATCTTTGCACTATTCATCAGTGAGCTCGATGTTCTTTCATGCATCTATATTTGACATCTGAGCAATATCCAGTTAAGATGCAAATTCTGAATGC
Source organism: Chauna torquata (assembly GCA_013399475.1). Classification (NCBI taxonomy): domain Eukaryota; kingdom Metazoa; phylum Chordata; class Aves; order Anseriformes; family Anhimidae; genus Chauna; species Chauna torquata. The sequence continues at coordinate 155,762 of VXAL01009999.1, forward strand.
CTTTTTACTTATAAGGAATCTCCACCAGCAACCTTCTTGTAATAACAAAATGAATAGAGAATTTAGATTTCTGTTGTCACCAAGCTACTTATAATTGATACAGATCAGTAGCTTCCATCTCGGGCTTTAATAGGTAGCTGTTTGCTCCCTGAAGGGTCGAACAACCTCACCTCTCGCCTCTCACACGGCAGTTGCCCTCTACTTGCCAAAAACAAAGGCCAAGAGTTAGGCAGATAAAGCTTGTATCTGGAACTATTTTTCACAAGCTACTGCATTCTACTGGTTTTTGGTGAACATCTCTTTTGAAACTGAAGTTGCTAATGCTGTTAATTACAGTATTATCTACCAAGATGATATAAAGCCAGCTGTTCACAACAGACATTTTCAAAAATGACACCTTGAACTTCTATGCACCTTCCCAAATTAAAGTGCTTCTGAGTCTAAGATTCTATCAGTAAATATTCCCTGAAGTGAAGGACCAAAAATGCGTATAGCACAGCTATGTTACTGCCAGCCTAGCTTGGCAACAAGCCTGTTTTAAAAAAGGCAGTCCCTCTCAGAGATTCAATTTGTTTTACTCAGTTCATCTTGTGAGAAATGATCCATTGCCAAAAGGAGATTGATTACTGTTACTGGAATGAATGTTATCAAAGACATGATCTTGACAGATTTCTTGCAAAGGACAGACACCAGCGCAAGTATTTGCTTTGTAAAATGAATCTAAGATTGCGGCTGGACTCTGAGGGTGAATTTACACTTCATGGCTCAGCTGATTTAAGAGGCTGCCGCTGCCAAAGGAGGATATCCCACTCTGCGTTGCGTCATCCTGCCCCCCCGCCCCGAGGCCACAGCACTCACTGCAGCCTCTGCTAATCCAGCTCAGCTCACTAGCATCACGCTCCCCCCCCTTTATGAAAGTCAGGGTTGTGCTGGTTTAGGAGGCTGAACTAGCTAGCGTGGGGTCTGACAGTGGGAATCGTTCTTTTCAGCAAAGCCAGGCTGTTAGAGCAGCTCAAGTCATAACACATAGCTTCATCCTGAGGAGAAGCAGTGAACTCCTTCAGCTTCCCCACAGCAGACACATAACAGCACCAGCCCTTCCACACACTGAACCTCCCTCTCCTTTCCCCAGCGTTCTCTCTCAGCTGCTTCTCTTTTTCGAACTCTATATTTGGTATTGGGAAAAAAAAGTCTTGGTGAAGGAGGAGGGAAGAAGGGGTGTCAGGACAAAATTACATAGCATTTATTCAGGGCCATCTGTTATTCCAAGTCTCTAGGTACTATTTCTGTATCACTGCAGTGTACCAACCCAGCCATGAGAAAGAATTTACAGCTATCCTAATTGCAATCAGTCCAGTGCAAGCTGAAGTATCAAATGTTTTTCTATTTTGTCATAGAAGAGATTTTTAAAACCTTCTTACAGGGAGGGAAAAAAAAATCACTGTTTCTCCTCTTCTTTAAATACATGCACATCAATATATGAATGTGTTTCTCATTAATGAAGAAGGCATTAAAATCAAGGATATGAGAACTTCCAGCAGGCTGAAAAACAACAGGAAGAAGAAGTGTTTTTCTCTGAAAAAAAATTAACGTTTTCTGCTATTCATTCTCAAAGAAACAGTAAGCCGAACATCACTGTGGTATTGCAAAGGCCTAGAAATCAAAGCCCAGCTTTGGAAAGACAGATATTATCTTTTATCTGCTCTATAATTAACTGCACTGATTAACCTTTGAAGGGATCAGATATTTCACTTAAAAGGTGGTTCGATAGTATTAGTTGCATACTGCTGCTCGGCGTCATCAAATTCCCCAGAACCAGACATAACCTTTCACAAAATGAGGAACATTCTCTGCTAATAATCAATAACAAATTGTTCCCATAACACAGAACTTGACTGTAAAAAGGACTTATAACAAACACAAGGACTTTAACTAAGCTAAATAAGCAGTATTTACACACTAACCGAATTTCTTACCTGATAGGGCTGAAAGGCACTATCTTCAGTTATAAAATCCAGCTGTTTGTCCACAAGGAATTCTACTGCAGTAATCGAATTGTATACACTTTTTCCAACCAAGGGCTTGAATGTCTATTGGAAAAAAAGAAAGAAAATTAATGAATTAAAAAAAAAGCTCTGCATGTCAAACCCCCAGGACTATACAAACACTGACAGAGCAGTTCTTCCATCAAAAACAAGTTAAAACAGAATAACAATTGCTAATTATACAAGAAAGGAGAGTTTTGTGTTTTTTGTTTTTCCTTTGTGCCGTTGGTGGAAAAACTAGCAAGAAAAGGGAACTGCAACATACATTCTTCCTTTCCCTCATTGTTCTTGAGCAAGAGTGTTTACCACAGAAGCTCAAAGTACAGGAGCACGATTATATCTTAAACATACAGCTTAGCACGCAGATCCTCTCTTTCTGCCTGCAGGACTAGCTAGCGCAGTGGTAATTATACTGAGGACACTGAAGTGGAAACAACTGCAGACACGAAAACGCTCCCCTTCCTGTTCCGAAATCGTTCACCTTGCCTCAAGTCAACCATCTCATTTCCCTGCTCGTCTCTGCGTCTATTCTGACTGCTGCCTTCCTCCCCCGCAGCCGCTCCTCCCTGCAGCACCCAGCCGCTCCGGCACAGCTGCTCGCCTGACAGCTCACCCCGCGCCCCCGGTCCCCTGCCCCACGCCGGGGTCCACGCTGCGAAGCGAGGGCGAGCCGAGGGCAGAGGAGAGAGGCGAGGAGCGGGCTGCGGAGCAGGCCCTCGGTGCCATCTGGACGCGTGTTTGCACAAAGCACCCTGCCTCTCCCGGCCCCCCCGCAGCGAGGCGCAGCGAGCTTTGCGCAGGCGAGTGGGAAGAGAGCGCGATGACGGAAAAAGCTCTCCCCGAAGAGGGGCTGAGCAGTCCCTCTGGTGCTGGCAGGGTTTCCTGGAACAGAAGCGCAATGAGAGCGCGACTGAGTGGGGATGTACCAAAAGGAGATGAGTCAGGTGAAAAGGAAATCCCAGCGGATGGAGGAGAGAAAATGCAGCTCTGAAGGCAGGCGGCGAGCAGCAAGAGGAAGGCACTAACGAACAGCAGAAAGAACACGCAGGATGTAAGGGAAAAAACCACGGAGGAACAGAAAAAGCAGAGGAACGTTATTCTACAGGACAGAAAACAGGGATGAAGGAAAATAGCGAAAGAAACATGCCCTTCGAGACCCGACTCTAACATTAAAATTCAGGAGAAAAGACGAAGAAGAGAAACAAAGGCAGGTCAAACCACACACCGCGCTGCGCCAGTGCTACCCAACATCCGCACCGTGCCGCCGGCCCCGCAGGACACCGCTAGCTCATGTGCAAGCCCGCAGCAACAAACCCAAGCGTGCACAGGGGAGCCTGGGATCGCTACCAGCCCTTCACAGGAGGGGAAACTGAGGCACAAAGCAATTACGTAACTCGGCAGAAGTCACCTCAGCAGGGCAGCCGCAGAGCCGGTGACCTGCCTTCAGCCCGTCCACGTGTCAGCCGCAGAGACAGAGGTCGTAAGAGACGCACTCGATGTTTTATCAGACTTCATTACCTACTTTGCAAAGGTGCTGCCTTGCGATCAGCCCAAATATAACCCAAGTCTCTATGGAGCTTAAGCTGTGGCCCTCGCTAAACAAATGAGAGCATGTTATTGGAGCTACATAATACTTTCTAATAAATATACCCACCTCTTCAAATATTCAGATTTAACATACTGCAGTCTCATTTCTATTTTATTTAAGGTTTCACTTCAGTTGTTACCCTTTCTTGTGCAAGCAAGGGTGGGGGAAAAAAAAAAAACCTCAGGCAGCCAGCCAGCCATCTCAGTAACACGGTAACTAGATGAAAGGGCTGGGAGGGCAGAGGAATATGATAATATGCTAACTACACAGTCTGAATAGCAAATAATTATTTAACCTCTAAGAGTTAAGAAAGGGCCTTCGCTCTTGCATCACTCTTCTAGAATGGATCTTGTATTGCTAATGGTTTGAGTTAAGCGAGGGTGGAGCTCACATCGTGAAATTGCACAGCATGAGTGTATAAACCCACAAGTGGATAAACTTTTCTTCAAAAAAGTCAATGTTGTAGCCTTTCAGTTTTTAATTTGCTCTTGCATCTAAGAGGACACTGCTCTACTTTTTCACACTGATTCCCTCCTACCTTTCCGTCCTATTATTCAGGTCAGGAAACACATTTCTGAGTACAAACAACAGGACATACCACATCATTAGCTGAAACGAAAACCGTGTGGAATGTGGCTTGCAGTTATCGTTCAGGATTTAGACAACACCACAGATTAAGGTACGTGCGAGCCACTGGTTTATCGTACTGCTGGTAGTAAGAGAACCAGTTCCAAATATAGATCTGCGAGCATGATTATGCTGAGAAGAGAAACGTAATGCTTTCTCATTTGCTTTCATAGATCTAAGCCTCTAGACAGGCCAACGCCCCCAAAATACACATGTGAAGGATGCAGACTATCCCACGAGCACAGAGGAAAAATATGTAAATAAATAAAGCAAAGCTATGCCGTGTCACACACCTCCTCGTATGGGGACGGCTGCTCAGCCACACACAACTTGCCATTTTTCAGGCACTATTAGAAAACCTTCCCCCTATCAAAGAACAACAAAACCCCACCCTTTGAAAAAAAAGCTGGCCTTCTGGGGAAAGCAAAGTCCAGACTCCATCAGCTCAGAGAGATATGCAGACCACCACGGAGGTACCCAAATAGGGACAGGTTGGGGACTGGAAAAACCTTCCCACTAAAGACGTGACCAAACTTCACACCACGCATCACACATGCAAAAAGAAAAACAGACTAAGAGCACAGCAGGCAAGAGTCAGCTACTGGAGGCAAGCATGCGAGACATGTAATGACATGAAAACAGATTTAAGAAGGTCCAAGGAGCTCCCTGCAAGCTTTCCGAGGAAGGCGCTCCCTCTTTCCATTCCCAAAGCGGAGGACAAGTCTAGGGAGAATCAGACATACTGGCTGAAACCAGTAAAAACCGAACATCTTCAAACTCAAACCTCCCTTTCAAGCTTGCATAAAGCTTCCTTTTACCATCTACGTTAACCCAGCTCCCTAAAGACCACAATTAAGCAAAGGACTCGAGCACACGCTCAATTTTAAGTGACATCTGACTTCAGCATTCTTCTAAGCTGCTGCTTTAAGAATATATATAATTTTTTTTTTCCACCAAATTAAAACTTCTGCTTGGCCAAACGGAGCTCTGTGAACACAAACCCTTTGGGTGCTCAGCTAGCTAGCTCCCTGATGCTGAAGAGAGTTCATTTCTTACTTTGCACCTCCCACCCCACCCCCAGTGCTTCTACCCCAGCTCACGCAAGAAATAACCTGCCTACAGGAGGCATCTGGCACAGCTCTCAGACGGTGAATAAAAGCTGGTTTGGGACCTTCCTGAAATCCAAACACAGTTTTAGAAAACATTAAGCACCGTCACTTTGCAGCAAACAACCACAACGCTTTTTGATGGCATTCATCAAATATTCACAAATACGGCAGATTACTCACGGGTTGCTTTTCCTAGCACGCCCAGTAATACAAATCGTCTATTTATTTATCGTTTCAGACACCCCATGGCAACCGCGGGCCCCGCTCTCCCGAAGCGGCAGTACCGAGGAAGCACAGAGTGCGTTTTATCTCTGCCTAATGCAATTAAGCAGCTGCAGGCCTGGCGAGGCAGCCCATGCGCCTGGCCAGCTCTGGCACTCGCCAGCAGCGAGCAGGGCAAACCAGAGCCCCAGCGCTGCTGTCCCCGCGCTGCGGCTCCCGCCCGGGCCGGCTGCAGGCCCCAGGGCGCTCCCCGCAGCAAGCGCTCGGGTTGCGGCTGCGCTCGCAGCTGCGCCCGGCCACGCAGAGCCGGGGGAAGCGTTTCCCTCGCCTCGCTGCAGCCCGAGCCCGGCCTCGCTGGGCACCCAGCTCTTGCGCCGGAAACCGCTCCTCGCATCACAACAGCGCGTTTGCCTATGTACAGGCAGCGTATTTAATTTTTTTTTTTTTTTTTTTTAGGAAAGAAAAATATCCCTAGAGGGATTTATACCATCAAGAGAACGCTTAAAAACTAAGAATTTATTCAAGAAAGCTTTTCTTGAGCTAAAACCTGTAATGTCAATATTCACTAGCACTGGCATTCTTCGGCAAAAACAAAACCAAGTTCACGTATTTTCCTCCTTAAACCACAAAAAATCACAAAGCTCGTGTAAACGTAATTTATACATGCTATTAAGCAAACTTTTCCACGTATTGTCTTTAGCCTAGCCGTTTAGTCTGCACTAGCGCAAACACTGGCACCTTTTCACTATGACACTTAATCATGAAACTTCAAAATAGCCGTATTTCTCCTCCAAAGGCTGTTTGCTGCCATGGTTTGTACTCGGAGGCAAAATTACCCAAAGGCTGATAAATAAAGCGAATCTGAAATTAAAAAAAGAAAAAGAAAAAGAAAAAAAAACCCTTGCGCCAAGTTCATTTCTCAGAGCCGCACAGCTCTGCAGATTCAGCCCCTCGCCTTCCCTGCGAGGGGGCTGATCTGTGACCAGGGCGTTATTCGGGGCACGCGTCCCTTCGCCCCCGTTCGAGGCAGGGCACAAGACCTGCACGCAGAATCGGGCAGGCGGCGGAGCACGACTCGACACCACGCGAGCAGGAGCCGTGAGCAGCCGGGGATTCCTCCCGCAGGAGCCGACGGGGGGAGGCACGCCGAGCGCTCCAACCATTATCTGACCCGCGCTCCCACACCGCGGCCCGAACAATGCGCCCTCCAACTTCTGGCACCCGCCCGCAGCG
>VXAL01009999.1:163223-187048 GCA_013399475.1 Chauna torquata
CCTGTGCTCTGAGCAGCAGCTGCTTCGGGCCCGTGAACCCGGGCAGACGGCTTCCACCGCCGATTCTCCGATGTTCAGAATACAACCGAGCGTGCCCCCCTCGCTGACCAGAAAAACACCGACAAACCAGCCTAGGCTTTGCCCCTGTGTACAGAAGCTAATGGCACTAAGCAACTACTTGTCCACCGTACTCATAAAAACATCCACTCCTTTGAATAGTCCAGGGGAAGGAAAGCGCATGGTGTGCTATCTAATCAGAAAATGGTTTCCAAACAGCAATTTAGCACTAACGCCTCCAATACGTTCCTCGGCTCTAGCTCACACAGGCAAGCTTGGATAGAAAAAAAAAATCACTTGGGAGGTTGGGATAGAGGCATTTATTTCCTCCAAACCCTTTAAACATGCACAGCTGTACATTTTTTATTTCATGGAAAAAATATAAAGCGCGTAGTTTGCCAAGAAAGTATGAGAATAATGGGAAATCAATGCATGACTACCTCTCTGTTCTCATCTCGAATTATTCCAAATGATGTAAGCTTGAAGGTGTACTGGAATGCTATAAAATGCTGAGGTCTGAAATAATAAAATACTTCAGTACAGTTGAAAACTGAAGTTGAACTGGAAGGCTTGCAGCCCACCAAGGACCTTTCTCTGGCAACTGGACTTTTTCCACAGCAGTTCGTGACACCGCACACACAGGCAGAGGGCAGGGACCCAGGCTACCTGTACTCAGAGCTTGGACAGTATCCAGCCCACGCTAAAACCACGTATCTGCAGAACCGGCTTTTGCTGCAAAGGGACGCTACCAGAGGCGGTTTGCTGTATTGATTTTTCCTTTTAAGTGGTCTTCCCCCCGGCATGCCCGACTGCTGAGCAGCCTTATATGGCTCCAGCTGGGCGCAGGCCCCATCTATTCCTGACCCGCGGGCCGGGCAGGTGCTCGGCTCGCCCCGCCACCCCGCACAGCCCCGGCCGCCCTCTGCCCAGCACGCACCCGTGCCCGGCCGGTCAGCGCAGGGGCCGCACCGCCGCATCTCCGGAGAAAATAGTTAAACCTTTTAGCGACACCATTTTGACCTGATTTCTTCCCAAGTCTTTCTTTTCCTCCCCAGCCTTCACCGGTACCACGACAGGTCGCGCAGCAGCAATGGGCAGAATGCACGCGTGTTTCACGTTCAGGCGCTCGGCTTGCCCCCTGCTCTGTGCAGAGGCGTGCCAGTTCTCCGCCAGCCAGCAGCAACGCGTCAGCCTCCCAAGTGAGCGGCAGGGCCTTTCACAGAGCGGGTTGTTCAGAGGGCTCACCACCTCTAAAAATAAAACTGCCCATCAGTAATAGCTGACACAGGGAAATACCCTGAATTCAGATTTTGCCAAGTAGTCTAGAAATAGTGTTGTTGTTGTTTTTTCCCCAAACTTACTTAATTCTGTAGTCATATGATCTTCAATTTAGTTTTCAAAACCAGTTTTGGATTACCTCCGAGAAGTACTGAACGTCCCAAAGACACACTACTCCTACTTTAACCAAATTCATAACTCGCAGCAGGCTCCGGGGTTTTACCGTTTCTCTCAATTCTGAGTGCTACCACTGGTTTTTATCCCAGTAAGTGCAAACAAATGAATTATGCCTATAACAGAGCACAGTGCATTTCATGCTGCTATCAAGCTAATCAGGTTGTGGTGGCTGTGTGGTACATACACGGCTGTCAAAGCAGGCAATCCTTAATAATATCTGAGACAGACACCGTTAAAATACAAATCACAAGACTGTCTGGAGGACAGGCAAGTTTGCCTGTTTGGACAAAGCTTTATTAATAGACTGCGACTTAGTAACAAAGAATATTAATACCCGGTGCAGCAGCACCTATTCATTACCACAGAGGGATTTTGCTAAAAATTCTCAAGTGGCACCAGCTCTGCCTGGAATACTAACCCAGCAACTGCACGTCCAAGTGCTTCACTTAAAGGCGACCTCAGTCAAAAGCCACTAAGGGGGAAAACGCCTTCTGTGGGTATAAAAAATGATGAAGTTGCTACCAGTGCAATTGCTAATGTTAAGTGCATTTCAGCAACAAGTTTATGTTTACATTCTTACAGCTTACTAAATTTACAGCAAAATGTGTATATTCTTAAAAAAAACAGATTTGCCATGTAAAAGCACTAATGCCCACTTTTAAACAACACCTTTAAAAATGAATGTGTTTAGTTAAGAGTCCTGAAGCCTATGGAAAATAATTGTATCAAGTTTGGTTATGACATTTGCAAAATAGTACACTTCAGAGCAGCTTATTTAATAGTCACATTATTTTAGTGCTGTTTCCAACTACTGTTTGCTTCGTCTCACAATCGGGCCTGAACTCTGCCAAACAAGCCATACTATAAGCTTGCAAAACAGAGCTGCCTTTGTTCTTGGGCACTGCCAGTCCCCTATGGAACAGGCAGCACACAGCACTGCACTCAGCAAACAATCCATGACCTTCAATTACTGTCCTGGGTTACTGCCACAGGATACATGTATTGCTGGTAACACAGCGTGCCCTATTTTGCAGATAGTCTCTAGAACTACAGATAATCATTAAAAATTGATGGAAAAACACAAGCGTTCCCTTCTTAAAATTGCAGTTGTGAGCTGAGCTACGGCAAAGCATTCCCCTGGTAGGCTGCAGCAGCACCGCCAGGCTCAGCGCGAAGCTACACATGCAGGAATGGCAATACTGCAGATTTTGTATTTTTAGAGACCACATGGAATATTCCAGGTGATGTATCGCTTTGCCTTTCTCTTTGGGAGGTTTTTGGTTTTTGTTTGTTCAAAGGTGGAAAGCACACTGGCTTCTATTGGCAGAGACTTGCGAGAGCTGCCTTTTTTTTTTTTTTCCCTTCACCTCCCTGCTTTTTTGTTTGGTTGGTTTGGTTTGGGGGGTGGGGAGGAGTTGTTTGGGTTTTTTTTGTTTGTTTTGTTTTTTTTTTTTTTTTGCCTCCCAGAAGCCTTTAAAAGCCATGCAGCTTTCTCTCAAGCGCACGGATGTGCCAGCAGAGGCAGGCCGGGAGCTGTGCTCGGCGCGGGGCCAGCTGCAGCCCCTGTACTTGCAGGCTGGCTGCCCGCCAGCGCCTGGCCCTGAGTCACCGGCCTTCTGGTAGGCCACTGGCACCGCACAGCCAGAGACACAACAAGGGCAATGGGAAATTAAAACACGCACGCAGGCCAAGGGGGTTCTGGTTTAACCCCGTTTTAGTTACTTGAATGCAGGGCGCAATAAAGGGATTTAACCGTAAAACACGGTCCTTCCCCATCTGCAACCCGAGAAACGCATGCGTGTGATGCTGCTGGCAAGGAAAGAACACGTGAATGTCATGAATGAATAAATATTTAAACTTTAAAACAAACAAATGAAAGTTATTTAAATTGGTCTTCATAATTTAAATTAGCGTTTTTCTACTTATCTTCTTCCTGTGTATACTGCCCCACATTCTCCTAGCAAGGCGGATTGTTTCATAGTGACACTCCTGCAGAAATAACGCAGCGTGCGAGCAGAGCTACGGGCGGTCTCATGAACTCTCTGATTACGTCTCTGTGCAGACCAGCTGAGTTCAAATGGTGTGCTTCAGTGCAGAAACCAAAGTCCAAAGGAGGAATTAGTGTGCATGAATATCATTACTACTAAGGCTGCAACGTGTAAAATAGAGAAACCGGCATTTAGGTGCCAGTTCATTTGGCAAACTTGCCTTTTCGGTTATGAAGGTGGATAAACGTTACTTGGAGACAGCCAAACATGCAAAAACTTCACTAGGCCATATTTAGTAATTTTTCAAAATTGAGTAGCAGAAGACAACACTGTACATGGAGGAACATAAGCACCAGCACAATTAATACACTAGCATATGAGTGCTGATTTTTACAGTTATTTCAAATTGATCCGATTTCAAATTTGGTTTCTACCATTGCAATATTTTCAATCAACTTTTAAAATCACTTTTGTCCTTCCACAGGCGACCATCATGGCTTGCAGTGCTGCGTGCACCAACATGACTGTGCAATTTTCCCCATTACTTCATCTGACACCAGTACTGTAATCACAGCTCTGGCAATAAGCTCTGTTAGTAAACATTCGCTAATTTTGTGGTTGAATTGGTGTCCCTGCTGCAACAGACCAACAATCTTGCTAAAAGAAAACCCAGAAACATGGCATTAAAAAAAAAATCATTGAAGGCAATGGAATTGCATGAGCTTTCTTATTTGCTGGAGCTTGCTACCAGGGTTCAAATGATCAGCAAACTTCAGAAACTGCACATCTGTAACGTTCACAAATAATTTCATACATAGTTGCTTTCATTTCTCTCATTACCAATCCCAATCCTTTGAACAAATTCAACTTGCTTTTTCAGGTCTGAGCTACTTAAGTGGTATTTTTACAATTGCTGTCTGTAGTTTCGCTTCTTCCCAGCCCATTCTACATCTTCCACTGGCTCGGTTTCTATTTGCAGCCTGTCACTGACATTAGACTGTACCTGGTCTCTGCATAATGCCATTTACAGACACAAATCCTTATACTGGAAACCTACAGAACTGTGCTCTAACACCAGGTTTATGATTTATGTCTAAAGACAAAATATTGAACAGTCTCTCTCACATCCCTTTGTGGATGTCTGTCATCTCAGGCCCAGTGCTGCTGTAGCAGACTTGTATTTTCCTATACCCCTCTCTCTTTGTTAGCTGAGCAAAAATGCCATAACCATGACCTTGCCACTCACTCAAGTCCAATAACATCAGCGTCATCTTTAAGTGTGTGTGACCTTCTCTCTCTCAGTGCTGGGTCCAGATTACATGAAACTCTTGCAGAGCTTATAAAACACATTTTTCTACCCATTCCCATAGTTAAGAGCACCAGCCTATACTTATTTGCATTTTGATTACTCAAGCCTCCTCTCCTCTGGCCTTAATTAAGGCACACGTGCTCAGCTCAGATCCACTCAAAACACTGTCACAGCCCACAAAGTCCACTGTTTGCCCTCCCTCCCTCCCTCAGCAGGCCCATTGCATCAAACTGCACTTTCAGAAGCAGTGTCTCCCAATCCTACTATCGCTCGTTTATCAATTTTGGGAACAGCCTACTGGCAGCACTTGCAAAGCTGATTCATTAACATCTTTCAGTTTTCTTCTTAAAAGCCTTCCCTGCTGTAATGACCTCTAAAACCTTGACAATGCCTTGGCCACTACTTTATGGAAGCCTCCGCTTCCATCGTAAGCAATGCCTATTTCCCACCTGCCTGTCTACATACGTCTTCTGCTCTTGACTTACTCTGTAATTTTAACTCTTTCGAGAAAACAGCCCTTTTCATACCACATTCATTCTACAACTCATTGCACAATGAAATCCTGGTCTTTCATATGGGTTTCCAAGTGCCATGGTAACGTGCCACAACAGTAATTAACCTTGGGACTGGATTCTGTCTTCCACAAAGCAAGCACAACAGTTTCAGGATCATAATGTTCTTACCAACACTCCTTCTGCAATATTCATCAAACCCTTTTTAACTTGGGTGCCATCCACATTTTTCAGTATTCATACTTCTTCAGCCTTCTTGCTTCCCTCACAATAATGCCAAACTCCCTCCAGCTCATTTCTTGGCTTTATTCTCTTCTTCCAACCCTGTCGCCAACATTCACAACATTCTTGCATCCTTTCCCCCCTGAACTTACTGGATGTAACATTCATTTACCCGGCCTCCTTCCAGCCCCACCTCCAGAAAAACAACCTGATGTAGAACACCAGCGTTGGGCTTCTGACATGCATTGAATTGCTGCTCTTCTGATTCAGCATCCGGCCCTGCCTCTCATACTTCCCACTAACTGAAGTCCATTACAAAGTCAGACTCCACCTTTCACCCTCCCACTGTTTCCTGCCTCCTCTCATACTTTATTCCCAAGTGCTTCTTTGAAGTACATCTCACTTCCTGACAGTCACCCAGTGCTACCAGTCATAAGCTCCCCCTCTGCTTTATCTCCCTGGAGCTTAAACACCTGCCTCACCTTTTTCATTCTTCTGCTCTTTTTTCAGTTCTTCCGCCCTGCCACTCCGTCTCTCTTTCCCTTGTCTAAGGCATACTATCGACCAGCTAAGTCAAGCTTCCTGTCTCTTATGCAGACTATTTTATTTTGCGTTTTTCTTTTTGCTCTTCTCCAAAACAACTTGGGGTGCAACCTCGCCAAGTAAAACTCAGCTTCCCACTGCAGTGCCGGCTCCCTGATGGCTCGGGCTGCCGGCAGCCCCTATGGCTCAGGGCCTTCTTTTGGAAGCAGCCTGCCGGCTCCATCCCAGGGTGCTCCAAAACGGGGTGCAGTTCTGAGGGAGTCTCACTCCAGGCATCACTTCTTCTGTTAATGCTGATATTTTCCATTCCCGCAGTCCTACACCAGTATCCAAGCAACTCTTGTAATAGCAAATGCTCCCGATGTGCCTGATGCCACACCCAGGACACGCAACATGTTCTTGACATCAGGCTATAATATAGTCACTTGAGTCGGCCGTAACAACTCACTTAAGCTGAAAGTCTCTGCAGGGAGTGGAATTGGCTTCTGAAACATAAGCTGGGATGAGGAAAAAGGGTATCTTCAACAGGTGCTCCTGTTTGGAGCTGTCTGGGATAACAAAAGCCTCAAAAACATACAAAACATGAAGAGTAAGAATCTTGGAAAAAAGCTCAAGAACAGAGAGCAGTATTTCGGGGGAGGGAAATACCTGCTTCAGGTTACCATATGAATTAAGTTGTTACAGAGAAATTTAGATTCAATTTCTGAGAAGTAAAAGACTGCTCAACAAGGCCGTGCCTTCTCCCTTACTCCCTTTTGCTGACAGTAGTGCATTTTGCTGTTAGTTAGGAGCTGTGAAATCAGTGCGTTACATTTGCAATATGTTCAGAAAGGGGCTTTTTTTTGTGAGTACTAATATGACGGCTACGACTTCTACTCCTTCCTCCTTCCCTACCTCCACTGTCTCCAAAGAATCAGAAGTCGCATCTGCCAGTTCTGCACCTTCTATCTGGTGATCTCAGGATCCTCTTAACAGGGAGCGGCCACTCGAGGCAGGAGAGGACTACTCGTTTTGGATCCAGTGCCTCTGTGCTCTTTTAGTTCCAGCTTGCTGGGAGTAAGGTCGTACTTGGATATTCCTCTGTTTTGCAACACTTTTTTTTTTCCTTTTTATATCCTAAACATGTACACTAAGTATAACAGTATCTTATCTTGACAATAATATTTTCATATTTCTAAACACTGAGATTTAAATTTTAAGCTACATCAATACAGCATGTTTAAATTATCTTTGTAAAATGCTCCACCTTACTGAGACAACATTCTAGTCTATACTCTTCAGTAAAAATACCAGACCGTTCATCTCACCTTCATGTGTCAGGTAACCAAGGATAGATACGATCTAGTTTCAGACTATAATCAGAAACATCTTTTAACCTTTTTGAGCAATATTTTTTCCTGCTATGGCTGTTTTATAATCACATTGTGACTGTGTCAGACTTCCTACACTGAGATGCAGTTGTTAATACACTGCTTTGATTCCTGACTGTAGGATAAAAGGTTTGGGAGAACTGCTCAAAGACAAAATTTATTTCTTACAGGACAAATTACAGGCATAAACCACCACGATGTCAAGGTTAAAAGTTTACACTTGATAATAAAAAGTCTGATGGAATAGGCAGCATTTCAGTCAATATATCCCTGCATCGGGATAATGCTGAAATATGTTGAAACACCACCAGTATTATCTAGTAAAAAAAAAAAAAAAAACCCACTAGATATCACATTGGACTATCCCCCCAAACGTTATTTTTAGATTCGCACATCTGCCCTCCTACACGCTTGTCCAGCAGCAACCTTGATGGACAAACATTTTTTTTTCTTTCAGGAAAACACAGGACAGATGGTGTTGAAACTATTTCTCCCTGAGATAACAAGTTTTCTGTTTTTTTATAAATTCGCTCATCTTCAAATTGTGACAGCCAGGAGTTTAAAGATAAAATCGAAATGATCCAGATCTTGTTCATCTCCTTTCTCTAGGGTCTCTGAATGGTCACACAAATGCGTCTCACTTAAGTTTCCCACTAAATGTGAAGTGCATTTCTTTTCCAAGTTCAAATATGCTGGTTATTATAAAGAAGCTATATAACCCTTTGCTGTTTTCAAATTTGTGTCTCAGGCCTGTATGGTAAATTCAGGATCTTCAGGATCCATTTGTGTAGCGTATCAGACAGTATTTACCCCCAAGATCTATTTATAGTACTAATTACATTCCTCATTCCTCCCATAGTAGCATACGTGACAATGTTACTATCTGACATTAACTACTCCCACCTAGTCTCTGGTTAGATTGTAGTTCCACACCCTGGTTATCCCTACAATCCTCTCCTATGTATCCTGTTGGGTTTGAATTTATCTTTTTCCAGCATGTCTGACTAGAATTGTATAAGTTATTTTAAAAACAGTCTTGGGAGCAGTTGTATGGGGACACTGGCACACCTCAATTCCAGGAATACATCTCGTGTCCCAGAGACACACCTGTCATCTTCCGGACATCACACAGCAGGTTCACAGTCCTCCTCTGCCTGACCAGAAGGGCCAGACCTTCACCATGCCAGTGCTTCCAGTGGATAAGCTCTCATCTACGTTTGCCATCTGCTCCTAAATCTACGAGTGTTTTATACAGCAACACTTTGTTCCACTTCTATTACTTCATTTCTCAAGGACATTCAATTTTAGCTGCATTAAAAAAAAAAAAAAACCAACACACTGATCCTCTGCGTTAAGGGATCCTCTTATTTTGTACCATCTGCAGATTGAATCTACTGTAATCAATTAGTCCAAACATTTTAGTGAAAACACTAAGCAAGTCATTCCCAAAATGCAAGAACAACTACTGGTAGCCAGACCTATTTCACCACTACACAGCTCCACGTATTTCAACACTACATAGCTAGTGTCTTATAAGCTAATTCCTATCTAATTTACTGCTCACACTACTAATCCCCATCTTCCTCTGATTGTTCATCACTTGACATATTGTGGAATGCATTACAGAAGTCATGATGAATGATGTTAATCACATTTTCTTGCCTCAGAACAAAGCCAACCAGCCTTTTTGTTCAAGTGGGCCCATGATGCAGCTTTTCAAGGTGCTAATGACAAGAACAGCCCATGATTAAGGGGAAGGGGAGGAAACACAAAGCAGATATAATCAGCCTATTTGTAAATACTTAAAAGAAAACAAAGCAATGAGTAAAGGCCAGTACAAATTCAAAAAGAATAAATTATCTCAAAGCAAATATCCTTTCCTAATAATAGAGCAGAGTTGAGAAGCAGATTTATATCCTGACTTAAATAAGGTTTTTGACACTGTCTCCTGTGATGTTCACATACGCAAACTAAAGACATTAGACCCGAATGAAACTACTGTAATGTCGATGCACATCCAGAAAAAAAAAAAACCATAAAACCATTCAGAAAACATCATTAGCTCACTGGCAAAATATGCATCTAGAATGGAGTTCCCAAAGTCACCTACCCTGGGTCTGCTCTTATTTGCTATTTTCATTAGTGACCCAGATGATAGAACACAGACTACATTTATTAAATTGACAAACAACCAACCTGGTGGGACTGCAAATTATATTGGAGGACAAAAAGACAAACTGGAAAAAGTCTGAGAAAAAAATTGAAATGCAACGCATTGCACATAAGCAGTAGTAGTCAGCTGCAGAAACACTGATCAGCGAATGACTGGCTAAGGAGGAGTTTCCATATGAAAAGAGACAGGTTATGTTCAATTTATGAACTCCTATGAGTTAGCAGTATCAGGCTGTAAAAGTGGAAACACAATACTGGAATATACGAATGTTAGTATAACCTGTGTTCAGCATTCATAAAGCCTCAGTTGTAGTACTATAAAATGAGCAGAGTTTTGGATATTGTTCTTCAAGACAGGTATGTGGTCCAAAGAGAGCAATAAAATTGATGAATACAGGCTGAAGAGACTGGGAGGGGAAAACAGAGCAGGGTATGTCTTCACATATAAAAACAGGATGCTACAAGGAATAATTTCTTAATCTCTATAGCAGACACAACAAGTTTTAACAGCCTTAATTTAGATTAGATGATCTCAAGGTCTTTTTCAGTCTTATGATTCCAGAGTATCTGCAGGGTCACTTCTCCCAAATAAAATAGCATTTAGAAACACACGCCCAAATTAATGCTATATTTAAGTCTGCTTTTATTATGTCATCTCCCTCTTGGCCCAGCTTCTCTGATCAACATCACCTCCTTCATGGCTTCCCTCAACAGCTACAAACTGTTGGTCCTTTCAGGGCTGCAGTGCACAGACGGACGTGGCTCAAGACCTTACTCCCTAGCAGAAATATTCTGGCACTTTGAAGTGTTTCGAGGTACCAGCTTCTCCCTGCACTAATCCCATCTTCAGACTCCCACCCATGGAGCTGAATGAGAAGATTCACCTGTAGACCTTTGGAAACGTTTTGGCAGATCATGCCTGACATCAAGGCTACAGGCTGGCCTTCCTTACCTAGAAAATTAATTCCTCTGAAATAAAGGTATTGGGTCATGAACAATCTCTCTTTGAGACAGCTATATTATATTTTACTCCATTTTCTTTAATCTCCCAAGTCCTTGATTATTCTTTCTTCCAAAAATGCCTTCCAAAGCTTTACATATTTACATAGAGGGCAGACTGAAAGTCTTTGAACTGCTTGCATAATTCTTCCCTTCCCCCTCCTTATGTAGGCACTGCTTTCTCCAATCACTGGTACCACCCCGAAGGAAAGACTAGCTAAAATAGTTACAATCAGCACTAAATCTTTCCTAATTCTGAGATGGAAATTTCTGTGTCTGAGTATTTTATGATCCTAAACTTCCTTCTCCTGCTTGTAGTAATTTCCATTCTCTTATTCTCATTACACGTCTTGCCTTTTCCTCCATAGTTATTATCCTTATTGAAAATTAAGCCAAAAATATTTAATGTTTTATATTTGTTTTAGTTGTGTGTTATCATTATCTACCCTTTTCACCATACAAAAGCTTATTCTTTGTTTTCACATCATTTGCAACATCAAATTCAGTTTTTAGAAACAGAGATATCAGAACTAGGTCCCTCCCGCCATTGCTCACAGGCTTCCTGCATTAGTCTTACCAGGTATCTTCAGTCTGGCTATTCCTCCATTTCGGTGTGCACACCAGGAGAACTAATCCCTACTTGGGATTCAGCTTCCAGACAAATTGTAAGCATCTCTGACCTCAAAAAAATGAGTCCTTAGGCTCCTTACATTTGCGGTCCTTTTTTATTTATTTAAATTTGCCACTAAGATTCGAAACCGAAATTCCAAACCAACTTTCATTTATTTATTTCTTCCATGCACTCCAAACTGAGTCAACTCACGATTACTCAGGGTGCAATTTTAAGTTCCACTTAATCTGATTAACTGTAAGCGGCCACCGAATGGGAAGGCCCTGAGTGGCTCGAGCAGCCGCAGCCACTCCTGCTCCCTCCTCTCGCAGTCAGGTCCAGCAGAGCTCACCCCCATCACCCGACTGACTCATCTGCTCTCAGTCACCTTGCTGATGTAACTCACGTCTTGGCTGCACGACTGCTAGGATCAGCTAGACGGGGCAGAAACAGTAAAGCCAGCCCCTTCAGCAGCTGATTAAGCATAAAGTGAAACTGAATCCTCAATCCAAAATTATTTTCTAGAATATCTTTACTGCTTTTCAAAATGAAGTCTGAAGCAACAAAGACTTCCTGTTGGTTCACTGACTAGTTTAAGGAAGAAACTTGCCAGCAGTCACATCCAGGAATACCTTGGCCCTATTACTTCTTCTCTAATCTGTACCTGGGAAAGTAAACCACCTCATAACAAGCAGTATTTATCTAACAACACTGCAGAGATCGCTATCCCCATTCAAGTCTAACCCTGAGGCTAATAACAGATTCTTTACTCCTTCTGTCATCTTTCTCCAAAGTGATTTTGAGCCAAGCTGAGTTTGGTCTGTCCTTTTTACACCAATATATTTTTTCCAGTCTACCATATAGTTACTACTGCACAACTTTTGCTTTTGATCAGTTATTCCTGAACAGCACAAAGCACTTTAATACACGTAGTCCATATACACAGCGTTCTACCATACTTCTGTTACTCAGCATTTTATCCCAAACTCTATCAGAAGCTCAGATTTCTCCATTTTGTAGTCCAGGGTCTCAATATGTCTACAAAACATTTCAGTTATTTCTTAGTAACCACCTCCTGTTATCCAGCTGAAATCTTTCCCTAGCTGCAATGCTTGACTATCATTTTCCTTAATCTTGGAGCTCTTTTCCTTCTCCATTAGTACCAGTCTTCTATCCACTGGCACCTCTCCATATGCTGAGGCAGAAACACAGGTTTACCCAACAGCTCTCTGCTGAGAGCTAAAGACTGAATGGAAGTTGCACAGGTTGAGCAAAGCTTTCTTCCTGACAGTGAGGTTCCCAGCCACAGCCCTAGCCTTCTCAAACAGCAGTTTTTCTGTGTAGCCTGGGGTAGAGCCTAGCTGTAAGCATGATCTCCTCAGGGCTCTCCTCTCTCCCCAAGGACCGTAATTCCACTTGTGATCACCAGAACATCTACTTGCTGTCTTCCAGTATGGCTTGCACATCTGTAATCCACCAGAAAATTTGCCGTCATTTATCCTATCATGAATGCTAATGATGGAGTCTTTCCTTCCCACTCCCACTCAAATCCCTTCAGGATCTTTCTCAGCTTTCTCATTCTTCTTTATCTTCATTCAGCAACATCGAAAGTCCCACCAAGCTGCCTGCTATTCCTCAGCCACATGAGCATCCTCTTAATTCTTGGATTTGGTTTAAGTTCCGGCGTCATCTCTGGTTGCATCTTGAGCCTCCCCCTACTTTTTTTTTTTCCTTCCACTTTTGAGCTCTATGAGTGATTTCATGCATACTATATTTAGTCATCTTTATTAAATCTGCTGTTCTTCAGGTTTCCTCCACTGCTCCCTATTATACCTGTCATCTTTTTCATGTCCTTGCCTTCAAGAAGGACACACACTCAACTCCCTTGATATACTCACCAGTTACACAGCAACTACTTATCAGCTGCTTGACTTTTGAAACCCTTTGTTTCAACCAGTTTCAACCCTTCAATTAGTTTAGCTGGGATTAGCAGCAGGAATCAATTTTACATTCAAGTTCAAATGCTGTCCATAAATTACACCCAAATCAAATGCCAGTCAGAAGATGCACTGATCTTCAAGTAACAGACTTTGCTTTTTTTTTTTTTTTTTTTTTTTTTTTTTTTCCCCCTGGAAAAGGGTCTTATGCTGGCTTTGTTGACCTTTACTAAAACCTCAATCCTTTTAACAAACTACATGTGTCAAAGATGTTTTGGCTATTCTCGTGGAAATCTATCCAAATTTGGGAGAGCTAGAGGCCTCTGAAAAAAAAATACATTTAATTTCACAGATGTTTAACTGAGAAACGCTAGTGAGGGGCTGTATCCTCCCCTTGCAGTCACTGCTCTTGAGCAGCAAGGGCCACTGTCTCAGAGATCAGAGGACAAGGCGTCACCCATTGCCCGCACCCAGCGCAAAAGGAAAAGGAAGAAGTAAACTCAGGAGAAGGCACAGGGGACAGGAGAAGAACCGCAGGAAGGGCGAGAAGAATAAACAGGGACAACAGCTAGTGATGGATTAATGAGAACAGAAAGCTCTGTGCGCTACCACCATGTGTGCCTCCTGGAACTTGGAACTGCACCTAGAAATCCCATGAGACATCCTTCTGTTTTCTACCAAGATGAGTATGCTTTTTTTGTACCTGGGCCACAAAAGCAACCAGCCATTTGGTGTGAAAAAACAGCTTAGCTCTGTAAAATGCTTGAGCAGTAAATGATAAACTCAGGGGTTAAGCTCCTCTCTACCTCCTTACCTTCTTCCCTCCATCACCAAAACCATGCCTGTTGGGGAACACACCCTCCCCAAACAGACTGGAAGGAGTGCTACTTTACTTCTAAAAGCACTATCTGTGCTCGGAGACACCAAAGCAGGAACCACGCGCACACCCTCTGCGCTCTCCCTGCACACTGCTGTTTGACACCTTCCACTCTTTTCTGGCCTGTATGACTTCTCAATACTTTTGAGATTTGCAAGATATGGCATGTTGTAGATAGGGATGAGGAAGAGTCTTTTTTTTCTGCCTTTCAACTTAGTATAGCTACTGTAAATTTTTTTATTGTTATTCCCCTAATCATGTTCAATTTTTTTGTAACAGTATTTCAACTGACTTCTGAAATTAAATTCTTCTGGTTTGGCCTAACAAGCCAGGCATAGCTGATACAAAACAATCAATAAATCAGAGACCAGCATCAAAGTTAGGACTATTCAAAAGTTGTGTCCTCAACCCACCCCCCACCATCCATCCATTTAAGGTATTTTCACTTATTAAAGATATAAAGCAAACAATAGGTGGAAGATAAAAAATGAAGCCTTTTATATTCTCATTTCTGTAAAATGATTTTAAGAACTTTACTCCCTCTCCCATCCTCCCAAAGTAACAAGAAAAAGCTCTACAGTAGTTAGGTATTGAGGGAACAAAAGAGTAACTCTCTCTGACAGGTTTTTATTTTTCTGTAAAGAAGACCTCTTTCAGAGCAAGACCCACAAATGGAGCTAGACAACAGGGCAAGCACTAAATCTCTAGGACACTTTTTTTCACTTTTTTTTTTCCTATTTCATAGCTCTATAATACTGTACAGTAAATTACTTTAGGAGAATCTATAAAATGAATGACCTATTTCTGGTCAAAAATCCCATCTGTGAATCACATAGCCATTTAGCCTATAAAAAGAAAAAAAAAAACACCACTTTTTTTCCCCCTAAAACCTGTTCTGGTAAAAAAAAAAAAAGTGCAGCTATTTTCCAATGAATATGAAAGATACGAAATTTTTGAGAAAGAAGCACAGCTACTTTTAGGGCTCTTTTTCCTTCTGAAAAAAAACCACTCTGGTATATCTGCATAGAAATGTTTCATTTCTCTCTCCCAGGCATTATTCAGTTTCTAAAACAGTAAGAATACCTGAGTTTCTCTGTAAACATCCCCAGGCCTGCTAATCCTGAAAAGAAAAGGGTTAAAGAAAAATATATAGAATCATTTAGGTTGGAAAAGACCTCCAACATCATCCAATCCCACCGTTCACCTAGCACTGCCAAGTCCACCGCTAACCCATGTCCCTAAGCACCACATCTACACGTCTTTTGAACACCTCCAGAGATGGTGACCCAACCACTTCCCTGGGCATCCTGCTCCCATGCTTCACAACCCTTTCAGTGAAGAAATGTTTCCTAATATCCAACCTAAACCTCCCCCAGCACAACTTGAGGCCATTTCCTCGTCCTATCGTTTGTTGCCTGGGAGAAGAGACCAATCCCCACCTCGCTACAGCCTCCTTTAAGGTAGCTGTAGAGCGCGGTAAGGTCTCCCCTCAGCCTCCTTTCCATCCGGCTATATATCCATAGATATGAGTTTATTTCAGCAGAAGATGCTTTGTATTAAGTAGCCATAACAGTGACTTTAATGAAGTATTAAATATATGTCCAGTGTAGGGAGGTAGAACAGAATTATTCTGGCTGTGGAAGCTCTCAAACTCAAATGTATTTATAAAAATTGCACCTTTCCACCATCATCAACTTTTTCTTTGACTTCACGCTAAAAGATGGCTTAAGTAACATACCAATGGACTTCAGAAATAAATATCTGATCAATGTAACACAGAAGAAATGGACAACTAGTTGTCACAGCAGAAACTAAATTAGATTTCTATATTTAGAAGCACCGTCTTTCTTTTGAGGATAGTAATGTGCTACAGTTGAAGGGCAAGAGAATTTGTACAAAGTTGGCGTTGGAGCTCCTAGACGTGAGTGCAGGTGGCAAAAGAGAGTAAAGTGAAAGAAATTTATAATGTAATGACTATAATTGTCAAATGTAATTATACCACCAAAATTAAAACTAATCTTGTAGAAGATGGGAGGCATATGAAATTTGCAAGCAAAGTTTAACTAGTTAAGTTCTACATCTTTAAAGAAATTAAAAGCACAAAGCTATTCATTCCATTATGAACTTTTTCTTTATGACCTGTCAAACAAATGAATTAAAACATTATAATGACACCAGATAGCTGTTACAGTAGTAGTGTTGTAGTTATTAAAGTCTACGGATGAAGATTGACACATCTATTTCAGAACTGAAGAAGAATTTGCATTATTAAAGCTTAGCGGTTTAATTCCTTCTGCATCTGTCAATCCAGTAAAATATATTAGCTCTTCCACAAGCCTTACTCCACCTATTATTTTACAAAAATATTGAGGATTCTTCTTCCATTGCATATTTGTTTTTCTCCTTATCCTCAGTTACTCCTTTGCTTTTAGTCATTGACACAGACTTTACAAAACTGATCCTCTGTAAGTGAAACAGTATTTTAAAGTAAACCCTGTGAGTGAAAATTACTCCTACTTCATTTTTGCCTTTCATCTGGTCTCATTCTTTGTCACAGAAATGTTCCCAGTCTGCAGTTATTAAAAATAGTCAAGGTGACCCTAACTCGTTTATTTAGTATCTATAACATCCAGCAACTCCAGATGTTCCATTCCAAATATATCCAATACATTTTCATTTCAATTTTAACCGGACACCACATACTCTAGGACAGATAAATAGAAAAAACGCAACTTGTTGAGCAAAGCTGCAGTATTCAGAAAAATTGCATTACGCCAAGGGTGATGGACTTAATATTAGAAACTACTTCGACTCATACATACGCAGCAGGAGGGCAAAAGTAATAACATGAAAGACTGAATTAGCCACAAGACTGCCATATAACAATTAATTAGGCCAAAAAAAAAGATAACTCCCAACAGTATGTAACACGTATGTGATCTTAATGCTTGACCATGCAGCCACGAAGAGGAACTGAGCTGTTACCAAGGTGTTTAAACATTTAGCAGCTCATTGGCAAGTTACTGAAAGACTTTTCTGGCTTCTTGCTAAACCATCCTGCCAACTCAAATTTCAGTGTGCTTTCTTTCAGCCATGATTATTTTAGAGAAAAAATGAAACCCATTCTTTTCGGTCTCCAGTCTGGTAACACCTTGCAGCTCTGCTTCATACATGTAAACACTTCGAGCTTTCTAAAGGACAAAAAGGCTTTCTCTGTGATCCATGGGCACATCTCACTGAACTCTACATTATAGTTGTTTTAATAATATGAAATACGTGCTTTATTGGAGTTGGCATTCTGCCGCACAAGCTAGCTTTTCCGAACAGAGAACTCCAACATAAGGCTAAAAACTACGCTTTGAGGGCCAAAGTAGCTTGATGAGGATGGGAAAGAGCAAAAATACATATTCACGGAAACTCTGCTGAGGAGGCCTCATGCCACAGAAGGAAGACTTCAACCTGGCATTTTGCAAGAGCACAGCAGGATGCAGAGGCACATCTTCCGCACACCGCCTCATAGCGAGGGGCTGGTAAGCAGAAGGCAGTCAGCCCACGGCGACCCCGGTGTGCCAGCACCCCTGTCAGCACTGCTCCCTGCCAGAGGGCACGATGGATATTTACAGGCCCCATTCACTGCAGCTCTGAAAGTGCAATAAATTCACTTTTTTTTCTTTTTTCCAGTATTTTTGAAACCCAACTCTCATTGAAGAGGAGGGCACTCCATACAAAAGGTTGATGTCTATAAATGCTTCCTAAGAGATGCAGCTCAGACAAATGTACTTTAATATATTTTAATTGCCTATCATTTTAGGAATTGTAAAGCACAGACAAGAATTTGAATTTCAGCTTCCTGATCGATGAATTCAACGCAGATTACTAGGAGCACTCAAACAAGAATCTGCATTATTTGCAGAACAGCCATTTAAGCATTTGCTCTGGAGCTTCCCTTCCCGCCCCAAGGCAGATGGGGGGGGGGGGGGGGACAGTTGAATTCATAGCATAAAATGCCACCCATTTCTTCCTTTTAGTGAAATTTGCTGAAAGAATTTAGAGTAAGGAAAAATGCAAGTGAACAAATGAGACTACACAGAGACAACACCCCCAAATTTCCTGTTACTGGTAACATCTCCTATGCTCATTTTAGCAACTACCATAGAGAACAAGCTTCTCCCTTGAGACAGAGTAACACATAACACCTCTTACAATATAAATCATTTTTCCTTTAGTTTAAGGAGGAATAGTTGAATAGAAAAAGGTCATCAGCTCTGTATTCTTGGACATTTACAGGGTCTAGATTCCTTCAGGTTTTATGTATTAGGAAAACATACCTGCAAACATGCTGAACATAACTCCTGTCTGAAGAGCAGTACTGTTACTTGACAACTTTGGAGGCTCTGACGTTTACTGAATCGCTTGTTAGCTGTTCTGCCTGTTGCACAACAGGGCAGTGGAATACCACCATCCGAAAAGGGAAGCCCAGTTTCAAGATCCTCTTCTGTCTGCTTCCAAGGAGAGGTTTCATTCCTCCTGACCCTGCACTAGAAACCTGAACCTCCCTCTCCACCTGCCTGACCATACTCTCGCAGGAAAGGGACTGCTGGACCAAACAGCCTCCGGGTGAAGGATTCCACGAGACTTCTCTGTGGTTTAGCAACAGTTTATTTTGACAAAAAGTCTACTTCTGTGGCTACCTCAACCATCTAACAACGGCTGATGGTCTAATGCAGTTTGGTTTACTAGTTTAAATGGACTTCTCCGTTGGAAACTAAAGGTCTTTCTACCTCTACCGTATTATTACGGCTGACTGAGGGAACAAAAAAAAGAACAAACAAACAAACAAACAAACCAAACTTCAACTAGAACAATGAATATTATTCTTCATAGCAGAAAGTACTGGATTTTAGAGGGTGTCAACCACCAAATCTGAAGTCTGTACAGTCTTCAGTGAAGCACAGCATCTAATCCAGAGAAGAGAAAATTTATACCAAGTTTTGCAAAATGACTTCCCACGGGTAGTCTGTTTTGACAACAGTTACCACACTGGGACATCTGAAATTACTACAGTTTTTCCCACACTGAAAGTGGACCATCAGTTTCTGAATGACTAATGTTTGTTAATTAAATGCTCATATTATCACATTTACCAAAAAGGGTTGAAATGGGACGGATCAAAACTTACTGAACTTCTGAAAGCATTACTTTTATATTATGCAGAATATCCTTGGGCCTACTGCATAAATATAAAAGGCTGATTGTGTTCTAGTGTCAATGTAGCTAGCTAAAAATTCACGTATGTGAATGACTCTTTTTTCTCCTAATAGATTAAGAAAAAGCACTAACTAAGATCAGATGCTTCTCAGAAAAGCATGCTTGAGAAAAGATCAGTTCCTGTACTAAGGACTGAAGTAATACGGGTCTGGGGAAGAGTGACCAAATGAAATTTTTGTGCACATACTATTTAAGTAAGCTTACTAGAGCCCATGTAAATACATTTGTGTGATATAAATTAGACAGAAACTAACTTTTGTCTCAGATTATTTTCCTGAACTGTAGGTTATCCATTTTCTTATTCTCAGCTTAAGTGATTTAACATAATTGTGGTTCATCGGTAAAAGTCTGTCCATGAAATTCATCTCTTAACATAAAGGTAGTGGAAGCCGATGACAGATGTAGCCACTGCATTTACACCTGCTTAGTGCCAGGCCGAAGGAGCTGCAGCCATGCCCGCAGGAAGCTGCCAGCTTGGCGCAGGGGCGACCTCAGGAATGAAGCCCTGCGCTGGGCCCTGCCCGCCGTGCTGCAGCTTGCGTGGCACGGAGGACACCTGCCCGCAGGAGAGCCTTGCCAGATGTGCTCCCGATGAGCTCTCGCCACGCTCCCACCGCTGCCGGGAGCCCAAGCCTAGAAGATGAGACAACAGCAGTCCAGAGAAAATAGCCAGAACGTGCACGGTGAGGACATCACACCCTTCCCACTGCTGCAACGCGTCATTTGCTCCAGCGGGCAAGGGCTGCGTTGCAGCCAGGCTCTGAAGTTATCGCCGTAGGATCACAGGCTGCTCTTAGTCCCTGAGACTGCATTGGTAAGTGCTTCTCTCCTACAGAAGCACACACAGCACCCCAGGGCCTCTATGTTAAATGCATCAGCAGCCTTCCTCTGTTTGCAAGTAGCAAAAATTCACATCCTTTTTACTAGCACACTTTTGATGTGAGGAAATCTTAACCTTAATGCAAAGGCCAGGAAGTCCTGGGCTAGGCTGGTAACTGCATGCTTCTTTTCCCTACAAGAAGGCTTCTGTTGGACTGGTGCTGGCAAGGTTCCCTAAGAAGTCATGTGTTTTGGCACTTACTTTTTTATTGCAGTATACGGTTCCTCTTATAACTTCCCGGTCTACTGCTTCTGCATCTCTGAAGAATCAAACAGATGTCCCTATATCCTTTACACTCACACCACATTTCAGGATTTCATTTCCAAACATGAGGGGTTTTTTTTTTCAGAATTAAGGGAAAAAAAAAGACCCTGCCTTCCAGATAATTGCAGGTGTGAAGTAGCAGACCAAAGTGCTACCTGCACCAACCTCTTCATGTTCCTCTAAGTTCAGATAAACCTTTTCCAGCTCCACAAAGATAATCACCCTGTTTGAGAAACCTCAAACATGAGAAATGCTCTGACTGACAAAAGTAACCTGGGGCAGGGCTGTGAAAATGCAGTTTTTAATCACAGGTCTCAACAGGCAGAGTTGCTATCAAAACATCCACATCATCATCAGAAAATACAAAACATGCTGGCTGGCATGTTTACTTATTGTACATGTGAAATGCTAACTGCCTGCTATCATTCATCCACCAGTGGGGATCTCGAAGCACATGCTGCAATAGCCTACAGCTCCTCCCATCAGCTCCA
Organism: Chauna torquata; assembly: GCA_013399475.1. Lineage (NCBI taxonomy): Eukaryota > Metazoa > Chordata > Aves > Anseriformes > Anhimidae > Chauna > Chauna torquata. The sequence continues at coordinate 184,178 of VXAL01009999.1, forward strand.
CAGCCCAGATTTGGGCTGTGGGCACAGCTTGGCGCTGACCTGAAGAGCTCTACTGAAGAGCCCTACCGAAAAGTCTCTGGATTTGCACGTTGTACCCACCTGAAAAGATCAAAATTTGTTTATTCCCCTACAACATATGTAAAAACATGACCAGTGAAAACACGGTATGTTTGAGAGAACATACTGAGCTAAGACCTCAAAATACTGACCTACAACATAAAAATTTAATCCATAATCCTACTTTTTAAGACAGTTCAGGCAGGTAGATGAAGGCTGGAGAGGACTGCCAACACTTGCATACAGGACTACCATTCCTTGAGAACAGTTTACAGATGGCTTTGCCCATGAAACTTCGTGGCAGTATCATATTATTGTACTACCTTGAACCTTTCCTTCTTCCCGCTCAAAAAAGTAAAAAAAAGCTCAAAAAAAAAAGTAAATGTTACTTCATTATATCAATTCGTTCAGTACCTGAGATTTCAAGACATCTTTTAGCAAGGCTTTGCTACTGCTAACGCATTGATCAGCTTAGCTGGTACCTTCACCTGGCATCCCCTCTTCATTCTTTTGCTTTTCTGATGGTTTCAAGGCAGCTGATTGCACAAGTCTGTTAACAGAGACTGATTATGGGAAGTTGTCTTCAAGTAGCTCCATTTTTCTCTTGAAGGTGCACACAGTAGTGTTGGATAATTGTGCATTCAAACCAATGACTCTCATGTGAAGTGCCCAAGGTTCCAGCTGATGAAGCTCTGTGTACACAGGCCTTGGGGATGAAACGCTGGCTTTTATCTCTGTGCCCCACCGACAGGTAAGTGACAGCCCTCAACGTAGGCTGGGACATGACAACTCTGAAGCTCAACCTCAGTAATGGCTTTTGCTTTTTTCCATCCTCCCACCCTTGCCTAGACTAATTCAGCCTGGAAAAGAAAAGCTATCTTGCATTTCCAAAGTTCAAAACAAAACCATATCCAAACTTAGGGATTATGTGGATTTCCCACCAAAATCACAAAGACCGCAAGCCAAAAACTAAGGAATACTTTGCCTTGCTGTACATATTAATTTTTCAGTAAAGTATACTTCTAACCAGTCACAGAAGATGTGGATGAAACTTCTATCTGTCAGAAAGCTACGCTCAGATACAGGTCATGCTTTGAAGTCTTAGGTAAGAAATTCTTCAGGCTGACAAATACCCAGGGCCATGAACGGCAGCTAATGCTACAGAATTAAAGCTGTGATGGTCACGAGGGGGCTGGGGGAGTGATGGGCATTAACAACCCAGCCGGCTGCTGAAGCAATGCTAATAAACTGCTGCTGCTGGTAAGGGGAAGGAAGGAAAATTGGCAAGGCACAGAAATTTGACTTCACAGCTTAATTTCTTTGTGGTATTGACACTGCCCATCTTGTCTTCATGGAGGAGGATGAAAACACTACAGAGAGAGTTCTTCACTTCAATGCAGTGGCCCAAGAGGGCATAAAGAGAAACTTCTAGGAGGGCAGAAAAAAAGTTGAAAAACGCATGTCAGAATGGAACAGCCTAATTCCCTCTCTGACCACACATACAGCTCGCTAAACCACATCAAAGGATGTTAAGAGGAAAAAATATCAGAAACCTAAAAGGAAATAAAAAAAGAAATCTTCCCTAAAGAAGCTAGATGAGAACTTTGTCAGCTAAGTGGTGTACAACAGCAGAAGGACCTGCTAAATACTTTTATTCCCCTCTTCCTTCACAGGAAGATGAGCAGTGACACTGGGTCAGACTAGGTCCCTACCTGGTTTCAGCCATCCCCACACACACGATCCCCACTTCGGAGGCAGAAGGGGGATGCACAATGACCTCGCAGCTACTGGCAAACAGCGGTTTACGGACCAACTTCCTGAGCCAGAGTCTGCATCCTCTTTCATCGTCTCCTCTGTGAGTCAGCATAACCGCTTTCTGTATCCATGTACATTTTTTTTTAAACCACCGTAGCACAGCATTCTGCAGCAAGGGCAACGTGACAATAACTTTATTACTCCCTTTCTGGATAAAGCACTTCCTTTTGCTTGTTGTGAACCTGCTGCTCAGCTGGCTCTCTGGGCATCCACTGGTACTTCAAGGCAATCGGTTTCAATGTGCTACCTCCACAGTGTTTATTGCAGTACAAAAGTCTGCCACCCCCTGCCATCAGCTCTCTTCCAAGCTAAAGAATGCAAGTCTATTTAAGACTCCTGAAGAGAAGTTATTACCTGCTTGCTATTTTCTTTTCACCCTCTTCACTTTTACAGTTCTACTATACAATCCTTGAGGCAACCAGACTGCATTCACTATGCTAAGCAGACATGCACTGTTAGCTTCTACAGTGACATAATTATTATTTTGGCTTTGTTCCTTATTCTTATTCTTTTTCTATCCTTTGCTACTATTCAACTGGTCACTAAAGCTAAAACCAAAACCGACACAGCAAGGCCATAATAAAGGTCAATTAAGGGCACATGACCACTACCTGCTCTCTAGAATGATGATAAAATACTTGGTAAAGCAATCAAATGTACATTCAGACTTAATTACTTTATAGGGCTAGTGGTATTCCACTATCAAAACATACTTTTAAAACGCAATCAACGCACTTCTGAATGAAAGAGTACTTGACCCAGTCAACACTTGTATGAAATCAATGTCTCATCTTGGAGATGGGTAACAAGCCACAATAACAAAACATTTTACGTTGATGCTATTACTCTTCTGTCTCAAGTAATGTAGATCTTTACGAATGCAAACTTGTTTCAGGACTTTAGTCCATAGTAACAGTTTTAGCTCCCTTGTTAATGCCAACAGTTAAAAAGATTGCTTAGATGAACACTTTTTATGCATTTATTTTATACATTTAAAGA
>VXAL01010000.1:9319-67019 GCA_013399475.1 Chauna torquata
TCAAATAATAATAATAATAATAATAATAATAATAGTAGTAAAAAAAAAAAACAACTAATGAAATGCCAAATCCTGCAAGGTGCTGAGAAATGCAGACTACTGTCTGAACTTGCACTCTGACCCAGGCTTACATTTCTTGGCTAAAGCACAGTAAGCACACATGATACTAAAGAAGCAAATAAAATACAATTTAAAAATGCATTCAGACAAATAAAAATAATGAAATGTTTACCACTTCTCAAAAATAGTATGTTCAGTAGAAAACAATCTCCTGAATTGTGGTATGTGTTAACATGGCATGTTTCCATGCTTAAATTTTCAAAAATGCGTAATACAGACATTTATAGGTATATGTTTCAAATTTAAAATAATCCCTTTGGAAGAAGCAGACGATTTCTTTTTCTGACACTGAAGGGGAATAACGTTCAATGTTTATGCATTTGCTCGAACACTGGAATGTTACATGGCTAATCTTTACTTCGTCAGATGTATAAACAGTTTAAATTAGGTCAAAATTCATCCCAACTTTCATTTTTAGATCATAGTCTTCAGAGGAACTGATTTATCAGAAGGGTTAAATCCAGATGCACTACTAACAAGTCAGGAAAGAGAAATAAGCCTCTTGGCATAAAACAAATGAGCTGAGGGAAAAAAGAGCTCAGAGAAAAAAGAAAAGAAAAGAAAAAAGAAAAGAAAAAAGAAAAGAAAAGAAAAAAGAAAAGAAAAGAAAAGAAAAGAAAAGAAAAGAAAAGAAAAGAAAAGAAAAGAAAAGAAAAGAAAAGAAAAGAAAAGAAAAGAAGAAAAAAAGAAAAAAGAAAAAAACCTGGCAGTGAGAAGAATGCAGAGTTTCAAATCCCTTATGCTACCCTGCTTGGAGTTCCTCATGTTCCGCCTTCCCTCCAACCTGTCCTATTTTTTCCCACTTTTTTTAACATTGCCTTCTGAACCACCTTCCCTGCTCTCATCCATCAGCTCTCCACTTTTCCATTTGCATTCCCTTTTTAACCATTTCTCTTTGACAAACATTATAAAACACTTAGAATGCCTGAATGAGAAAAGTTCAGAAGCACTGAAAAGCTTTGTGAGTGGTCAGATGAATGGTAGCTGCCTGAGTATACTTTCAGCTCCCAGCAAATACAAAGAAAAACAGAAGAGGGCCTTAACATGAAAGTTAGTAGATAGCAAACCCCTTATTATCCTTCTGTTGGTTATATCAGTTTGCTGATTCTAGAGTTGTGAAGACTTTGTATGAGTATCAGTGAATGAAAAAAGAAATGCTTGCTCAGTACTGGTGCTGCCAAGAAATTGGGGGCAAGTGTTAGAAAAACTACTCTTTGAGGACTGTGGAATTAAAGGTGAAAGCCTTCCATGTTGAGACCAGGTCTCCTTAGTCAGGGAGCAACCCAGCAGAGAGAAATCCTTTTTCCTGCACAAGCTTTCCATTAATGATGGCTAATTAACTTGGTGTATGTTAAAGATTTACCATATTTATCAGGTCTGACTCAGTTCTTATTCATTGCTATCTAAGAACACAACAGAGATAACTTGTCTTATTTTCATCTGTGTTCATGTAGTTTGGCTTGGGTAGAGGGTTAGATGAACTCCAAGAATTTAGTTCTCTTAGATCATGTACAAGATGCGTATAGTTTTAGCAGGTAGCATTGACTGAATATAAGACAGTCAGTGCCACATATATTACCTTTATAGTCCTCTATTCTTGATCTCGCTCCTTTTGTTTCCTGTCACACTCCCTAGAGGCCTTAGTTCGTATTCTTTCACCCTCTCAAACATCTTCCCAAATACTCAAATCCCACTTCTGTTATTGCAGTTCCTTTTAAATTTGTCTGAATCCCTTGAGCAGAGTCAGGATCTTCCTGTTCTTTAGATCAGCACTTTCTGGGCTGAAATCCAGCTCAGGTAATTATATCCAGGTCTCTCTAACACTTCTCCCCTCTAGCTGCATTTGGAGATGTTATTCTTCACTTTCTTTTCCGAACTGCTTCATAACACTGTGGATTCTGAGAACTGAAAAGATGTGTGTTTCAGAGAGGCTGCGTATTATGTGTTATGGGTGAACCAACACCTTCCAAAGAGTGACTGAAAGTACTGTCCTGAGGGCATCTTCCTTTCTTTTTCACTTGAATGCTATTTTAAGTGGACAGTTGTCATACAAAGTAGAAGCTGAAGGACAAAAATGTGGTCCAGATTAACCTGTTGTTGCTATTTGAATGTGGAGACTTCTCACTCTGAATTGTTATTCTGGGTCTAGCCTAGATTTGTTCAGTGGCTTGTGTCACTCGAGCCGGTTGTCACAAGATGGTCACAAAAATAGATTTCTCACTTATTGTTAGCAATGTCAGTACAGAGGCTAAAGGCAGAATGAGCATTGCTAGAGGTAATGCCATTACATGAACCATGAGGCAAACTACAAAGCAAGATGAATAAAACTTAATTTTGCGATGCCCATGTTCAACCTGCTTGCTAAAGAGCGGTTCTCTGATTCTGACACCTACCCAGTGCTAGATGAAAGACAGCTCAGAGTATACTTTCCAATGAAAGAGGATCCAAGTAGAGTCACATTCAAGACAGAGAAAAAAATATTTTCTTTCTTAGTTAAGAAGTATGAACCATAAACTTAGGTAAATCACAGAAAGAAGAAATGTAGTATAAAAATAAGATAGAGAAAACCAAATAATATGCTTACTAGGTGATGCTCATCTCCTCCAGGACATGGTCATGAGAACTGGCTGCAAGTACTTGTGCAAGCTCATCTAACTGCTCACTGCAGTGCAGATCTTCCAAGGCAGAGAAATGGATATTCACACTTCAAGCGAGTAAATTATAATCAATTCTAACTCCCTCACCCTGGAGGAATTCGAACTGTTACTATCGGTTAGAGGTGGTTAGCTGTTCCCTAGTCTGGGAAGAAGTGCTGCATTCAGGAAATTCTTGAGACGACAAACAGTTCAGGAGAGGCTTATGCTCAGAGGAAGTTTAAGTAATGCTTTTCTAATCTAAACTTGAAGGCTTTATTTTCTCCATAGGCCATCCACCTGAGAAGATTATCAGAGAGCAGTCTCATCTAATTGTTGCTGGTTGGAACAGAATTTGGACCAAATTACCTCTGGAGGTCCATTTAAACCTAAGTTATTCTATGGCTGTTCTCCAGCCTCCACACTAAAATACCTCCTGTATCTGGAAATAAGCCAGTTGTACCCACTCAGCACTCACAGGGGATTCATTCACTCTGGGGAAATTCCTACTAGGAAAAAATGAAAAAAAACCATCTACCTGATGCAAGAGTAACGTAAACTATATTGAATATTTGTTGTTTTTCTCTTCCTTTGAAATCTTCCAGGTTTTAAAAGCTGCTAGGTCCAGCTCAGCTTTCATATTTAAAAAAAAAAAAAAAAATCTAATTTATATCTAGTTACACCATGACTGAATTTGGATCACTTGCGGAATTAGGTTCTGCAGAACAATCACACAGTGACCATCACAGACCTCACTTGATGATGTCCACCTGGCTGAGATGGCTTCTGTACTTGTCCCAGAAGGGGCTGAGTGGAGGGAAGGGAAGGGAGGGGAAGGGATGGACCAGGGGTCTGTGGAAGCATACATCTTCAGGCTTAAGTTAACCTTACCCTATCGCATAGTTAAGTTAGCACAGCCCCCATCCAGTTTTGATGGCAAGACTTTGCTAGTGCAAAAATACCTGGCACCAGGTTCAGCTTCTTCTCCTTTTGCTAAACAGTGCTTTCATGTGAAAAGAAATTGACCCCACTGTACTCAGTAACATTTTCATCCTCCCTCCTCTGCAGTTCAGTGGTACGTAAGCTGTAATAAATCCATATTTAAAGTACTGTTGACTGCTTTAGAACTTAAGCAGTAAAGGAAATAAAGTAAGCACATAAGAATGTAGCCCTTACACAGTTAAATGCGGTGTCTGATGCTGGGAATGACTAAAAGCATGGTTGACTAAGGAACTAAATAAAACTGTAATGCACTACTGTATGATTTACATCACACGGATTTTTTGTAATCTTTATTAGTAGAAACCAGGAACAAGTGTGTATATTTGCACATAAGCTACAGGAACAAACTTATTTTAGGATTGCTACTGGAATCAAAGCACTGGGGACAAGGAGATAGTTGACATATAGAAACATGGCTGAGAGTTGGAATTTTTATGGAGAAGAAATACTCTGTAACGACATCTAGAATGGATGCAGTTAGCTTACATTATACCAACAGAGATGAGTCTGGTGATGAAGATGCTACTACATGAACAGCTAATAAGAAATGTAACTAGTGTTATTTCATGCTTATATATTTTCAAAAGGCATGATATCAGAATGAAACCAATTCCACAGCTTCATAAAGTTCAGAATGTTTCTTTTTCCTCTTTTAAAACTTTGAACCTCAAACAGGTTTTGAGGCCAGCTAGCAGACAAGTAAAAATTGTCTTACCATAGTGTCATGGTTTTGGCTGGGACAGAGTTAATTTTCTTCATAGAGACTCATAAAATGCTGTGTTTTTGATTTTTGATGAAAATTATGGTGATAACACACCAATGTTTTTAGTTGTTGCAGAGCAGTATTTACATAGAGCCAAGGACTTTTTTGCTTCTTATGCTGCTCTGCCAGTGAGGGGACTGGGGGTGCACAAGGAGCTGGGAGGGAACACAGCCAGGGCGGGTGACTCAGACTGACCAAAGAGCCATTCCATACCATATGACAGCATGCTCAGCAATAAAGGCTGGGGTAAAGAAGGAGGAAGGGGGGTACATTCGGAGTGATGGCGTTTGTCTTCCCAAGAAACCATTATGCGTGATGAGCCCTGCTTTCCTGGCAGTGGCTGAACACCTGCCTGCCCATGGGAAGTAGCAAGTGAATTCCTTGTTCTGCTTTGCTTGCGCTTGCGGCTTTTGCTTTGCCTAGTAAACTGTCTTTATCTCAACCCATGAGTTCTTGCACTTTTACCTTTCTGATTCTCTCCCTCTTTCCACATGGGGAGAGTGAGTGAGCAACTGTGTGGAACTTAGCTGTCTGCTGGGGCTAAATCACAGCACACAACCAACTCAGGATTTTCTTATTAGTTATTATGGGTAAAGATGTCTAACAGAAGAATAGCAACGGTCTAAATTTCTATAGTACTGGTCACCTAAATATTTCAAGTACTTTACAAATATTACTAGGTTGATTTGCATTAAACAGTGATATCCACCTTATTAAAGAGAAGTAGAGGCACTGCTATTATGGATCAAATTCTCAACAGTTCTGCCAGTCTTACTCTCTGTAGGGTCTTTACACACTGGGCAAGTTCATCATGATATAACACCTATGACACTTTGCTTTGTCACTTATTGAAGAGGCTCAGATTACTGATATACATCTCTGCAAATGCTGTAACAATGCCCTATTCTCAAAATTCACTGAGACAGATATATATTTTCTTTTAAAAAATGTTGTCCAAGAAACAAATTGAATGCTTGAACAGCTACTTTATAAGGAAGTCCTTTTTGTCTGCATGATTGTTAACATTTCTAGATGAGTGAAAATGTTTCGAGTTAAATGTTAAAAAAAATGTGGAAATAACCATTAGGGAGCCAGAGGTGCCTGTGAAGATCATAGATGATATACTAAGGGATATTAAGAGAGTGTTGTGATTCAGCTGGGGAAGATCAAAGAGAGTCAGATAACACGCAGGGGACATCAGAGAACCATGAAAGTTGCTAAGGATGTAGAAACAGGCTGTGTAGTGCTATGGGACATCAGGGAAGTTGAATAAGATATGTATGTCAAAAAAGGTCTCATTGTGATATGGAAAACCAGAGGAGATGTCACCAGGACAGAGCTGTCTGAGAAAGCCTCACAATGCTACAGAATTCAAGCATTGGGCCATAGGATAATGATAAAAACCAGAGAAGGCTGAGAATTGCTGGGGATACAAGATAGTCAGCTAACACAAGGGAACATTACTGAATGCAATTGCACAAAGAAAGGCTACAACTGCTGGCTTACGACAATGTTTGAAATAATAAAGTCAGAGTGTCAAGATGTAATGGGGAATAACACATGCTGCTGGAGATCATGAACTGTTAAAGGAAAATGCAGAAGCAATTAGAAACATGCCAAGGAAAACCATATTATATCATGAAACTGGAAAAAACAAAAAACAAAAACAAAAACAAACAAAAAAAAACCTGCGCTACTGCACTACTGACGTTCATTGCTAGAGAGCATGAGGGAGAATTTGAGAAGTGTTTTCAGTGAAAAGCTACCCAGCCTTAGGAACCTTCTGGGAGCAGCTGCTGAGCCTAAAGAAGGTTAAGCATGCTAGAGAATGAGAGAGCAACAGTAAGATGCCAGAAACAGTAAAGCAGATTGCGAGTTGAATAACAAATGTGTAAACTGCTGGTTGCTATAAAGGGCCACGGTGTCAGGAAACACTAGAGACTGCTGTTCTGCTTCTGGAGGCATCCAGGAAGAGTGCAAGCTGAAAGAACACTGTATAGGTCGAATAGCATCAAGAAGCATTGGAGAAGGCCATGAATACCTTTAAGCCTCTTCAGTGTAGGGATCCAGTGATTTACTGCAGTGGTTAGCCATGTAGCCACATAGAAACCAAGGCAAGGTTGTGACCTCCCAAAGGCCCAAGATACTAGGAAAAAGCTCAAGAAAGAAAGCAGATTGCCAGGGGGACTCGAGAATCCTGCATATAAACTAGAGACAACAGAAAAGTTGTGAGACCTGTCAGGAAGCACAGGGTAAGGTCACAGACTGAAACAACTCAGATGTCTGGTTTCACCATTTGACTAATAGAAGAAGGATGTGACCCAAGATAATCCTGTCTGCCTCTCTTTTGGAGTGCAGAACAGAATCCCTTTCAGTACTGTCTTAAAGCAATGAATGCTTCTTGCTGAACAACCAATGCCATGTATGGAAAATAGCTATCTATCCTATGTCATTGTATGTATTTAAATTGGGCCTTGGAAACCACACAAGTGTAGGAGAGGAAAATAATCTCTTTGGGATGAGGGAAACTCTTTACAGGCTAGGTTGTGTTTTTCTCTGTGTACTTGCACAGGGAGCTTTTTTGCCCCTTACAGAACAGTTGCACAGCAGGTAGACATCACTGATCTCTCATCATAAGTTTGTAAAATATTGATAGAGAAGAACAGAGTTGAAAATATGTTTTATTCATGCAACATCTAACTCCAGAGCACTGGTCCTAAACAGAGTAACACAGCCAATGTATTTATAATGCACAGTGCTGACTGGCTCTGGAGCGATGCCTTGCTGGAAGATGGGCCTCAGCCCCCATCTGGCAGCCCAGTTTTGCTGAAGAGACACTTACTCTATTTGAAACCTGCTCCTCTCTGCATGGCTTCCCGAGGGAATGACGCTCGGCACCAGCACTTCAGCAGCACATCTCCTCCCTCCCTCTAGCACAGCTCAGCCTCAGGAGAGGCATTCTGCAGTCTGTGTTTAGAGGGTAGGGGAGGGAGGGAAGAAGACAAAGAGTTATTTTTCCTAAGATCTGCTGCGGAAGGCAGCAAATAGTAAGGTTTCCAACCTCTTTCCTTTGTTTGCCTTAGGTCTCTCAATTTCTATATCAGGCTCTGGTTCAGCTTCCATTAGCGTTTCCTCATCAACATCGTTAACAATGGTTTCCTCACTGAGGGTATCACTAGGATTATACTTACTGCCAGAATCCTCTGGCACAAAATCACTGTCTGAGTCAGAGCAGAGAAATAATTAACCCTCATGATACTTCTCTGAGGAATGAATGGAATACATAATAAGATTTATGGGGCATTGAATTGATCCTGCTCCTGGAAGAAGAGCTTCCACACACTGAAGTTAGCATTGCCATCAAAGAGTGAGGAGGCTGGTGTGTCAATGCAGGAGAAGTCTTCACTTCACCTCTAAGTGTACTGCTTTACCTTAATTGTGTTATTTACCTTACATGTCTAAACAGCAAACCACTTGTTTACCTCTGGTCCTGGATTAGATCACGGTTTCATTACCAAAAAAAACTATTAGTGTCAACAGATTCTCACCTACTGTGAAACTAGTGAGGGTGGACTCAGGCACGATAAGACTATCTTACTTGAAATTACCAACACCTGATCTGTAAACTACCTTCAAACACTCCTGAATATATTCTCAATCTGTAAGACTAGATTCAACCTACAAATCCAGAAACTAAAGTAGAACTGCTGGAAAATTTGCCCCGCATGTGAGGAAGAGTGCTGTCCCACAGAAGAGAAATAAGCATCAAGATTTGCACAAATTTGCATGTTTTTGCTGTTTTCAACTCTGAAGATAAGTTTTCCTCCATTCCAAAAAATAATCAGTTACTTCAGTAGCAGACGTTCCCAAGCAAAGCTAATTAACCTTCTTGGTCCAGAAGCATCCCCTCCCATAAGCCAATAATATGTCTCAGTCAGGTTGGAGAAGGATAGAACAGTCCTCACCAGTTGGGAGGGATCTCTAGAGAAATACTTATCATACAGATTTCTGTATGCAAAAAACAGCAGTCTGCTAAGACCTGGAAGCCTCAAAATCCTTTCACTTCTGCCGGGAATTTAGTTCAAAGCAGCTGCATGTACATTTTGCATAGCAAGTGCTATGCTGGCGAATCTTCCTCATGATTCTTGTTTTTAAATCAACAAGAGTAAAGGATATAGAAGAGGAGTTAGCTTTAGGGCATTGAGATTTACCCTAACTATTTTAAAAGAAAAGTGAAAACAACCATAAGATAAAAAAGAAGATTTTAAATATGTATGAGCAGACACACTGCCTTGCCTCATCTCTTTGTGCTGCATAAAGGGGACACTGATTGGCTGAATCCTTATAAATAGAGATCTGGTACAGAGATTCCCCAGAAAACACACAGCTACCATTCCCAGCTCCTGTCTCTCCCATCCAGAAGTAGGTAACAGGCAAGGAAACAAGGAAGGAGTGTCAGCATCACGCTGTGAATTTCCTGAAGGCCCCTCATCTTCTTCCACACCCTAAACTGAAGAGAGCAGTAAATATTTCCTCACACATTCACAACCCTTTGCATATGTGTTGCTGGTATCTGTGCAACCTCTAAAATTCTGCCTTTTGAAAGAAGCAGGAACTTATTTATTCCAAAAGTAGCAAGATCACTTGAACCTTTGACTTATTTCGTTCATGTAATAATAATAAAAAGAGATCAGTAAAGGTTGCTAATATATAGAGAAAAACACTTCAGCAAGAATGCAGTTGTCATGACACATTTCAAATCTGGTTAGTAATTAGCCCTTCAGTATGAAGACACAGCCTTGGCATGTCATTTATACAATATTCTCCCTGCCCCCACTCCTTCACACTATCTAGATTTCCTTTGATACTTTTTAACATATTCCAAATCTAATGAAAATGTTAAACTTACAGATTTGTGGTTAACATTTCTCTGCAGGCTAAAGCCAATCAAAGGGCCAGGTAAATACTTGTTACCTCCTTTGCAAGGATTGTAAAACACCATATGTTGGAAGTAAGGAAGTGCTTTCCAAGCACAGATCCCAGCTTTTACGTATGCTCTATGTGGGCCTGCAAGCCCGACAACCACACAAGCTCTGTATCAGATATATTTTATAGAAAGCTGCCATACTGTAGCATCAGAGGACCAATGTGTGTGCCTACAGTTGTTTCACGAATTGGCAGTGCCAATGCTGAGCATCCACTTTGACACTTATTTTTGAAACATACTTTTGAATTCCACCTGCATCAACTCTTTACCTAGGCCAAACATCCCTATGGAAGTGTGCGAGGAGCCTGCAAAGGCTTTGGTCTGCTGTGTGGTCTAGGCAACAGTCGGTCTACACAAAGGTTTTTTACTGTTGTGACAATGGGATTGGGTGTATGGGAAAACAGTTGCACTACTGCAGCTTCAGAAGTTGTGCTGTCAGCTGAGCTGCCCAGCATAGCCATGTGTGCAGTGTGGGGCTGCGGCTGACGTCCTCTTCTGCCTGCAGCTGAAGGGATGGAAGAAGTTGCTGATGCAGATCTACTCCCCCTGCTCAGCCTGCTACTTCTTCTTGTGGAAATCACCACCTCTTCAGATCTGACTGCAGAGTGGCTCATGTGGGCACCCCCTAACCCACTTTTGGTCAATCTGAGCCAGGCTTAGCTTAAATGGATTAAGTAGGAGGTTTTTGCTAACCCAGTTTGATTGAAGTGGGTTTAGGGGCACTCACACAAGCATCTCTGCAAACATATCATGAGAGGGCTTTAATTCCTGGGAAAAGGCAGTGAGAAGTGGCTGGGCCTACCAATCTCTTTTACTGACACAGCTAAATCATGAGTCCACTTGAATAAGGACACAAAACATTAGGGATAGACTTGAGTGTACCTTACAAACAGCAGAAAAAGTTACTGTTTCTCACCAGCTGCATGTCACTGCCATTAGAACTGAACTGGGGGAATGGGAAGAGTATTATTCTTTCACTTCAGCAAGAAGTCCTGCCAGGAAGGTTCAAGCTATAGCATTACAGCAGAATAGGAAATGCTAATGTCTTCCTTTCCACAGGTCAGACTGAGAAGGAGGTCATTTTCATCTGATGGGCTGAGACATGTAGCTTGGTATTAGAAATAAATTTAGTACCTACAGCCCTTCTGCCACAGGTACAGTTACACTGATCCAGAGGACACTGGAAGACATTACTATAAGCATCTAATACAACCTGTCCATTCCAGTGGTTTGTACTATTCAATTATGTCAGCCATGGCAGCATGAACATCACAGGTAAACCAGCCTTAATTCATGCCTATCAAGTAGGAAGCTTTCCTATTTAAAGATTAATGTAAGAAATCAATGCACCTCCAGTTTGTGCCAACAGATGATCTAACCCAATCTAAAGCATGCGCAGAAAGTTCACATAATGATGATATGAAATTTATGAGTAGTTAATGCTAACAGTGTCTGTCTGCTTACAAAGTGACTGAAATACTGGTTCATGAGCTGGTTACCAGATGTTCTGCTTTTTTGCCTGAAGGCCATCATAAGGACTGCTATTTCACTCTCAAATCTCAACAATCAATGTTATGACAAGATAGTCTGCTCTCCAATATACGTCTCTTGCACGACAACACATTCATTTGAATACATCATTATGCTGAAGGGACTAAACTAAGCAGTTAACTGGAAAGGACATATCTTTCTAGCTATCAAAAGCAAAGAACTTAACAAGAACAGTGTCAGAACAGTATCCAAACATAAACAGTATCCGAAAATGAAACAGCAGTTTCTGTTAAGGCCAAGACGGCAACATGGTCATACTTAGGGACAGCCCTCTGGCTAGTGCAATGCCTACTGATGTGTACATATATAAACTCCCCAAAATACAGTCAGATTAGATTAGACCATATTAAATGGCAGATGTCTTTTTTTTTTCAAATGGTTAAAGCAAACTAGAAAACAGTGCTGCCTCGGGGAATGTTACGGCTAAAATGTATGGCAAGTGTGGATGATGTTGTGCTCAAGGCTTCCGGTTACCTGTGACCCAGAGATGTGTTTGGAGTGTGTTTCCTTTCACAGGAACAAGGGCACTGGGGAAAAGGAAGGAGTAGATTAATAGACGCTCAGGTCTCATCCTGATTGGAAGCAGTGATTGGCTGGGGCAGGCTCCATGGGACATGGAGTCATGAACTGAACAGGGTCCCAGAATCCTGCTGTCCACATACAGCCTTAATTGTCACGAACCATACTTTTAACAACTTTAGCTCAGTTACACCAGTATTTAATTACCCTGTTAGGACAGGATGAGTCTGAATCACTTGATAAGATGTTTATGTGCAAAAGAAGCAGGAAATTAGCATTGATGTAATTAATCATATATGGTTCAGCCTGACAAAACCATTAACCAAGCTGTTTAAAGCATAAAACACATAGAAAGCACCAGTGGTTTGTGCTCCTTCAGGAGTGAAAAAACTGTGGCTCAGTTTGGCATCCAGGAGCACGAACTGCTTCTGACTGCAGATTCAGTTCTCATGGGTACTGAGGTTCAGAACCTAGTGAGATGTCAAAGACCTCTGTGCTTCCTGTCCTCAAGATCTATCTGCATCCTTATGCACATAAATGCCCTTTCATAAAATAACCTCGCATAATTAAAGTTTGCATCAGCACAAATCCCAAGCTGTTTTAGAACATACACACACAAGAATGGAACATATAATTACTGCGTCCATGCTTTCCCCTTAACTCCACTGAAGGATGGGTTGAAGCTATTTTGAAAGAAGTGATTGTACGTCCTTAAAGCATTAAGCATTCCTGGCAGTAATAACTGCCTTGTAACTAACTCCTCATTAGCACCCTTTTAGACCTGCATAACTGTGCTGACTTTATGTTGCTCCTGGTCCAAGAACAGGATTATCATCTCAGCACCAAATTTTGTTCTTAATTAAACTGTTACACATACAAAATAAATAAATAAATGAGATCAGTTTGTCCTAATGTTTCCCACCACATCCATAATTTAGCATGATAATGCACAGTTTTATATACAAAGCTACTTATAGCTGGAAAGACCAGCCCATTTTACACACCAGCAGTATGTCATGGTGACAGATAACTATTTTAATGAATTTAATACCCTTATCTGAATTCCTTATCCAGGAGAGAAAAATACGCTTGCAAACAGGAATATGGCACCTGCTTTAGATTGAACAAAAGCATTAATGTGAACAACAGGAAATGAAATATCTAACCCTGAGTGATGCTGAGCAGCTGCAGTTTCCATGAATTTTGCAGGAGTTGCAAAAACTCAAGATCTCAGTGGATGACATTTTAAGACTTAATGCAAGGTCTTTTTCTACTGTTTTCTTTCAGTTTGTCATTTATGCAAAGGAAGACACTAGATAAAAAACTAAAGAAATTACCATGTGGAATCCAGATGCCTGAACATAACTATACAGAGCAGAACTTGCAGTGGCAATGCATGTGGAAGCTTGATCAAAGAGAGATCATTAATCATGTACATACAGGTTGGATGAGGGGGAAAGGCCGGAGGAAAAACCGCATGAAAAGTCTTCATCACACAAGTACATTATTGCTTCATATTTTTTTATGGCCTTAAATGCAAGCTAAAAAGACATTATCTAAGGTGGTCTAGGGAATAAAGCAAGGATATACAAGGGGAGACTGAGAAAAGGGTAAATGAGGTTTTGTAGCATTCCAAATTTCACTTACTAGTGATGGAAGAGCTGTAAGACTGCTGGAATGATTTCTTGCATGGAAAACAGCAGGAGCTCAAGAAAAGCAAGCAAGATAAGTATGTATGTCTTAGCAGAATTCTTTCTAACTACTAAATTATTATTGGCTAAATACCAAATAATTCACACAGTGATAAAAAACTGTTCATTTTATTTCACTAAACAAAAAGCCCATTTAAAGTTTTATACTTTTCAAACATGTCAAGAAAATGTTCTGTTCTCGAAGCAAGATGAGAACAACATAGTGAAGCAGCACACTAGCTCTAGGTATCAGACATTCACTGAGTTTCAGAAATAGCTTCTCTTTTTAATTGTCAAGATTTCAGCAAACAGCCTTGCTTTCAGGGGAGCTGTAGTTTTCATGTACAACCCCTCATTTTTGGTGGCAAGCCAGCAAAAACAGTAGGAATTCCCATATCCTGTCTTGCCACCAAAAAAGGTGTATTTTCAACAGCTGTGTCAGCACAACAGTCCGTAAGGCCATGCAGTAACCTGGAAAAATGAACTGATCTCAGTTAAAAAAAAGTGTTACTAAAAACAGTGCTGCTTTTAATCCAAATCAGGTCATTGATAGAGTTACAAACAGCTGTGGCAGCACAACCATGGGGCCGTAGGTGGTGGTAGTGGAATGGATTAGGAAACTCTTAAGATCTGCAGCCAAGAACAGGCTTTGTGGAATTGTACATCAGACTGTATACAACTGTCATAGTGACACACTACAGTTGCTTCAGAGATAACATCACTTAAGAAATCCCTCTCTGCTCCTTGCCCTGGCTACTGCAGTTTGCCACCTCCAAATCTGTGCACGTATAATAGTTCTAGAAGCTACGTCCTAAACTGGATCTCAGAAATCATCTGGGTTAAGGAAAAAGAAAAATGTGTTTTTTTCTAATCTTGCTCTGTTACATTAGCTTAACTGAAGAAATTACGAATTATGGGGCGAGTAACGGGCCATTGGCAAGCTCTTACGCCAGCTCTTGTGTCAAAGAACACATAAAGAATCCTGAACATTTGAGTCAAAATGAAAATCTTCTGAAAATCAATGCCAAGGTGCTCCTGACTAGACAGCCCGAACCTGGGACTGCTCCTTCAGAAAGAAAATATCCACGTCCCACTTGAAAACCTGGATCTAAATTTGGTGAGCAATAGTTCTGTGAAATGTTAGGTGTGTTACAGGGTTTTCACTCCTCACACGTTTAATTTTCATGCGTTTACAACCCTATGTGTCTATAAAACACTACCAAAAGCAATTCATACTTTGCAGTTATAAATGGCTACCCAGAATGTAAAATGGTAGAGAAATACTCCCTCTAGGTTAGGTTCTGTGTTTGGGATAATTGCTTTAGGCTCTGTCAATACATCTATCACTATTGATTAGAGCTATTGATTATCAGCCCCTCTGAAAGACAACCCTTACATTTCTGAAGCTGGGTTCTCAGACACTGTGGCATCGAAACTCTGTGAGCACTTCTGGAAAGAAAAGAAATCAAGTCCTAATCCTTTCCACTATTCATAGCCTTCAAGCACTGGTGCAAAACCCTTTAAGCAGAACTGTTTAGACTCACAAGTCACAATTTATTAAAGTTTGCAGTCTAATCACTGCAGACTTTTTCAAAGTTGATCCCCATGGTAACAATTATTTTCTGCTTTATTGACTCTGGGAAATTCATTCTAGTTTTTCTCCCCTTACCTCCCATCCACCCTTTTCATCCATGTTTCTTCACTCTACCCTGCATCTATTGCACTTTTTGTGGTAAAAGTAACTACAGCTAGTATTTCCCCATATTGCTAGTGGAGACTGGAGCAGCCTGCATAATTTTCCCCTCACAAGCAGATCTGCCCTAAACTTTCCAGTTTATTTGTTTGGCCACACAGCAGAGGTTTGCTCAGTTCAGTAAAAGTAACTCAAAAAGGTGAGTCATTTCCTGGAGCTTCTGGGTTTTCAGTGCGTCTCCATAAAATAGATAACAGAGGGCTGCAATTTTATTTGTTTGTTGTCTTCATGACAGTTACGTAAGCTTTGCAACAGAGAGCATAGCAGTGTGGCTGGCTATAAGGTTGATGCATTTAAGGAATAAAAATCGCAGGTCACTTAACGAAATGGGATTTAAAAATGCCACAGGAGAAATCTTGCATTTTTTTTCCTCCCTCATCTCTTTTGTGAAATTAATTTTAGTCAGTTTTATGTAAATGCTTTATTCACACACACAAACATATATGAAAAGCAAGATTCCCCAGATCTTTGTAATTTCGTAACTCCCAGCCTCTTGCCGAAACCAGCAGCTCTCATTTCATTTGCCAGCCCAAGCCTCGGCTTGAAATCTCTGCGGCCCGGAGCAGCTTTCCAACACGCTTTTTGTTCAGCATGGAGCCAACTTCCCGCCGAACAAAGGGCCTTCCAGCCGGGAGAACTTGGACTGGGTTCAATTTCGAGAGCAAACCACATCGTTTCTGCGGAGTTAACCTAACATTTGTGGCCCCACTCACCCGCTAGGCTGTGGCTGGCGACTGGCCAGGCGCTCCCGGCAGGGCGAGGATTGGCCCCCGGCCCCACGCACGCCTTCACGGGTACACACCACCTCAACGCCTGGGCACCTGGCCCAGCGAGAAGGCCTGAGCCTGACCCAGCAGAGTCCCGGTGCTGACTCCCCGCGGGGTGCCCGGCGCCTGGCGGCCGGGGACTCGCACCCGCGACCATCGCCGGGCGGCTCAGAGGAGGTGGAGCCGCCGCAGGCGCGAGCCGTTCTCCCTGCACTCCGCCGCGCCTGCTGGGGTCGCTGTGACGGCCGATCCGCCCTCCAGAATCCCTTCTCGGTGGCTGGGTGCGAGCGCGCGCGCGCGCTCCGCTGGCCGGGCTACGGTCTCTGAGTCACGCGCTTCATGATTGGGCGGCCGCTTTCCGCCGGCGAATGGGAGGTGTCCGCATGCGCTGACGCAATGCAGGCCTTCAGCGCCATCTTGCCGCTAGCTGAGGGAGAGGAGCAGTAGGTTGTGACTCGTTGTGCCGGTCTCGCCATGCCGCACTACCAGGCCTGGGAGGAGTTCACCCGCGCCGCAGAAAAGCTCTACCTCGCCGACCCCATGAAGGTGGGTGGGGGCCGCGCCGGGCTGAGAGGCCTCGCGGGCGGGCCTGCTCCGCCCCGCTCCGCCCCGGGCCTCCGCCGCCTGGGAAGGCCCCGGAAGAGTGTGGCGACTCACGGGTGAGGCCCTGGGTGATGACGGGGGCGGTTCGGTGGCTCCAGCGCTATCCCTGTGGTGTCCTTCTGCCGCCCGGTGAGGGAGGCAGTGCCGTGAGGCCCGGCCGGGCCGCGCTTTCTGGGCCGTGGAGCCTGCTGCGGATCCGGGGGTTACGGCCTATGGAGGAGGGAGCATTTCGCAGCCGGGCCGTGACCCGCGACGTCTCGCTGGAGCCTCTGTTCTCCAGCAGCTGGCAGGTTGTGCTGCTCCTGAACATCACCTTGGCTTTGTGAAAGCTACTCGCTGGATACGTCTTGCGTGAACCGGCTGAAAGGATTTTCTTAAGTTTAATTCTGATCGCCTTTGAGGGGAAAAGCGAAGCGGTAACAAGGTGACTCCTTGCAGATTTTGCACCTTAATTTTCCGAGAACTGTAAAAAAAAAAAAAGTTCTCATTTAACACGCTGAATACGGGGTTAGTGTTTCAGGTGTTATCAGCGTATCAGGTGTGTATGAACCTTGAGAACCTAATTTCCAAGAAATTGTGCACGTGCTAACTTGCAGTGTACCTGTGGGTACATCTGTACAACAGATACACAGTTACATCCTGAAACAGGGATTAAAGGAGTTCTGTTGAATGACAGTATATCGAGAACAGGTTTGCAACATGAGACCATATCCTTTTGAATTTGCCATCCTAAAAATTAAAGGAAAACATTTATTAGTTCCCATGTTGTGTAGTTGCCTGCAGTGTTGCTTCAGACTGGAAGGGGTTTGTTTCCTAAAAAGTAATTGATCTAGGAATTAACTTCTTGGTATACGACTGCTTTTTGTTTCTGGTAACTTTTTCAGGAGTACAGTTTGAACAAACATTAAAGCAACTTCAGTCTTCAGAATCATTACAAACATTTTAGCCAAAAAGCAGTGCAAAGGATAACGTGGAAGTCATAAGCCCAAGAAAACATCAGTAAAAAAAAAAAAGCAAGAAAGAGTTTTGTTCAGCAAAAGTAGAGAGCATAGAGAAAGCTTTAGTAGTATATGCTTTAGTGGTAGACTTGGTAGTGTTAGGTTGCTGGTTGGACTTGATGATCTGAAGGATCTTTTCCAATCTAAATGATTCTATGTCTGCCTTTAACTAGCGTAAATGACCACTTTGTATGCAATTGCCACCTATCTACTGATAATAAATTGTTGTATTTTACCTTGCTATGCTCTGCAGTATCCAATAAGTGGAGAGTTTGGGAAGGATGTCGCTGCAGCCAGGAGTTGTTTTCTACCTTTTCTTAAGGTACCTCCAAAGGCAGTCTCATCCTCCACACCTGTCCATGGCAATAAACTTGCCTGTTTATGAAAGAGTTTGTATAGGCCCTAGGGTCACGATATGAGTACTCTTCTTTTAACTTGCTGGGGAGCTAGCCTGAGAAGCTTTTGTATGTAATTGCACTTGTTAGGAAACTGAAGGAAGAATAAGAATTGTGGGAGATAGGTCTGTGTTCTTTGGGGGCTGATGAGGCTGGATAGTGAGCACTCTTGCCTTTTGTGGGAGCAAGTTGCCTAGTCCATGTCTGTCTGCAACAGCTTCTATTGTGCTTCTGGGCCTGCTCAGTTGAGAGATGTAGTTACACAACTATTGTGGTCAAAGACCACAACATTTCTTAAGCAAGAAGGATAAATCTGTGAAGAGATCCATCTCAGAGCAGAAGTCTCAAAATGTATTTTGTAGTCAAGGTGGCTGTTGACCATACCACAGGTCACTCACTGTATGACAGAGACCTCTTTATAGCATGAGTTGTCTTTGTTCAGAATGTTCTCAAAAGTATGAGTTGCTTTGCTTCTAGATACTAATGTTAGCTGATGCTGGAAAAAAAAGATAAGAAATTTCCTTGGCCAATTCTGCGTTGAGTAGGAAGCATTTAATTCTCAGTCGATTGCTGAGTGCTGATTTTTATCGCAGTGGTTTTAAGAACTTTTGTAATTTGAGAGTCCAGAAGGGCTGTGGATAGGTTGAATTTCAGGGCAGCTTACTGTGGTAGGAACTATTTTTAGTGAGAAGCTGAATGCTTGCTTTCTAACTTCAGCTCTAGCCTTGTTGAGTCTTGAAAGCAATGTAATTTGAAAAAACTGTCTTCAGTCCTCTGGTTTTACTTACTCTAAAAATGTTATTTTTGTATCTTTCCTTTCCACTTGTAAAAACATTAGAGCACTTCAAGTCTGTCTGTAGGCCTTAATGTAGCTATTGAATTAACTGTAGTGACTGGAAATACAACGTTTACTCTGGGTACCCTAGAAGAAAAGAAATAATGTTGAGTTTAAGCCACTCAGTTGATCCTTTTCAAGTCTTCACATAGAAATATTTTCTGAAGTGTTTCTTGTCTATGAACACAAGTTTTCATTTAATTTTTCTGAAGTGGGATATGTGGCAAAGGGGTGTCTTGTGTTGACATGACTCTTGTAGTTTACTTACCTGTTATTGAGGTCCCTGCAACTGCTGTTGCTGTGTTTACAGTGGTTTTGAACATGCACTATGTACAGCTTGCTGATGCTACTATAATACTGATTTAGTATATTAGGCAAGGAAATGTGGTGATTCAACTTCCAAACCATCCTGGCTGTAAGGTTTCTGGACAGTGGAGCTGAGGACCACCAAGAGGCAGTGCAACTATGAAGCAGTATGTAATTCTAGTAAAAGACAGTCTGAATTTGGGCACTGTTCCCTCAGCTATGTTCTGAGGATTGTTAGCTATAGATGTTAATTCTTAAAATGTTTGTCATTTCAGGTGCGGGTTGTTCTCAAATATCGACATTGTGATGGGAACCTCTGCATCAAAGTAACGGATGATGTAGCTGTAAGTACAGAACATATACCCCTTACAGGGCTTATGGTACATTTTAAGGACTTGCACTTGCTATCAGTCAACTTACAAACTCTTAGCCATTGTCTTGAGTGCCAGACAATCCTCTAAAAAAGACTTGTTTTGCTCAGACTTCCCTAGTTTCTGTCTGTGACTGATACTGACCTGTGGTTCAACTCTGCATAGTCCAGGAAAAGTTCTAACACTTCAGTGTTCTTTATAGGTCTCAACATAATTATTCTAGGATTCTATGAAAACAAAGAAATGAGCACTACAAAAATTTTGGACCCTCTCACCATCTGAAAATTCTTCATGGAACTATATGGGTAGCTTCTGCTGAAATGTTTCAGAAGCATCTTCAAACAGATGTTTACTAGTGTGAGTGTGGTCCTTTCAATTTGCTCAGAGTGGTGACAACTTTAAACTGTAGGTTAAGCTGCTGCTTTGTGATTAGAAGACACTGGAGTGGTATCAGACTGAACTGCAAGATTTGCTTGCTGTTTAGAGATCCCATCTTCTGAAATAATGGTACCATAACCATTTGTTATGTGTTCAGCAGAACTTGTGGTACATACCTGTAACACAGAATTTTGCAGTGTCCTTCCAAGGGTTGCTGTACAAGGTGATGGAGCAGCTGCATTTACTGATTGCCCTTGTTCTAAATAGTCTGGGAGGGTGCTTGGAAGCATTTGAGGGGTTAGGATGTGAGATGGTGGGCAGCAGGTAGAAATAGAATTGCGTATGCATGCAGATGTACGCAACAGCTTCCTAGCGCTAGTGATGTTACAGCCAAGTTGTTGTTCTGCAGTCCAGGTAAGCAACAGTAGTATGTCTTTCTCTTGTGTTCAGATTTGGAAAAATCAGATTTTTCGTTTCCAGGAAAAGCAGTTTGGCATTGGTGTTTCAAACACCTGGGAAAGATGCAAAACTGCAGTAATGATGCTTCTTGATGGGATAATAGGGCTTAGTGTGGTTGAGATGCTGAACATGGGGCACTGATAACAGGGAAATGAAGGGCAGTTTGGTTGAAGTCTTCCATAGTGGAAGACTGGAGTCAGGTGATTTGTGAACTTCAACTGTTTTCAGTTATAGGCCTTCTTACCTGCTGTCTGTTGTAGAAGGCTGTTACACTGTTTGTGCATTGTTTGTTTGCTTTTTATAAAGGGGAGGGAGGGAGAGTTTCCTTGCTGCTAACTGCAGAACTAATAGAGCTGACGGAAAAAATAAGCTTTTTTCTATTGTTTGTCTCTGAATTAAAATAGGAGTTTATTGCTGGCAAAAGTTGCTGTGTTGAGAGCACTGGAGGATGGAGCATTTTGTTTTTTTTTTTTAAACTGTTAAATATGTCTGAGCAGTCATACTCATGCTGTACAGGTATAAGAAATTACTTATCATGCAAAAAAAAACCTGAGCAGCCTTTTTATGATCAGTCACTGATATGTTTCTCTTGTTCCTTTTGCATTTACAGGCTTGTCACATGAAAGAATTTCTTTGTCTTAATCAGATATTATTTTCCTTATTTAGAACTGTCTTAGAAACAGATTTTGCTTGGGGAAGGGGATCCTCTTCAGTGGGTGAACTGATTTTATGTCACTGGCAGTGTAACATTAAGGACTGTTAAAGGTAGAATACTCTCTTTCAGAATAGAGAATAGGAGAGTAGTTTATGTTATCTAAAATTAGCAGATTTTAAATGTAAACAACAGTTTCCTTAAGACAGCTTTTAAAACCCAAATTTTGTCACCTTCATTGAGAGAGAAGATATTAGGATAAATGATGAGCTTCACTATTTTCAAAATGAAAGGCAAGGGTCTTTGAGAGAAACTTAAAATACATGTACATCTGTGTTTACATTTCAAAAGAGGGTAGATGTATTGGTGCTGCCTCATGGTAACAACATGCCACAAATGAACATTTAAGTATTTACCTTGTTTGTGTGTTCGGGCACAAATTTTTTGCAACTATAAACAGGATAAAAGTGCAAGTGAAATCTGATATTAAGCAACTTTCTGTTACAGTGTTTGCTGTATAGAACAGACCAAGCACAAGATGTAAAGAAGATTGAGAAATTCCACAGTCAGCTAATGCGACTCATGGTGGCTAAGGAATCCCGCAGTGCTGCCATGGAAACAGACTGAATTGCTGAAAATAAAATGAGTGCTCCGGTCATATTTCACTGGAAGAAAATCTCTCTTGGATTTGAATGAGTAGTGGGACAGGAGATGTTTTTGTGTACTGAAGTGGACAAGTTGACAAGTCTGAAGCATTTTCCTCCCCAGACTCCACTTTGGAAAACTAGAAAAATAAATGCTTTCAATTGAAAGCTTATATTTATTTTTGGGATTTGAACAAGAAAATATTCTTACACATAAGTATGCTAAGAAGACAATTTTTTCCAAATGTACAGTACTTTTGTCTGAGTTTGGCCCTTAAGCATATTTCTGGAAAGTTATGATAAAATTTCATATGGATTTCATTGTGTTCATTGGTTATGCTGGTGTATTCTCACAGTGAGAAGGTTTATTACATGATGACTGGATCTAATAAATATTTACATAAATGATATATTTCAGTGGGGTTTAGAAGAATGGATGTTTTCTGAACTGAAATGTTGAAATTACCAATGTATATTAACACTGTCACTAGTGAGATTTTTAGCTTTTAGTATTGATCTTGGTCATATGTTGTGCAACATTATCAATGATGAAGTTTGTAGAACTGTTATGTTGGCTAAGTAATTAAATTTCTCTATTTGGAACCTTAAAGTAACACTTAGCTTCTTGCAGCTACCTAGCAATACTCAAGCAGAGTTTATTTTCTGGTTATGCAAATAGTGATATTAAAAAAAAAAAATCAGCTGTTTTCCAGTATTTGAACTATTTTATACTAGCAGGGGGAACCTTTCCCATCCTTGCCTCAGGCAAAGTTGAATATATCAGCAAGACAAGTTCTAGAAGCTGTTGCCTATTATGTTAATAGAAAAATGCAATGAAACAATCTCCAGACTCATTATTTTAGCAGCTTGCTAACTGCATTTTCAAATGTTCCATGTGGCGGATGGCAGCCAACCAAATAGATGGATGAAAACCAGCTTAATAAGTATTTAAATACCACTGTCAAGAAGTGTCCAATGCTCATGTGGCTTAGACTTGTTTCTCATTGTTACTTCTGGAAGGTTGATGGAAACTTTGTCTTTTGCAAAGGCTTTCTGCTTGACAACCCAGTAGTCAAAATTGATGCTTGCTTTGACTAGACCTTGCATACCTAAAACCATACTTTTTTTTAAAATGTAATTACGCTATTGGTATAACTTGAGCTTTTCTGGGACTAGTATTTTGGCTTAAATCAAGCCATGAAAGCAAAACAGAGCCATACGAAGACTTGTCTGTACTGGCATTTAAGTATAACAAAACAATCCACTTAAATAGCTACCTGCTGTCACTTACATAAAAATAATTGAGCTACTCCGAAGCAATGGAATTCCCACATTTACCAAGGACTCAAAATACAGGCTTGAATATTGCATTTGAGTACCTATTCAGCTGATCATAGAATATTGCATACTGTTGGAAAATCCTTGAGTGCTAAATTGCCAATACCTACTCAAACTCCAGTCTGTAGGAGTGACTGTAAGTGTAACGTTCTTTTTTTGGATTGGTTTTTGAAATACAGATAAATCTGGAGAGAAAGCTAAGGTTTGTTCATAATTAAACTGTAATAAGATACTGTGATGTTGAGGATTTTCCTTGATGCTCCAAATTATTGTCTTAATATTTACAATATAGCATGTGAAGTATTTAAACAATTTTTACCTAAAGCACTGTTCTGCAGTATGTATGGGTGCTACACAGAAGTCACACAAGTGAAGCTTTAAGCTGTTAAGTTGGCAGGTGCAAAGGCTGCAGCTATATAAGTGTAATTTTTGGCCATCTCTTATAAATTGGTTTGGCATGTAGATGTCTTCTGTGAGCTAAGGTACAGAATGGCTTGAGTGGTATTTGCCTGTGCATGGAGGATATGAGTAGAGAGAGAACTGTAGGCAGACTTGGTGCATCAAGGGGCTGAAAGGCTTAGGCTAGATACTTAAGCAGGTTTTAGAGGGGAGCACTGCTTACTAGTGGGGGGGGGGGGGATTACAGTGCTGTATTAGAGTAGCAGCTGTCAAGGAAAAGAGGCAGGGAAATGGATTTCTAGTTTTCTAAACTCAGAAATTATTTCTGTGGAATCATAAGGAAATATTAATGCTGATTTCTTAAGGGTATGTGTTGTTACACTTGTTCTCTGTATACTTGCAGAAAAATGGAGATGGTGCTATGCAATTATAATAAACAAGAATATTGATAAAGCTGTAGCTTAAAAGCAAAAAAAGCTTTTTGAAAGTCCTTTAGAAAGACACATGCTTCTTGGTCCTGGAGTTTTCGACTGCTTCAATACTGTGTTCATAGGATGGTAGAAATGCTGTGAACTCGAAGCTCTATTTTTTCCTGCTTATACTCTTGTTGAGAGTATAGTATGCACGTGTGCATTGTACTGTGGTCACTGTTTCCTGATAAACTTTGTCAATGAGTTCACGCATCATATTGCCAACTACTTGATGTCCATTGGTATCCGATGAAAAATCGGATTAATATGGCTAGCACTGCACCAAAGGGTGATTGGATATTAAGTTATCTGTGTCTGAAGCACTGAATTTGGCAGCCTAGCATTATCAGCCAATGCTTCTGGTTTCCAGCTGGCAGTTTACGCCAATTACAGGAGCAGATAGGTAACTTGTGCAGTAATATGTAACCTTTGCAGGAGAAGTGGAATGATTTAAGAAAAAAAAAAATTTCCCTTGCTATAGCTTATTTTGTTGCTGCATGTTAATTATCTTCAATAACTTTCATTCTGTGAGCACAGTTTAATGAAGAATGAGTCTTTCGTTTCCTTCAGGGGTTTTAATTCTGAGCATCTGTTTATGTAGTGTATTCTGTAAGCATAGTCTGGATTACAGGAAGATCTTTACATTATCTATAGAAGTGAGAGTTGGTTACAACTTGTGGTTTTAGAGATGCTTATGAAAGAAGCCTTTGTTTTCACTGAAGTCCTGAGCTAGCGCTTTTAAGTGTCAGATTTGTTCTGGAAAGTTAGGTGCTTTTGTGCCTGACCCTGTGAAAATGGGAAATGGAACTGAATTCAAGCAAGTGCTTTTAAGAATGTTTTAACTCGTCAAAATAACTATTTTATCTCAGTAAGTTCCATCCTATAGTGTATATAAAAAAAAAATAAAATGTGGGTAATATTCAATGTTTTGCTGTAATAAATGTGAAGGAACCTTGGTTTCTGGCAGACACAATCAGTAAGACTTTGATGGTTACTTATTACCATAGGTTAATTTTAAGGGATTACATCATCTGAAAAGTGTGTTAACCCTCTTGCTATAGGCAGAAGAAATCTGCTCACTTCCATCATTTTAAGTAAGGATGGTAACACACTGATGTCCTCCAATGTACCTGTGCTTTTTCCCTTTTCCTGTCTTAGGGGAAGATGTAACACAGAAATGATACTGTAGCTGCATTTTAAATGACATTTGATATCTAAAGTGGAAGAAAGAATGTATAGCAAATAGCTGACAGATGTTTTTTATTTTCTCTGTATGTTATTCTCATTTAGAGATCAGATTCTGCAACAGTCCCGCTCTCTTCAAGAGACTACGAGCATTAGTGGGTGACCTTAGGGAGTGGGATCTTAGCTGAAAGCAGTATTATTCTTTGTACTATGCACTATGCTGAGGTAACTTCTAATTGACAGAAACGAAGTCGTTTTGGTCAAGTATATCTAAAGACCTTTCTTGTGAAGATCCTTTAAGAATGGTATCCACTAACTTTTTTTTAAAGGAAAGTCTAGTCTATGAAGAACCACATCTAGTTTTTGCTTAGGCTGATAGTGATTTTGTTTCCAAGACATGGAGTTGTGTATTTTGAAAACTTGATACCACTTTAAAGGTAGATGCTGCATGACTCAAGATAATGCTATTGTTTAAAAAGATTTTTGTCTTTTACACAAGCCTTGAAAGCTCAAGGACTGGTATTTAAATACAGGCAAGAGTTGAATCATCTTTGTTGCTGGAGATGATATGAAAACATGCCTTTCATCTGTTGTTACTTTTTCAGTAAGTAGACTCTTCAGACTGACTTCCAGATAAACCTCCCCAACTTTGTATAGGGCTGAATTATCTCATTTGAATTACCATGCACTGAAGGCAGATGTGGGCTTTTTAGTCTGTAGAAGTGGTGTTTTTGAGGTTAGAATGATGCCACAGTATTTTAGGAGCAGAATAGTTACTCTGCAGAATAGAAAGCATGGTAGTTCATTAACCCCTGCAAGTTTGTGTAGGCCCTGTAACTGTTGTAACAGATTAAATGCTGTCAGGAAAATGCGGGATTAAATTGGGCCATGTAAAGCTGAAGTCTGTGGGTACTGGCCCAATGAAAACATTGTCACGATGTGTTAGCAGAGTTAATTGCCTTCATGCAAGTACAGGCGCTATGTTGAACATGGTCTATGTTGCTGGTGAATATGTGTGTTTATTTTCTTATACTGTGCCTAAGTTAGCTGCAAGTGTTTGTTCTTGGAGTCCCATAATGGGAACACACTTACTGCCTTTCTAAACACATCTTAAGTCATTAGTGCCATACTCATTGAGAGCAATGAATGCTCTCATTTGAAAAAATGGCCAGGCTCCTAGTAAAAGCCAGTGTGCCCAACCCATTAGTGTGCCCCATAAAGACAGTTCCTAGGTATTGGGCATTTTGATATTATAAAACTAAGAGTACAGTGTTTCCCTTGTGTTGTTATGGCATTTATGAAATAGTGTTTTCTATTTAAATCAAGACCAGTTTTGAGATTTTGCTGTGTTTTTGTAGCAGTTTTTGATTTTGCACTCATGTTCTTCTGTCCTCTCTTTTGTGGTGATTCTTAGTCATTTTATTAAAATGTAAAATATTGGTCATAGAGGTCTGGGAGGTTTTTTTTGTTTCCTTTGAAGTTGTGTTAGCACATTGGGTTTGTTTTTCATTTAGAAGTGGTATCTTCATAAAAGAATTAATCTGCATTGTTCTGCTTATAGTGAACAGAATATTTGTGAGTACTGGCATGTATTTTACAGGAAGATTTCAAAGACTGGTTTGGAGAAGGGGTTGAGCTTTCTGGAAATGTGCTGAATGACTTTGCTGACTTGTAGTGAGCAAATGAGAATTAGCTGTTCACATTGGCTAGTAAAAAAAATATATTTTAAGTGGGTTGCTGATGCATGTAGATATAGTAATCCATAATACAGTTATTATGTGGCTAAAAGATGAAAGGCTTGCCTCAGGGCACTGACAAATGAGCTGTGGCAGATTTCGAGTGTGGCTTAAAGTTGTTAACTCCCAAAGACATCTGCTCATTTAGGGAGTCAGCAGACAGTAGGATGAACTAATACTTCAGACGTGTCAGGGTGAAAGTCAAGGTCTTTAAATTGCCATGAAAGATACCTTTTGAATTTGGGGAGCAAGGGGGAAGCTGACCTTTTCAGTGAGTGTTTGACTGTTGGAGGTTAGTTTTGTTTTGCAATAAATTTGCTTTGGCAGTGCTACCTGATAGCTAAGGGCAGTAGCTAAAGAGATAAATCACCAGGGGAAAACCTTTGGTGTGTTGGTGACATAGCAGAACCACATAACTTGTGACTGTATTTAAACATGCAAATAGCCAACCATGTTTTCAATGTGTTTCCATGAGAGCAAACAGCTGCTTTTCGAATAGATTCCTAACCAGTGCAGCAATATTCCGTGTTCATCTAATAAATGCAAAGACTGGGATTCCACACCAGCCTAGGTCAGTATAATAGCTGGCTGCTGATTCTTGTCACCTCTATTGCACTGGTTCTAGCATGCCTCAGAGCCTCGACTGAACCATTTCAATTTACCAATGCATCAGAAAACTCCTTAATGTTCTGGAGGCCTGCTGGTTTGGTATTCTGCCTGATTTGTGGGCTGAGATAGCTTCACAAAAGGTCAGGTAAGTGCTAGAAGTGGTGAAAGGCAGTCTGGGAGCTCCCACAAGGGCTGAGGAGAATGATGGGAGTGAAAGAGCCAGCAGTTAGATCAGCTTAGAGCACCATGGAACCACAGCCTAAATAACTTGCATTTTGTAATTTCCTTAATTTGCTTGTAAAAACCTCATGTCTGTCCCATTAAATGCTCTATTATGTACATGCCATACAATATTTACCTAAAAAACTGGGTATGACTGAATTTGTTTCAGTATTGTTCTAGTTCATATGGATGGTACTTAATAGTGTAGAACTGTAGTCTTGAGTAGAGGAAAAACAAGGCAGCCTTGTGAGCTGAGGAAAATAAGGTAGATGGCGAGCTGAAGAAAACACGGGAGCCTTGAGCTTGCAAAAATAAGGGAGATAAAGGTTGAAAGCAAGAATGAGGAATACAGGAGGAAGATTCCAGACTGACCTGTGGTAACCTTGAGCTCATTAAGCGTCCTGAACATATTTAAAAAAAAAAAAAAGCACAATGCAAATGTATGGAAATGTGGAATTTGAGGTCTCTTCCCCCCCCCGCCCCAGTCTCTGTAACGCGCATGCTCAGTAGAAGATAACCTAGGTGAGCTAAGACAGCCAATTAGAAGTAGCCAAGGAAATAGTTTCACAAGTTAGCTGCGTAGAAATAACAGTACTTCAAGTCAGAGGTGTGCTTGCTTTGCGAAAGATCGCCAAGCACCTGATTCTGCAGAATTATTATTTAATTAAAAGACCTTCGTGTGGATTCCGACTCTGTGCACTTTATTGGTTGTGCACACTGGGCACAAACCTAAGGATGACAGTTTGGGCACTCCAGATGGGACCCTAAATTAGCGTCGCCCAGTCCAGCTCATTGGCGTCAGTGTCGGACAGGAGGATGCCAGAGACCAAGCATGCACGGTGATTTTATCGGAGGTCTGGCCTTGCCCCCCCTGCCCAAAAGTCCGGGGCCAGTGAGTGGTACAATGGCGCAACCCTTTAAGGAGTCCACCAAATGTCTGGGGATAAGGGGGAAGTCATTGGACTGGTGAGTACGATTTATATTTTCCCTATAGGTATTTGGAGAGCGGATTTGTCAGCCTCACATGTAGATGCTGTGGATTGGCAAGAACAGGATATGGACCTGTGAACCGCCTTAATTGACTGACTGGTTAAAGTGGAGGCTGAGTGTGAGCAGCCACCGAAGGGAAAATGGTAAGCGATCAGTCCAAAATCCCACCTAGTTCCCACCTTGGATGCAGCCTTAAAAAGTGGTCTAAATCTGGTGATGACTCTATGTCAAAGGGTAAAATGAGGCAATATTGTAATCAGCAGTGGCCTCAATATAAACTGGATAATGGGGAACAATCGCCAGAAAAACGGATCCATGAATTATAATACTATATTGCAATTGATGTTATTTTGCTGACGGGGAGGAAAATGGGACGAGTTGATGTATGTTAGTGCTTTTATGTCATTGTATTGGGACCCAAAAAGTCAGATTGAGTGTAGATTGTGGGAAGATAATAGTATGAATATTATGTTATGCGCCAAAAAGAAAGGGAAAGGTAAACCCTCAAAAATTTGTTTGGATCTAGAACAAGAAGAGGTTCAGTTGTTGGTACTCTCAGCACCACTGCCGTATAATCCATCTTTGGGAGGGGATTCAGATGTTTCCTCCTGCTTCCCCAGCTTGTGTGGATGCATCAGAGGCCTCTCCTGGGGTCCAGACAGAGGTCTCTTCTGAGGCCCAGAGTGATTCTAACTCTAGCCCCATAGCCCATCACACTCAATGGAAGATGGGTCCAGTTATCCAAGCTCCATTAAGACAGGTGGTGGGACCACAGGGAGAATCTGGTTTTGTTCATGTTCCATTTACAACATCATATTTGTTAAATTGGAAACAAACTGTTGGATCTTATAGGGATAATCTGGCAGCTTTGCACCACTTGTTAGAAACTATTGTGCTGACTCAAAACCCCAATTGGGTGGATATGCAAACTTTATTAAACACTTTTTTGACTGCAGAGGTAAGGAGAATGGTTCAGGAGAAGGCTCAGGCAGAGGCAAGGCAGAGGTATCCGAGAAGAGGTAGAGGAGTTAGTACTGATTAGAAAGGATCCTGAGTGGGACCCAAACACCCCCAGAGGTCAGCAGTCAGTAGAACAATTTCAACAACTAATTCTTTATGGGGTTCAACACAGGGTGCCAAAATCAAAAAATATCTCAAAATTATATGAAGTCCGCCAGAACCCATGAGAGCACATCTGCTTTTTTTTTTTGAATGCCTCTGTGAAGCAGCCAGAAAGTGGACAGACTTAGATCCAGGGGAGGAGGCAAACAGGAAAATGTTTAATATGCTGTTCATAGGGCAGTCGGCCCCAGGCATTTGGAAAAAGCTGCAAAAGGTAGAGGGAGCAGGAGGAATGTCAATCTCACAGCTGATTGAAATAGCTTATAAGGTCTACAATAACCAAGAAGGGATGAAAGAGAAGATGGAGAGGGAAAAGATGAAATCACAGGCATTTTAGCAGCAGCTATAGTAGACAGACAAGGAGGTTGTGGAAGAGGTAGAGAAAGAAGTAGGAGTGAAAGAGGAATTTTCAAGGAGGTAAGACCAGGCAAGGGGAGTGCAAAGGAAAGTTCATTTGGGCCCTAATCAGTGTGCTGTCTCCAGAAACGAGGGGCACTGGAGAAGAGAATGTCTGCTGAGAGAGAAAAAGAAAGCAGGTAGTGAGGAGAGAGGAGAGCGTGCTTTGATTATGTTGGAAGACAGACTAATGGAACTGGGGAATGAATTTCCAGTTTCCCCAGCAGATCCCCTGGTTCCAGTGAAGCTGGGGGGAGAAACATTTATTTTACTTCTAGATAGTGCTGCAACTCATTCAGTAGTAACAAACTGTAAGGGACCTTTAAGTAAAGTAAAAGTCCCAATTGTTGGGGCAACTAGGAAGCAAACTTTGAGACCCTTTTTACAACACATGGATTGTGAGATTGGAGGGAAGGTTTTGATGCACCAGTTTTTATGTATGCTTGAATGTCCACTCCCTTTGTTGGGAAGAGATTTGTTGTGCAAACTACACGCACAGGTAACCTTCTTTACAAACAGAAGTTAAAATTCCACCTGAAAATGCATGGAAGGCCCAAATTTGTTTATTAACAGAGCCAAAGATAGACGAAACCCAGCAAGACCCTGAAGAGGTGTTGAATGCAGTGGCTGCTTTTGTATGGGCAGGAAAACAGCCTGGGAGAGCAGAAAACATGCTTCCAGTTTGGCTTGAGCTGAAGCCAGAGGCTAAGCCTGTGCAAATACCACAATATCCAATTAGCCTTACAGCACAAAAGGAACTGGAACCAACAATAGACAATTTCCTATCTTATGGGCTAATCCGCAAATGCCAATCTAGTTTCAATACCCCAATACTACCAGTAAAGAAGCCAAATAGCAACAAGTATAGGTTTGTGCAAGATTTGTGAGACATATATAAAATTAACTGATAACATAAGTCCTATGGTGCCAAACCCTTACAGTCTCCTAACAACACTATCCGAAGAAGACTCTTACTTTACAGTGTTAGACCTTAAAGATGCCTTCTTTTGTATACCCCTGGAGCATGATAGTCAAACTATGTTTGCTTTTCAGTGGGAGAACCCCATGATGGGGAAGAAGACCCAAATGTGCCGGACAGTATTGCCACAGGGATTCAAGAATAGTCCTATGTTATTTGGACCTGCTTTGGGGCCAGA
This sequence comes from Chauna torquata, assembly GCA_013399475.1. Taxonomy (NCBI): domain Eukaryota; kingdom Metazoa; phylum Chordata; class Aves; order Anseriformes; family Anhimidae; genus Chauna; species Chauna torquata. The sequence continues at coordinate 40,371 of VXAL01010000.1, forward strand.
TTTAAATAACTGTCAGAGCTGGAATGAGGGGACATTGTTATGATATGTCCATGACTTGTTGCTAGGAGCCCCAACCAAAGAAAAATGTATGCAGTTAACTATCAGCTTGTTAAATTACCTGGAAACAGCTGGATACAGAGTATCCCAGAAAAAGGCACAGGTGGCTCAGCAGAAGGTAAGGTAATTGGAATTTGATATTTCTCAAGGACAGAGGGCATTAGAACCAGAGCGGAAAGAAGCTACATGCCAAATTGCGATCCCTAAAACGAAAAAGCAATCATGAGGATTCCTAGGAATGGCAGATTTTTGTCAAATTTGGATCCCCAATTTTGGACTAAAGACAAAACCTGTGTATGAAGCAACAAAGGGACCAGAAAATGTGTTGGAGTGGACTACTGAGTGCCGTAAGGGATTTGACGATATAAAAAAATGCCTTAATGTCAGTTCCAGCCAGCGCTAGGACTGCTGAACATGGAAAAACCCTTCCAATTGTTCAAGAATGAAGTGGGGTGGCAGCTTGAGTGATGACTCAGATGTTGAGAAGTTGGAAAAGACCAGCTAAACAGCTAGATGAAATGAGTAAGGGGTGGCCATCTTGTCTGAGGGCAGTAGCAGCAGCTGCACTCCTAGTCCAAGAGCCTTGAAAGTTAATTCTGGGACAACTGCTCACGGTATTTGTGCCCAATGCGGTGCTAGCCATAATGGAAGCCAAAGGAAACTACTGGCTATCCCTGAGCCGAATGGCTAAATATCAAGCTATACTAGTAGACCAAGGGGACGTAAAGTTTTCTGTGGTCAGTACCCTGAATCTGGCTAGGCTCCTTCCAGTTGAAGAGATAGGGGAAATCTAACATGACTGTGTGAATATCATTGAATATACTTAATCAGCTCATCCTTAAGATCAGCTCAGCTGGCATGCTAATGCAGACCTTCAGTATTTTACGGGTGGTAGCAGTTTCATGGCAAATGGACAGCATAAAGCAGGATATGCGGTAGTGACGCTTTGGGATGCAGTAGAAGCAAAGCCACTACCCCATAATACCTCAGCACAAAAAGCTGAATTAATTGCTTTGACTAGAGTCTTAGAATTAGCAGAAGGGAAAGCTGTCGATGTCTATACAGATTCTTAATATGCCTTTGGAGTTTTGCACACCCACAGAGCAATTTGGAGGGACCGAGGGCTATTGACTACAGCAGAAGGGCCAATTAGGCATAGTCCAGAGATTTTACTGTCGGTGGCAGTGCAAAAGCCCAAAGCTATAGAGGTAATGCACTGCAAAGCTCAACAAAAGGGTGATCGTGATGTAATAAAAGGGAACAGGAAAGCTAACACAGCAGCCAAGGAAAGCAGCTAGAGGAACACCAGGAGACTTACAAGGGATGTTAGCTCTCTGTGCAAAGATTTCACTCAACCCACCAGAACACACCACTAAAGAGATCCAACTAATAGGAAAGTTAAAATGTACAAAGCGAGAAGATGGATGGTGGGAGACCCCCAGTGAACAGATCCTGATAACAAAAGCTATGACTGAACAATTAATGAAGGATTTACATGAAAGGACACACTTCAATGCTGATACTATGGTAGACAGCCTGAAGCACTTTGCAATAGGGCCAAAAATGCAAAAGATCGCAAACCAAGTAGAGTGAAGATGCCCTGTGTGTTTTGCAAGCAATCCTAAAATCCAACCAAGGCTACCACCAGAAGAAATGAGGAATGGGATAAAACCTGGAGAGTATTGGCAAGCAGACTTTTCCAAATTGCCTAGACAAGGATCATATCAATCTCTCTTAGTGCTAGTGGACATACTCACTGGATGGCCAGAGGCTTTCCCGTGCCGAACTAATAAAGCTAGGGAGGTTGTAAAGGCTTTACTGAATGAAGTAATCTCTCGGTTTTGGAATACCGGAGGGACTCTCCTCAGACATTGGACCTCATTTTTTATTGAAAGTAGTTCAGGGAATATTGAGAGCATTACAGAGTAAGTGGGACTTGCATACTGTTTGGAGACCACTGTCAAGTGGACAAGTGGAAAGAATGAATTAAACATTGAAAAAGCAGTTAACTAAAATTTGACAGAAAGCTCAACTGAAATGGCCAGAAGCCTTACCAATAGCTTTGTTGAGAGTTAGGATAGCTCCCAGAGCTAAAGAAAGGGCCCATTTGAATTGTTACATGGAAAACCATATCCTGTAAATGAATCGATGACAGAAGGGAGTCAAATGCATGTAAGGGGGGAAGAAAAGGTAAGACAATATTTGCTGTCTGTCTGCTGTGTTGTCGTCTCTTCATAGGTATATACAGGAATGACTACCAGATCCATTGGATGTTTTGGTGCACCTATTCTGACCCAGACATCAAGTGCTGATCCAGCCATGGAAAGATGAGCCTCTAAGGGCAAAGTGGAAAGGACCCTGCACTGCCTTTCTCCACACTTACACTGCAGTCAAAGTGGAAGGGATCAAATTGTGGATTCATTACACTCGTGTGAAGGCAGCGCCACCAGAAGGGGAGAAGCAAGACCTATCGTTGGAAGAAGGAGTGCATAAAATTTTGTGGCAAGTTGAACCAACTGAGGACTTGAAACTGCTGTTTAAAGGGACAAAGTGATTTTTATTCTCGTTATACTTAACTTAGCAGGATTGACCTGTGGTTCTAATCCATGGACACAGAATTCTGTAGTTCAGTTAGCTTTAAACTTAACCCATCTTGCAAATATGTCATCTTGTTGGGTGTGTACTCATGTGCCGGCCTCAGTAAACGCTGCTTGTTTGTTATTTCTTCTGAATTCTAATAGTTTTTTGTTTTGGTTTGGTTTTGTAAATGTAGGCAACCGTGATGTTGAAGTAAATCATTCAGAACAGAGCACAGTTGGTAATAACCTGTGCAGCTGTTTGTATGAATCATCTAAAATAGGTTTTGGATTATCAGGTATTTTAAAAGACTTCTTTTCCCCCTCATGATCTACTGTATCTCTTGTATGTGGTCATTCTGTATGGTAATACCATGTTTTCAGTCTCTATGGCTGGGATTTCAGTAAAACTTTCAGATGTATCTAATATTTTTAAACTTAGAACCACAATGCTTTATTATGGTAAGTACTGTGAAACAAGTTCAGGCTTCTTAGTAGAATATGCATGGCCAAATTTGTTCTAAGTAATTACAACAGGTAAATAAAAAGATTTTGGGTAATAACTTTTGAATGGTAATACTCCCAGAAAATCTTTTTTCTTCAGTAATAGTTTGACAAGCTACTTGTAGATGGAGAAGTAGCAAAGCAGAGATGGGGCTGGTAGATGAAGGCATATTGCTGTAGGCAAAATGAATTGATTATTGTACGTATTCCTATGCATATTTCTTGTATTATAGTTGGAGTATTCAAATTCTGTGGCCAGATAAGCAGAGGTACCTTTGTGGTAGAGTGTGCGCTGCTTTGTTGAGCCTGCAAGAATACTTTGTTCACACAACATGCAATCCCAAAATAAGGGCAGTCTTCTTTAACATGCAAGTTCCAAACATGGCTAATAGAGCTCTAATTACTGTGTAAGTCCCTAAAGAACAGTCACTTGGAAAGTAGAACATCTTTCTCTCTGAAGAGATTTGGTCTACTTGTAATTAAGGCTGAAAATACTTTTTTCCCCTTCTGAAAACTACTACTGAAAAAGTCCCAGATTATTCTTCTGAACACATTATTTTTAATTAAAATCATCATTGAATGTGCAAATGGACCTTTATGTAAATAGTAAAGCTTTCAATTAGCAAAAAAGTCTACTTCTAAAATGGCATTTGCTTTAATATCTTGATCACACTCTACATAGCAGGATGGCTAGCTAACATATATGGTCTGGATTTTATGTTTTGTTTGTTTTTTTCTTGGGTTTTTGGTTTTTTTTTGTTGTTTTTGTTTTTTTAGTTTGTTTTTAGAGCAGCATTGTTAGCTTCTACATATATGTTCAAGCACAGTGTTATTGATTGAATACTTTCTGATTGGTAGGGCTGGGAATATTTTTGTGGGAATTGTGCTAGCCATGCCTTGTTAGTTCCTGTTTTCAATACTGTATGATGCTATGTTCAAATACGTTTGCCAGGATGAGGAAATGATCTATGGGCATGTTCATGGAGGGATCCTACTGGGGTAAAGAACAGAAGCTGTATTCTGGGTTTGTTCTCTGAAAAGTGAGTTGTTCTCCAGCATTCCTCCAACATCTTATTTGAAACATCTGTTGGAGATGCTTAGTTGTAGTCCACAAGTAAAGGCTCAACAAACTTTTTTTTTTATTCTTTCTCCAACTCAAGCAATTCTTCTCATATGTCTTGCACCCAGCAGTAGATGTTTTATTTTCTTTTTAACTCTGCCTTGAAGATACTTAATTGTTGCTCTGTCAGCTTGTTCTGTATGTCCTGGCTGCCCACTACATCTGTATCCTGGATATACTCTGCTATCTAATAGACGATCTTTCTGTCAGGTTAAGTGACTATGTATTATGAATCAAAACTTGATTGAAGGACCTAGTTCTCTTGGCTGCTTCATCTTGAGTTTTAATTGCTCTAATGTGGTGGGTACAGGTAGTGTACTTCTAAATGAAGCCCTTAAATCCAAAGAGAACTTAAATATTTAGTTGTTATTAAGACAGAGATGAAGTAGCAAGAATTGTTCTTGTTACATGTTTACACTGGCACATCCTTTTGCTGTTGTACTATTTGATAGAAAATGATGACTACCATCTGTTCCCCTCCTCTCTCATCATCTCAAGTTCCTTTTCTCTTTGAGAATGAAGTCTTCATAGAGAGATACTAAGTTTCTGTCTCTTCCTGTTTCCATAGTCACAATTATTTAAGAAAAATACACCTTTTAAAAAAAAAAAAAAACCTCTAATACACATTTTCTTTCATGCTGCCCTTACTTCTTGGAGTCATGATCCTAATTTAAATTTACTGTGTGCACCTCATCTTGCTGTCTTGCAGATTGCTAGAAATTTCTCCTTTCAATCTTTATATTCATCATTTCCATCTCTACACCTTCTTTTAAATGAAAGATTATCATGTACATTGTTCTTACACGCTTTGGGGTGCAAGATTTCAAACAGTTTGCACTTTTTCCTCTGCAAGGCACCATGTACATGTCAATTCTGCGTATGTCAATAGTTAAAGGTTTTAATAACAGTTTTTTAACAGTGCTAACACAGAAAGCTTGTAAAGCTGCTAGTTAATGAAGATCTTTCTGATTTCATGGATGAATCTTAAGAGAATTAGACTAATGGAAAATCCCACTGTAAGCAGCAGGACACATGCTGTGCGAAAGCACCAGCCAGTATGGAATGAATCTGAGTCTTATCTAGAGATCAAACTGGGCAAAACATTGGCAATAATGCTGTTGCAGGGGAGGAAGGTAAGCTTTTACTATTTAGTTCTAAAGAATTTGGTAAAGCTGAAAAATAGAGCATGAATTTACCTTAAGGTCTGAGGATCAATTACCTTGATCTCATTTCCTTATCTGTAATATCAAACTCTTTTGGTTCTTGTGCACATTTTTCCATTCCCCTTTGTAAAATGCAGATGTTATTATAGAAAGAGGAGGTTAAGCTCGTTATTGCTAGAAGCTCTGGTAGAAGGCAAAATAGAACAATGTTCTATTCATAATTTCTTTTTAGACATTAGAAATTGTTTTCAAATTCAACATTTCAAAACTCAAGATGTTTTTTGGAGTCTTTTATTGGACTGTGTCATTTAGTTGGCTGGACAGTGGATATGAACTGCTTTAAAAACTTTTTACTGGCATGGTATCCTCTACTTTTTTTAACTGTAGCTTGTGATTTGGGAGAGTTCTATCTTGGAGTGTCAGCTTTCAGCTGTGTTCACCCCTAACTTGTATGCCACGCTTCTGTCACTTCTTTGCATATGTGCAAATAATATTTTTTATTTATTTAATGTTTGCTTTTCTTGATGGAATTTGAAGATCATTAAATACGGTAAAAGGCTAGATAGGATAAATAGGATAGAATCTTTGTGTTAGCCAACTTTAATGTTGTAGCTATCAAATGCTATTATGAAAGTTTAAACAGTTCTTTTGCCCTTAATTATTGTAACTGAATGATGCTGATTTAAGAATTCTTTAGCAGCTTTTGTCTGTAGAGTCCTAAACAAAAACTACTGCAGATGCAGAGATGCAGATCTCCTTTCCCCTGAATCATGCCCACCATTCAGTCATTTGGTTACAGTAACACACATCACAGAGAGCCTAGGGCATATTCTGCCACTGTGTATTTACGCAGCCTGCAGGTTGTTTTGTTTTGGTTTTGACTCTTTGAAGGAAGTGGGTTTGTTCAAACATCATAGAAACAAAATAAGGAAAACTGAGATTAACAAGACAAGTTTTTAAGCAGCACATAAGAATATGCTGGGCACAGATTTGAAAGAGCAAATAATGTTCCTTAAATATGCATTCTTGTAAAGTAAGGATCTTAAAAATTTGGCATGCAGTATTTTAAATTATGATTGTGAGATGAGCTTTGACCAGCCCCAGTGGTTGCAAAAATATGCCTTCTCTGGGTGAGGCAAATTGAATAACAGTGAACTTAGTCCCATAATACTTTTCATTTATGCGTAGCTAGGCTTGGGTCCCAGTGCCTGTCAGATTTCAGTGTAGTACTGAAGAGATGATACAGCTTGACTATCATAGTGTTGTAGAATAGGTAGAAATATGTTATAAAAGGTACTCAAATAATCCTAAAGAAAAAAGTGCATCAGGGACTGTCATAAGCAAAAGTTTTGGGTGGTGCATATAGGTGCTCCCAGAGCCTTAAATCATCTTTCTGTTGATTGTTACTGTTGTCCAAAGGGCAAGGTAGGTTAATAGCTGTAAGGCAGCAGTGCCTCACTGCCACAGATGTTGGGCATTCTTCAGTGCAGCCCCTTGGAGTGGTGACAGAGGTGTATTCCTAGCCCTGTCCTAGAAGCAGCATTCCTGCTCCTGTGAGAGGTCTAGCTGCCCCCTGCCCTGTGTGGGAGAGCATGATTTCCCCTTCTTTGGGGAGGTGACCTCTTTCCTTGGTTGTAGGCTTCTAACTAGGTTCCTGCTGTACTGGCTAACTCCCGATTGTGAACAATCTAGAAAAAGATTGTGGAACAGAATGATATCATCTCTTTCTGCTGTTTTGGAGATATCATGGTGTGCCACCTCCCTGTGGCAATAAAAAATGTAAATGTTAAATTTTTTATCGAGACAAGTCAGAAACTCTCTTGGATTTGCATTTCCTGTCTTCGATTTGCTTCCCTGTGTAGGATGCTTTCTTTCACCCAATGCCTACCTCTCCTATTTTCCTGCAGTGTTAATGTATCATTTTATGCTCACCTGGGAGACATTATCAGTTTTATGCAAAGCAATTTCTGCATTGCTAGATTATTTTGAAGTCACAATGCTCCATAAACTACATACATAGGAATGTCTTCTGCTTGTTTCTGGTGTTACAAAATCACAAAAGTGTGATGCTGAGAGAAGGTGAAACTTCTGGACTGTGCCATGTCTTAGCCTCTTTTAGGCTGTCTGAGCTAAGGGACCCTGTTACAGGTGCCATGAGTTTGTGAAGTCCTTCAGTGGGTTGTTCTTCCTTTCACATCTGTTAGGAAGAGTAACCTGTAATTGCTACTCTCCAGGCAAATAGATCTGTAAACAAAGATGGTGTGGCAGAGGGGTGCATTTTCAGTAAAACCTGATGGGGGGGTTATGGAACAGAACAAAAATAAACTGAAACATCAGTTCCAAACTGAGCCTTTATTTCTTCTGCAGAGTAATTATTAATCAATAAACCTTGTATCTGAGAGCATTGGAGTGTGCTAAGTGCTCAGAGCTACCTTGCAATCTGCTAGTAAACCAACCTTAGAGAGAAAATGCTATTAACAATAATCATGATCATCTCTGACGTGTCTGAAAGCAGTATGGTCCCTTTAGAACTTTTGCTTCACCCGTGCCCTAGCTGTTTTGCACTGTTACGGTTTAATAACACCACTTAGAGCCATATTAGCTGAGTTGCACAGTGTTTGAGTGCGTGAGATTTCCAAAGGTTAAGCTGAAAGTCTTTCACTTCCTTATTTCTGCAGTAATGTATTTCAGATGGATTCTACTGCTGCAAGGCAAAGGTGAAGTACTAGTAGAATCAGATGGGAATTTTACCATTAGGATATTTCATAAGTGACTGCTCTAAAAAATAAATAGCACTGTTCTCTGGAGCATCTGTTACTGGATATTGATGAAGACAGGGCATGAGACAGGATGTGGTTTGATGCTAATAACTGCTCTGTTTCTGCAGAGCTATTCGGACTGCTGTTAATGCATGAACAGAGGGAAGTGCAAATCAAAATGCAAAAAAAAAAAAGTGTTTTCAACATGGAGCAGTGAGATACAGTAAGAAATTTTTGAGGTTTTCTTGTAAACAGCATATTTCTTCAGATACCTCCTTGGCCTCCGTCAAGGGTAGCTAATTTTTGGGCAATTTATTTGATCCATCACATTTCAACATTTTTCTTTTAAAACATTAACAAACACTTAAAAACATTAAAACACAAGACAGGTCAATTTTACTCCTGTTACAGTCATGTGAACTCCTAGTAACTTCTGCTACAATTTTTATTTTGATCCAGGAATACATTTGGTCTATTCTGTTGACTCTTTGAACAATTTCAGAGAATCAAATTACTCTGCAGCAGCAAAACCAACAAAGCCTAGCTCTGTAGAGAACGTAGACTGTTCAGTGCCATAAACAATGCTTGCCCTACAGAAGTTTTAAAGAACTTAATGTTTTATCAATTCCTCAGTGTTTGAAACACGACATTCTTTAAAATTATGCATTAAGAAGATGACAGCACTGTTCCCCAACCCCCCCTTACAAACATTTCTCATACTTAAAGGGATGCTTTAAAATATTGAGTATTTTTTTCTACTTGCAGCATGGAGCAGTTCAAATATATTGAAAATTGATTTTCTTTGTTTATTTATTTTATTCTATTTGACTAAAGCACAACAACCCTGCAGCCAGGTTATGCAGATATGCCTGAAATCAGGTTGTTCTTCACCTTTAGAGAACTTTATCGCTTGGGGAGGAGTGTTTTAAAGCCTGGAGAGCATGCATGTGGTCTTTTGTTTTCTTTCCAAAAAAGTTCAGAGGGAGAAAGAAGGGCCTTCTACCATTTGCACTTGCTGTTCAAGGGTTATGCAAATACTTCCCCTCCCCCAGGCTGACTGGGAGATACAAGATGGCTGCCCTTATGTTCTGCACTTCTTATTTTGTGTGCACATCTTGTTTTTTCATCCTTCAAATCTGTAACAAAAGATATACAAACCTTACTGAAGAGATGCTCTGCTTGGGAATTTGTGGGAAATCTAGAGCTTCAGAAAGCATTAAACTTGAGTTACATCCACAGCCAGACCCTTTACTTTTGAAGTTTAGCAGCAATCAATGGCCAGTGAGGAAGCATGTTTAATCAGGGGACTACTTAATTACCAAGTCTGTTGACTATATAGTCTGTTGACTTGCTTTGAGTTCTGTTTTTACTGTCTTTTATGTAAAACACTTAATTCCTCCCCAGTTGAGCTGTGTAGGTTAAAACATCCTATTTCTGAAATTTCACAGAAGTGTTGATATCCTGAGACTGACAGAACATCATGTAAACATGTAGTTCAAATCCTATCATAAAAAGCAAGTAAACCTCTATAGTCTTGACAAAGTATATCAGGTGTCTCTGAACTGTCTCACTAGGCTCACCAGAATTCTGTTCTTCTCTTGCAGGCATTATGCTGCTTGAGATATTCCTGATTCTGGGGACAGTTATTGTCTATTTCTTGCTTTTCAGGAAGAAAGAAGAGACATTACCCTTTAAAGAGGGATGGTGGGGCAAGGGACAAAAGCCTGATACTGAAGAAGATACAACTGTCTGGCCATTTAAGGTGGAAATCACAGAAAAAGAACTGAGCATAAGCAAATCTCTGTACTGGGGAAGGAGAAGTAAGAAATGGCCAAAAAAATGCAGAACTTGTTTAGAAGTAATTATGAGATTGTTCATATTACTCATTTATAGTGGATTTCTATTCTCTCAGCTAGGTCTGGATTTTCTAGGACTTCATTTGTCCTCCTTAGTAATGTTGGTGGACATTGATCTCCAATATGTTTTTCCCTTATACTGTAGACATAAAGCTACATAACTTCTAACGTACAGATTTTTGTGAAACACATAATTCTGTATTACGACAGCTATTGCAACATAATCAATCAGTAGCAAACCCTGTTTCTAAATAAATTCTTACATAAACTAGGGGTTAAAGTTATGCTAGTATACATTACAAAAACATTTTAAAATGATGTTGAGCATGGACAAAACACGTATGTAAAGATGTGTTAAAAGCTTCATTTAAAAATCTATGCTTTCTGTACGTGTTAAATGCCAAAAAAAAAGTTAGCTTACATATTAACACCTTGCCTACATTGAGACTGACTGTTCAGTGTGAAGCATGAGTCAGTGCATACACCTAACTCATCTTAGCAAGTGAGAGTTGTCCTTATCATCGCTGTATTAGAGGATGCTGTTCAAGTTTAAACCCCATAGAGATTTGAGCAGGGCTGGATTTCCAGACCTGTCTTCCACAACCTATTCTGTGGTTCTGTTTGTAACAAGAAGGGGATCTTGGCTCTCCTTCCTTGCTGAGTGATTCTGGATTGAATTTGGAGTATTGTCAGCATCCCCCATGACCATGAAGTGAAGTAGCAAGGTCACTTGAAAAGTTAGTCTAGATTTGGAAACTTTCATTCCAGTCTAGTTTCACCAACTTTGTGGTCATGTGAAATTCCTGTGTTTCCCAGTGAAGTTCCCCAGCACCTTGGTTTGGAGAGCAAAAGGTATGAGCCAGATCCATGCATTGGTTGTGAGGCTGAGCTCAAAGGTAGCCCAGGGAACAAAGTACCATGGAAAGGCAGCAAGATATATACATTGTGAAGTCACTTTGGTGCTTTTTGTAATCACTCTGTAAAGTGCCCTATCTTCTATTCAGCTGGCAAAAAAAAAACAAAAAAAAAAAACAATGATGTAATATGGAGGTGAGTACCATAAGCAAGCTTCTTCACAGGTCACTGTTGTGTTTTGGGTGCTGTCAGAAGAGTGTATTGTCCTCTGTGGTCATCAGCCTGGCAAACAGGTTATCCAGTGCTACTAAACAAAGACAGTGAAAAAGTGTTAAGAACAGCTGCAAATGGAAGAGGAAGGGAAGGCATCTGGAGGAGAGCAAGAATTCAAACAGCTGATGGAGTATCAGCAAAAGGCACAGGCATCATTGGAGGCATTATTTTCATTGTCGTTCTTGTTTCACTTGGGAATAATTAGAAACTATGCACAACAGAGCAATAGACAGCAGATGCAAGTGCTTGTAATGTCTCTTCCTTCTTTCCTTTACCCTGTAGCACTTATATAGGGGACTTGACCAGGCTCAACTCACTGAGCCACTGGAATACAGTTGCTTCAGTTATGGAACTAACTCTGCATAGCTCAGGAAGGTTGTCTCCTATTGGAAAAAAACAGTTCAACTGGAAGAAACAAGTTGAAGTTCTCAACTAGTACCCCAAATCCAAAACTAAGATTCAAGGTGTGTGGCTTTTTCCCTTAAAAATAGACAGTAGTATGTAATCTCGTCTACAAGGGATCACAGTGGTAAGAATGCTCTTGGTCATGTTGCATGGGCCTTCCCTCCCTAGCTGCCATGCCATGCCATGGATCCTTGCCACTGCTGCAGCAGTAGTGAGAAACTACCTCACTGTAACTGAAGCCTTTAGGACAAGGAATGACAGATATAATTCCCGTGTGCGTGGATGTGTTGTCAGTTGGTGTTAACAGGAGTCAAGCACAGGCATTCGGATCTTGAGATGCAGACGTGTTCCCTGACTTGCATGCAACCATGCAAAATACCCACAGATGCCTTCTCTTGCTCCATATAGTTCCCCAGCTGCAGCTGTCATGGTGATGCTGTCAGTCTGGCAGCCCTCATCAGCTGGGTGTGCTGGCTGCTCAGGTTATCCCTGCCTGGCAAGGCCAATGTGCTCTGCTACACCATTTCAAGCCCTCGCAGAATGTCTTTCCCTTAGGGTTGATGTGCAGCCAGGTCCAAGTGACTGCTTTGCCTTTTCATTCAAAACACAGACACCTTTTGAAAGAGGCCATTCAGCTAAGGTCTGCTAGTATTGGAGTTTGGTCAAACTGGACATTTTAAATGCTTCAGTTAGAGTTGTGCTTGGGTGATTTAGGGGTGCAGCTGTGGATTTAGAGCAAAGCACACATGTTCCACATGATAGCATAATCTCAAGTTTGAATTTTACAACCTTATTTTTCATTGCACCCATAAATGTAGAATATTTGAAATGGGACCATTGACCGTAATATTTATAATAGATTTGTGACAAAAAAAAAGGAGAAAAAAAAATAAAAAGTACTGTCCAAGACAAGAAAGGGAAAAATTGTTAAGGACAATGTAGTGTGTATAGGTATAGGAAGAGAGATTTGAATGTTAAGAATGATTACAGCTGGACCATGAAAAGACAAGACTGAACATGTGGAATATCAGATTCTTAGTTTCTGTCATCACTTGAAGGTTTTTCAGAGAATGCAGAAGTCCACAGAATTGTAAAGGATGGGGAAATCTCAGTCAGTGAGAGAGGTTGGGATGGCTGGTGAGGTGGATGTCAGTAAAATGTGCGTAAATACATCAAGAAATGAGGCATTCAGACTCCTCTAAGAGCACATTACTGTTTCCTGGAAAGCAAAGCCCTGAACAGGTTTGAGGAAAAGCAGTTAACCTGGAGCTTCTAGTGCAATGCTGTGTGAACTCCACTGCTAGTATATTGTAAGGATCACAAAGGAAATAGGACTGCAATTTTTACCTTTTTACCTAACAATGACAAGACTGGTACGAGAACATAACTTCTGTTTTGATTTATCAAAGATATACTGAAAGGTTTGGACAAAAGGTAGAAAAGAATAGCAAAATTGAACTCTGTCTTTTAGCAAGGTATTTTTCAAATCCTTGATTCAGCATGATTAGTTTATCAAAAGTAAAGATGTGTGACTTGACTACAGGTCTCCACAGACAGAGAATACTTTCTGACGGCTTTTAAAATTTCTTTTGCTGTTAACATTAGGATCAATGGCTGGAGACAGAAGCCAGATATGTTCAAAGGGGAAGTCAGGCACACATAAAATAAGGAAAGTGATTAATGCCCCCAAACAAATAGCTGCTGTTTATGATAGATTCTCTCTCTCTCTCAATGCCTTCAAGTTACAACTGTACACCTTTCAAGAAGAAAAATCTGTGGCTGGCTGAAGCCTAGCTGGTGCTCCATAGGGATATTTGGGTAAAATTTAAGGGCACTTGGCCTAATGATGTAATTGTCTTTTCTGCCTTTAAGCTGTGTGAGTCACAGTGTTACTGTTTGAAGATTGCTTCACTTCTATGTCTTAATTTGCCGATTTACTTTAAAACAGAAATATGCCGACCTCATTTAGGTGCTGTGATGCTTAATTGCCCATTATAAAAGTACTTGGATAAATGGATCCAGAGAAGTGCAGGGTGTTTGCATGCTCACCAAAAAAAGATGTCAAAAGATTTACTCACAATCTGTTCTGTGATTATTTTCAGTGTTGTGGTAAATTTGGGCGTGTTAATTTTTTTTTTCTTTTACAGACATTGATATCCCTTTTGTTCATGTAAAGTCTCCTCGTTGGCCCAAAGGCCAGTCTGCAAAGCAATTATTAATGGTTTGTGGTTGGCCTGGCTGATTTTATGAGTTTTTCAAAATTATCCCTCTCTTGACAGATCCTGATAGCCATGGCCTCAGCGATGAACACATTTTTGAAGTCATTTGCCCGTCTATCCCGGGTTACGGTTTCTCAGACGCACCCCACAGAAAAGATATGATGTATAAGAAGAAAGTGAACTAACACAAGCCTAGTCTTATAGTGAGACAGCCCCTACTAGCAGAACAGTAACTTCTGGCTCTTCTTGTTTTCCCAGTGTAGAAATAAAGGTCCTGTGTGTCACGTGGAAAGAGAGAGATGAGTGTGACTTCAGTTGACACCACTAATTAGTTTCAGGAGCAAAGTTTAGATAATTTGCAAAGGACTATAAAAAGTTATGAAGTAAAAACTCATGAATTAGAAAGTTTCTAGCTATCATTAAGATAAGACTCTGTACTCACAGAGACAGAATGGAAACACATTCCCTGGGCAGCACTCAGTGCCTCTGACAGGGCTCAGCTGGAGTATGACTGTGGTTTAGAAGGAGTCCAGCAACCCCTTAGCAGGCCAAATGCATGGAGAACTGGTGAGGTTATGAGAACACCAGTCTGTAATGAAGACTGGACTTCCTAGTTTCTGCCTGTTCTCTAGACCTTACTTGGACAAAGTGACAAGGGCTTCCATATAAACTGTCAGACAGGCAAGGAAAAATGGACTTGTAGTTTTTCAGGAACTTGAATGTTGCCATGACAGGGAGAATAAATGCTGCACATACAGAAGTGCAGCTGGAATTAATGCAATAGTGATTTTTTTTTTTTTTTTAATGCAGACTTTAATTCTGTAAGTAAGTGCTGCTTCTGTATTTCACAAATTGATGCTCTGACTGGGATTCAGCGAGTTCTATGCATAAGGTGGTGACTAGGGCTTGCTCATCTGCACCAGTCTGGCCCAGATAGCGCCCAAGTGAGTACCTCTTTTGTACAGTGCTGCATGATTGGCATACAAAGCTGTCTTATTCTTTAAATAGCTATTGCTCATGTACTTGATTGTTCCTAACCAAGACCTTAACCGAGCACTGCATAGTTTTTCTCATCAGTGCTCTGTGTTAAGGAGTGATCCAGTACTATATACCATGGTTTCTTCTGAAAAGACAAACAGTTGTGCAGTAGTTTTGTGATGACCCCAGGGGCATCTGGAAATGGGGTAAGTACAAAAGGAGGATTTGTGGGCTAGTGTCTGGGGATGTGTGCTGACTACTGGCAGTTGCCCCGTTTTTTTTGTGAAAAGCCACACTACAAAGTACAATGAGCAATGATGTAACTATTGGATTGGAATTTAAGGATGTTCATTTTTTTTACATTCTAAATATAACATTTTTGTTACAATAATAATGTATATAATAATAATACATTTAATAACATTTAAATATAACATTTTATAACATTTTGATGCATTTTAAATATAACAACTTTGAATCACATTTTATTTTGGTAATTTGTGGGGGCTTTTTCTGTTTTTATTTTTAGCCATCTGAAAGGTCTTCATTTAAATCTAGCCTCAGTTAGTTACAAACATGGGATTCACCCACGTGCTCACTATTCTGCTGGGCCGCTATCTTCCAGGGCTCTTTGGTTTCCAGGATGAAGATGTTAGGCAGATGTTTCCCTTCTTTAACAAAGGGCTCTGCGCAATCTTGCTGGAGTCTGGCAATGCTCACATACAGGCTACAAAGCCTGATACTGTTGGTTTAAGAAAACAACAAAAAAACGACTTAAGACCTCAAAATACTTAACGCTTTTAATTTTAATGCACTGTCATACAAACAAAACATACTGCTTGAAAAATACAGACGATGAGTTTTTCAGGGAAAATGAAGTAGGAAGGTTACAGGAAATTGAAGTAGGAAGGTTAGAGGTTTTAAAAGGTGGGCTCTTTTTTCTGTATGCGAGTCATAAAAGACTGTAGATGGATGTATTGTATTAAACTCACTTTTGCATGCAAAAGGGTTAAATCTGCACATCAAAGCTGAGCATTCTCTAAGTGTCACTGAACTCATTCTTAGCTTTCATAAATAAAAGTTTAATACTTTTCCACTTCTGTTATCACTGGGGAGTGTAATTCTATTGCAAATGTAGCTATGTTGAGAACAAAAGAAGTTTCTTCACAGAGGATGGATCACAATCAAATGATGTAAACTATAAGACACTTTTAGCTGTTTCAGCACACAGGCTAGTTTATTAAGATGCATAAGTAATACCTGAAAAATAAAATTGAATTTAGTTCTTACTTGTTATGAATCACTTGCAGACTTTCAAGAAAATAAAACGTGTACCTATGAATGTTCTTTTGAGATGAGCTAATCACTCAGATTGCTTAACGACTTTAAGCATCCAAGTATTAACCGTTTCTATTTTAAAAACATCTTTTGCAGCTGAATTGGAAAACCGAGTCAAGAATACGGAATATATTTTATTTTCGTGTAGCAACAATTCACTCACTGTAGATTTTATTAAAAACAGAGCTATGGAAACTATTTCTTAATGTCTTTTTGTAAGCTTAACTACAGAAACAGTTGTATTCTTAAAAGGTGTAGGCAAAATGATAGTTTTATGGATTTAAAATAATTTGGTTTCCTTTGAGTTGTGATTTCTAAAAACTACTAGTCTCTAATTCCTTTTCTTGCTTTAAAGAAAGATGAGAAATGTGGTAGCTGACAGGTACATAGGTCTGCTGTGGTTTTCTGGCTGCTTGTTGTCCCTGCCAGTAATCTGTGGTCTGTCAGAGCAGACTGTGTGGATTGCAGAGGCTGTGAACCAGCAGCAAATTCATGTTTTGGGAGCTGGAGCTGGAGTATTCCTGTAGTTTTGAGGACAATTGGGGAGTGGGGGTGGGGGAGGAGGCTCAGGGAGGGAAAATGACACCCTGAAGGAAGCTTAAGGTAGCTGGGAGAGTCCCAGCCAGAGAGGCTGCCAAGGTCTTCCTGAGCCTTCTGGTGGTACAGTTCTACCTTGCAAGAACAGCATTTAACATGGAGCTATCCTAAGCAAGGAAGTAGTTTCTGACTTTTGGCTGATACTAGTCTCTTGATTGTTTCAGAGCTGGCTTTTGATCAAATTGGCTTGCATGGATCTGATTCTATACTTACTCATTGGAAATTTGCATGGAGTGTGGGTTCATTTTCAGTTGATTGAAAACGCTTGGCATTGCCTGTATTCAAAGTACTGTTAGGCTTGATGTAAGTAAGTTTTTCCTGTATGTAAATTGATGTACTCTTCTTTGTTCCCATCAAATTGAAGTATATGAGAACAGGCTTGTCTAATTTTGCAGAACTGGAAAGCATGCTAAATGGGACTTTTTGGAACAGTTGGCATCTGTTACAAATGTTACTTGTTTAATAACTGAAACTCAACTACCACATTTAAATTGTAATTATTGCTAAAGTTGTCTTAGCTGTAGTGTTAGGCATCTTACAGGACAGTTGTATTGCACAGGTGGAACTTCAAATATATTGTTGTTCCTCAAGAAAAGCTTTTCCTAAGATTTTTCTGAGCAGCTGGGACAGTTTATGGTCCCTGTATTTCATGGTACTAGGATGTACTAGCAAAGTACCAAGCACAGGTATGTTTTTTCTATCCAAACAAAACTACTATAAAAAGTATATTAAGTCATGTTCTACATTAAGGCAGTCGGCTATTGCTGATGTGGAAGACAGACCTTTTAATGAAAGTCTTGCTCTTCTTTAATGACTTTCTAATAATCCTTAAATAGTTTTTGCTGTTAGTTAATGGTGTAAATTCTCCCAGTCATGTATAGGCATGTGGGATTTGGCCCTGTAATGCTGTTTAATACATGACAATAATATATGACAACTTCCAGATTAATGGAAGGAAACTCTACTTGGCACATAGAGCTTCATCTTATTAGTTTAAAAAAAAAAAAAAAAGCCAGCAGGAATGCAGTACTGCTACATCAGTTTAAAAACATACAGTGTGAGCTATTGTGGAGCTTGTTGGTGTGCAGATACTATGTTTATGATTCAACAATAAACAGCTCTGACTTGTTCTACTAATTTATTTACCTATTTAAGAACAGAGGTGCTGGAACAGCTTTGTAAAGTTATTTACCCTGTATTATAGTGGGCAGCTTCTAAAGCAGTCTGAGGTCAGCTGTAGGATATCCCAATTATAGTTAAATTTTCCTCCTTTTCAGATTGTGGTTTGAATAACTCTCCTGTAGGGCTGGCCACATACATCTTGGAGAAATGTTCAAAGTGGACTGATCTGGAATTCTGTAATTTAGAAGATGGAGGACTAGAGAGGTAAGCGTTTCCTTTAATGCCATTTTGGATGAGGTGACTAAGCCCCAAGTCATAGCTAAATAAGCTTCTGTCTGAATTGATGGCCTCACATCTTATAAGGAGTCAGTAGCGATCACAAACGGTGCAGTGCTGTACTACAGCATGCAAACAGGCCATGAAGGCTGATATACTCCCTTCCCACTTGTACCTCCTGGAAAAGAGATACACCCTGCGACTTCTGGGATTAAAAACTAGCTTGGGTGGAAGTATCTTATTAGGATGGAAAAATGAAGACTTAACCCCCATGAAGATGCTGGGAAACAGAACTCATGTTTTGTTTTGATATTAATATTTAACTCTTCTGTGAATTTGCTTTAAAGTAATCAATATTGCTTCATCTACATACAGTTTGCTAATAATGGATCACTCTTAGTGTGGGGCAGAAATCTGAGATGGTGAAGTCCCTTTGAAAATTGCTGAGGAGTTGAGCAAAGGGGCATGTTACGACAAGATCCAATGAAAATGGATTTGAATAGTGTTTCTACTGCACACAGCTAATTTTATATGAAACATGCACTATTTATGGCACATGTTGGTGGAGTTCCTGTGATGGCTGTACTGAAAGCTTATGGTAGCATTTTAAATTTTGAATAATAAATGCCACGAGTTGTTCTATGGGCTCTTCTGCTCCTATTCTTCCAGCCTATGGACAGTATAGACAGCTATGCTGGAGCTTGTTGGAGTCTGCCTTCCATGTACAAGTTAAAATGTCACTTTCCTGTTTTTGTCTGAAAGGCTTTAATGTGCTTATTTGGCCACTGACACAGGGGAAATTAATACACTTCTCTCAATTCTTTTCTTAATGAGTTAACTATTTTTCTTGCAACTTTTTTTCCTTCCTTACAACAAAACCAAAGTCAAGTCCCTGCTAAAGTAATGCAAAATAGTATTTAGTTTTAACTAAGCAATCTCTGGGCTCACCTCTTCCGAAAGTTTAACTTGAATGATTTTCTCACTAATATCGTGATCTACTGGGTGTCAGGCTGTATAGTCTCCTCAATGTGTTTCTACAAAAAAAATCTGCAGAAGTGGATAGGCACATACAAATATGAAAAATAAGTGGTGGTTGTTTTTTTTTTCTTTAAATATTTTGCCTTGAACTTAATTTTATAGTTGCAGACAGGTTGCTTAAGTCCTATGGTTGCTGCAAGTTTATGAATGCTGAGGAAAAGCAATGCTATGTCACAATGTTCCTCTGCAGGATGGGTCAGCTGACGTACTGTGTGGTGTGCTCAGAAAACACAGTAACTTGGTACAAATCCCAAACCACAAGTAAGGACAGCTGTCTGGAACAACACTGCTTGAGGACCTCCCCTTCATGGAATATCCAACTAAGGAAGAGCATATGCACTTACTTCCAGATTTGACTTCAGTTATTAAATTCACCTGTGACTGAGTCACCTAGTCAGTTTTGTTTATGTAGTTCAGGTACTTTTCTGGACACAGTTAATTTTTTTTTTTCTTTTTCCAGAAACAAGCAAAGTCCTACCTTAAAAGCAACTTCAGTACACTGACAAACACTGCATAATTTGAAAGTTGGTAAGACTGATGTTCCTACTGTGCAGACACTTATGACAGCAGCTTGGTTGCATATACCTCTGTCAGGCTGAGTACTAGGGAAGGTTTAAACCTCCCCTGAGGTATTCACAACCACAGCTCACTGCTATGGTATTTATATTTTTATTTATTTATTTATTTAGCTGTGAAATGATGCTCCCAGGAAGCTGACTCAGTTCTTGAAGCTGTTGTGGCTACACTGTGGGCAGTATCCTGCTTCAGTTCTGCCTACATGAGATGAACTATACAAGCTTCTACATGCCGAGAGGAAAGGGTCTCAGAAACTTAGAACAGGGTATATACTCCTACGTAAGTTTTAAAACCTGTCACTTCTGACAATCCCAATGTATGGGATATTTAGACCTACAAAATACTGCTGTTTATAACAAACACAGATAGTTCCACTTGAAGATACTTTTCCCTTCAAAACCAGTTGCTTCCCTCTACTTGCTCATGTAGAAAACGTATGTAAAGCACGTTCATGCCAGTTAAAAGCAAGAGCTTGTGTCCATGGAGGACGCTTTACAGAACAAAGTCTTATGTTACGAGATGTTTCCCCTGAGCTAGTCTAGATCTACTGTTATTGCTCCCCTCTTCCCATCCCTGCCTTACAGGATTTCAAGATAAATTCTTTTCCTGCTTATCCTCCAGTTGTCCTGACAGGCTCAACATGTTCAAGTTGTAATCTTCACTGTAAATCTCTCTTCAGCTCTTGTCAAATTGTTTGCTTGCCCCTCAATACATGACTCTTGAGCCCTGAATGCAGCATAAGGAAACTTGATACTCAGTGCCTCCTATGGCTCTCTTCTCAATTTCCATGCTTCTAACTCTTGTGCCCTGGATCCCTTGCAAAACTGCCTTATATATATCAGCGTATACAAAAAATTATAGCCATTTTTTTTCTTCTTTCTTCAGGAACCTGAATGTTGTCTAGTATTCAAATTTAAGATCTGGAAGTCAGCTTTTAATTGCCTAACAAGTGTGCCCATCTGTTGAAGAACAACATTTCCATGGGACTTTCCATTTCTTGCCAAGCATTTGAAAGATAAAATTATTCTCTTCTCTCTCAGGCTCCCAGTACAAGTACCTACCAGCATTGCCTGCTTCCCTAATGAGGTAATGCACACACCCCAGGCTTGGGCCCAGACGAAATACACCAATACAGTTTCCTTCCATTTCATGCCTCAAGGTGGCCACTTCACAGCTTTGGAGAAAACTGAACTTCTTGCTGAAGATATTCTGCAATTTGTTGGGAAAGTAGAGAAAGAGCAACTTTGGAGAAAGAAAGGAAAATAACTCCCCTTAGGAAAAGCAGAGTAATTGCCTATAGCTTAGGACGTGTATAGGCCTTACTTAAGTCTACTGTATTCTGTGTAATTAGATCTTATTCTTGACCAGATGTGAGAAGACAGCAAGAAAAATGAAGGATAGCTAAGATACAATACAGCTTTGGAGTCTTTTTTTTTTTGTTTTAGTGCAGCTACACTAAGACTGTAGCATGAAGGTTACTTGGTTAGTTTCTCTCCCAAGCAGAGACTTCTAAAATCTGTTCTGTAATATCACTGACTCTTACTTTGAAATTGAAAAATAGACCTTACCACTAATGATGCTCAGTTTAATTGTTACTAACACCTTTTCTTCACAACAACAGTAAAACTTGAGTTGGCATATGTACGTGTGAGATTCCTCACATATACAACGGGGAACAGCCTAGCAAGACCTGACTTGAATGACTGTATTGATTAATCAGTGCTAATCTACAGGGCCCATTAAACAAGCCAGCTGGCTATTGCTGGCTGCCTTTCTCTTCCAGCCTGTGCTGTTCAGCAGCTTCCTGGCTGTGAGAAATCTCAGCACCCCTGCACCAGGCTCCCAGGAAAACAATGCGTGAGGAACAGCTGGAGCATCAGCTGAGTAGCTGAAACACATAAGCTCCTATAGCTCGGACCAGAAGGAGAGGTTGGGGTAGAAGTAATTATAGCCCAAGCTACCTCTGTGCTGCATTTGTGCTCTTAAGTAAAAACATAGCCCTGGACAGACTCAAAACACTGTGGCTTTGCACTGCTTCTGCAGGGCACTGTAAACACCTCATATAATAAAAAAAAAAATGATAAGCTTGGAATTAAAAGAAACTTGCATTAAAACTTAGAATAATACCTGCATATAGATACTTGTTTCACATTTTTGAATAGCTGAGACTTTGCGGTGACAAAAATAAGTGTCAATTCCAAAACTGTTGATTCCGTATTGATTCTGTTACAGAGGTCAGGTTGAAGGCAAACTGACTGAAGAAAATTGAAGGGCTGTGTATTTTTGCCAGCAACAAAAGTAGTAGGTGCAATTGAGCTTCAAACACTCAAACTGTATCCAGATGACTGATTTCAGTAGGGTTTTGTTCTCTAATCACTTCCGATATTTCCCTTTGTTTGCAGGGTAGGGAAGTACATAATCCATTAATAACACTTGCATAGATTAGTATTATTTTACAATATTAGTTGGAATGGAAGCTAAGTAACAGTTACTGCTCCTTCCCACAGTTCATTTTGCAGAAGGCAAGTCAACACCGCTGCTGGGTGCATTTGAATCTTTGTGCTCAAAGCCACCTATATGCCATGACAGAAAGCCATTAAGGCAGACTGTTCGTGAACCAACTTAGGCCATTTTTCTGAGCAGAGATAAGAGCTCTTACTACCTTTACTCTGTCCTTCTGTGCTTCTGTACCTGGGTGCTAGCAGAGGAAAGCACAGCAGCTCTCAGGTCTCCCTGCAAGATTTGAATGCACTGCTGCCTTAGACCTTCAAGCTGTACTTGAATTCTTTAATGCAGCTAACTGCTTCCAGATTAGTATTGAGCACTAATTCTTCATTTACCAGTAACTGCTTTCATTAGTGAAAATTTATGTTCCCATTTGCAAAATATTGTGTGGTTTAGGCTGGTCTGTTCTGAATAGACAGGAAGAAAATACAGAATCATTCATTCAATCTCAAATAGGCTCTTCTCAGATAAGACCATCCCTGAACTTTTTTCAGGTTCAGTATTATCACAGAATCAGAATACCCTGAGTTGGAAGGGACCCACAAGGATTATCCAGTCCAACTCCTGGCTTCACACAGAACCACCCAAAAATCCAACCATATGTCTGAGAGCATTGTCCAAATGCTTCTTGAACTCTGGCAGGCTTGGCACCATGTCCACTTCCCTGAGGAGCCTGTTCCAGTGCCCAAGCACCCTCTCTGTGAAGAACCTTTTCTTAATATCCAGCCTGATCCTCCACTGTCACAGCTTCATTCCATTCCCTCGGGTCCTATTGCTGGTCACCAGAGAGAAGAGATCAGTGCCTGCCCCTCTGCTCCCCATCATGAGGAAGCTGTAGAACGTGATGAGGTCTCCGCCCAGTCTCCTCTTCCCTAGGCTGAACAATCCAAGTGACCTCATACGTCTTCCCCTCTAGACCCATCACCATCTTTGTAGCCCTCCTTTGGACCCTCTCTAATAGTTTTACATCCTTCTTATATTGTGGTGCCCAATACTGCACACAGTACTCGAGGTGAGGACGCACCAGCACAGAGTAGAGTGGGACAGTATCACTTCCCTCGACCAGCTAGCAATGCTGTGCTTGATGTACCCTGGGATACGGTTGGCCCTTTTGGCTGCCAGGGCACACTGTTGACTCATATTGCTTATTCACAAGGAACGGGCTTACCTCTGACAATGACAGCTGCTTGCAGGCACCACTATACTCCCTCTTGCACTAGTCCTTGATCTCTGGCCATTTGTTTTTGTCTTACTTCTGTCTCCTGTGTGGCCTTATATTTCAGAGCTGGAAATCATCCTCCCTCATCTTTAACATACATGCAGACATCTGCTATGCTATATACTGATATAACTGAATACTTTTCTAGGGACTGCTCAGTCGCAGTGCAGATAAAGTAAGTGGGAAGGAAGTTTGCTATATGATACCTGCCAAACCCATTTTCAGATGCGAGTAGAAGGCTTGAAGAATTTTCTGTCTCCCTTCTGGAGCAGATCTCCTTGAAGGGGCCCAGCCTCTGTGAAAAGAAGCACAGCAAGGCTCTGTTTAGCAATCTTATGTTATAGCAGCCCATCCAGGCTCAGTCACCAGTGAGAACTTGACAAAAAAAAAAACCACCACCTGTAGACCTTTATGTTTAAATATGCCTCACAGTGCTTCACAATTTGAGACAACACAGACAGTAAGCGAGCACATCCTTGCCCCAGTCTGTGCACCAGTTAAGTGCATTTCAGCCTACTATAAATGAGCTGTCCACACTGTCAGTTTTACTTAGTATAGAAAATAGTCACAGAGAAATTAAATCTAGCATGAAAATGAGTTTGATTAGATACTGTCTGAAAGAAAAAAACAACCTGATATAAAAAGGTGTAGACTTTAGAAGCTTAAAAATGGTAGGTAAACACCTGCTACATAGTGAAGATTGTTCTGAATTCTGATGTCACAATTCTCAAAATTTAAGCCCACAGCTATCAGCAGCTTTTGTTCATCACCTACTTATCTACACTTAGATACAAAGACACAGTGAAATCCTATGACAATGTGGAAGAGTGCAAAACTCAGCTACATGCCAGTCAAAGCCTGCCATCAATTCCCCTCCCCTTTTTCAAAATAATCACCTGTTTTTAGCAAAACCCACTGCCTGTAGTGCAAGGTTTAATAATAATGAAGTGTTTGCGGGCTAATAATAGTACCTGCATCTCTTTCTGCAGGCAGGAACTCTCCCACAAGCCTGAGATTTAGATGATAACCACCTTGAGTAAATCCAGACTCACTTCTGATATACACTCTGCTTTTGGCTAGTGGGCAGTTATCTGGTACAGTACTACACTGAGTAGTGCAAAAGTGAGAGTCAGATAATCAGAAATAGTTTTAACATTTCCTTTTAGCAAGTAACTGTGCATATCAGATTATTGCAATAGTAGTAAATAGTAAGAAAGGACCTGTGCTTTGTTATACTTGTTTAAGCAAGCCAGTTGAGTACCTGCTGTTCAGACAGTACGTTTCCTCTAACAAGGCCAAATGCACTGTTGTTGGGCTGGCTGAGCTGCTTCTTGGCAATAAGGCTCTTTGAAATAGGAGCTATATCCTTCAGGAGAACCCAGAACCTGCTGATGCTTTGATGCAGGAAGTGTTTTATTCTGTTCAAGAGCCATTTCTTGGTGAAATTTCCATTTCTGGACCAAAGTTGCCTCAAAGTCCTTGCTCAAAGAAATTGCTGTCCTAAAGGCCATTTGTCCTTAAGTTGCTCCAAAACATACATCTATCCCACACTGAAAACAGAAGTAGCTGACCTAAATTCGTTTTTTTAATGAGCCAGTTACAGCCTGTGAAGAGTCCGGATAAAAGGTTCAAGATCACAGCAATGCCACTGTAAAAGACCAGAAGTTACTTTCCAAAGCACTTCAGTTAGGGGGTGGAGCATGTCTGTTTCTGGTATGGAAAAACACTGTTAAAATCGTTACCTTCTCATATACTCCTGCAAAACTAACTCCCACTACAACCAAATCTGACTTCTGATTTTTGAACTACATATCCTGAAGTCCTGAAAATCCAAGTCACTAAATGCAGCCTTTGGACATCTTATACAACTAAACAAGACTTTGCCTACATTAAACGAAAAAGTCATGCATTACTCAGATTATGAGTTAAAAACAATATGAATAAAGCCTTTTTTTTTTCTTTTAACACCAAAAAGGAATTTAAATAATCATTTAGTGAAAAACAGAACCTGTTAAGCCTAGCATCACAGGTAGATCTAGATTCATAAGGGGCACTATTCGATACCACTGAATCAGCAAGGGGTAGAAATTTATCTGTTCAAGACAGTCAATCAAATGCACATTGTTTTACAGCAGGTGCAATACATAAAATGCATTAAATCAAGACATTTCTGTCTGAAAGAGGAATGGAAACATCCCTCTGGATACTGTAGGAAAAGACAAGGAATAAATTCATATTCATTTCAGGCTAACTTATTTGAAAACACTGAGATATGATGCCACTTTTTTTGGCTTTCTGTAATAGCACTTTAAGGAACATAACACACTAAAATCATCTTGCTTAGGATTAGTTTTCTTCCATGGAATAAATATCCTGTGCAGTGCCAGACAGCCCTGATAGTATTACGCCAATGCAGCTAGAAGTAGCCCCATTACAACTGTCAGCTGTCTTCTGGAGAGCAGTATTTACAAACAGATTGGTTTGTGCTCAGTGACAACTCTTTCTCCTTGCTAGATGTAGTCCAAACTTCAGTCTTCAAAATACCTTCCTGACTGGATTTTAAGATGTTTAGAAGGATTCTCATGCTCCCTGTGTTTACTAACAGGATCTGCAGTTTTGAGGATAGGAGGAACAATGAGATTTTCTGTTTAAATAATCTTCTTAAACGAAAGCTAGTCCCTGTTTGGTGGATTCAAACCACCATTTCAACGCGTTCATATGGTTCAAACCACTGCACATCATCAGTACAAAGGGAGTACAGTAGAGAAAAGTTGAACAGAAACATAAGACAAAACCACCCAGACACCCAGCTACTGAGTCAAAGACATCAATATGACAAACTCAACTATAATGTGAAGACTGACTTGTGACTGCTTCAACAGCACAAAAGAGGTACAAAGAAAGAAACAGACTACCTCACCTTGTGTATGCTGCCTGTTCTAGCAGCTGCAAGGGGCCCAGCATCCTGCTTGCAAAGCCCTCTGCTCCCAAAGCTGAGCAAGGGGGCCTGGCTCTGTGTCAGGAGCCCAGCTGCCTGCCCCTCTCAGCAGCTGCAGCCTGCTTTGGGCTTGGGGAGGGCCAGGCCCAGGAGGCAGGAATGGTGAAGCAGGCAGGTGAAAAGAGTAAGCATACCCACAGCCCTTAAATTCCTCCCAGTCCCTGATCTGCCCCTACTGGTATCCACTCCACATCCAATGAAAAAAAAAAAAAAAA
>VXAL01010000.1:67090-85583 GCA_013399475.1 Chauna torquata
AAAAAAAAAAAAAAAAAATTCCCTATCCTGCTGGCTACCAGAAAAATATCTCATTCTTCCTTCTCAGCATGATTTACACACTCTTGCTTCATTTCTAGTTCTCCATTGCACGAAGGTGTGCGGATATTTTCCGCCCAGAGGTATTCAGATAAGCAGTATCAATCTCTTCCTCTGCAGAGGGATCTGAAGGGCCTAGTCCAGCTACCACTTCTCCCTGTTTTCTGGATGGCAGTCCTCACTCAGTGCAATCTCATGAGCAAGACACTTGGGTTGCAGCTCTGCTCCAGCTGAGCCTAAGTAGTCCCATTCACTTTTGGGCTATACAGCCATCATTCTGCTCAGGGTGCACCTGTTAACCTTTCAGCTTCCCAAATGAGTGTAGTCTAAGAACTTTATTTTCCAGCAGTTAAGCTCTTTTTCAAACAAGCCTGCATTGTTGGGATGGTTTTGTATGAAAATATATTCGTATCTCTTGAGTTCTAGAGATTCTCATGCAGCCTCAAGGGAACTAAGGTCCACCCCTGCGTTTTTGTCTCATTGATTTTTATTTGTATCACCCCAAGCCTTTTGTGGCTGGTAAAGGTTTTTGCAGTAATCAGAAGGAACCCTTAATTTTTCATAGAAACGAGAGGCAAAGAACGATTAAGTAATATCTCACACAAAAGTGAGAAGCAGAACCCCTTGCAGAACACAGATATAATGAATTGTCCTAACCTCACTGTTATGTCTTTTTCCTTTTTAAGATAACTAACAGAAATTATAGCTTAAATGATTCCTCTTAAAGGCACACAACCAATTATTTCTCAATTTTTGCCCTTTTTTTCCCCAATGAATACGCAGATTTTGATTTCTGGTCTCAGAGTAGAATGAATTCTTCCTATTTTAGGAATAATTTTGAAGCTACAGATGTAAAATATGAAAGAACAAGAAAAGCCTACACCATTCTCTAAAGCCAGAACCCTGTCATAAAAAGAAAAAAAAAAGATTATGCCTGCAACCAAATTACGGTTCTTAGCAATTCTCTAAATCGCTTTCTTTTCCATTTTGCTCTGTGGAGATAGCTGCTGGTTAAATTTCTCTGTGTCTATAGATGAAAAAAAAAAATCAAAATACAGCTGGTTTGCCTTAGGCAAAAAAAAAGATTTTAGAATTAAAAGTTTTGACATGGAACACCATCACTTGAAAAGAAGCAAGCTGGTGCTTTACATTTCAGGAAAGCAGGCTGTAACAAAGGTAACTGATCTGAAAAGCCAAATATAAGATAACACCAAATGCATGAAAGATTTTTATACAAAAGGAAGAAGAGCTGTGTACAAAAAAACCCCAACCTCTTACATTCCTTCTGCTCTCAGTCTTCTGCAACTTTTTTTTTTTTAAATAAACATCTGAGAAGCATAACAAATAGATATCTTTTAAAAACAGCCTCTCACTTCCATCACAAGCTTTCACCATTTTGCCTCACTACATAAAAATTGGAGGTTCACAACCATACAGCAGTAATGATTTCAGCCAGCAACAAATTCTGGCCCTACTTCCAGGAGTACCTTATGACATACTATACATTAGATTTCTGGAACTCCATTTTAAAGATTGCATTTGAGAATTGTGTCTTCATTAACTATTAACCAGCACTTAATTAACCACTCAGTCTAGAAACAGATACGAAAATTTCCATCTCTTCTTCTTGGCTATTTACAGTCCCACCCATCCCCACTTGGGTATCATGCACAGATCTAGTACCAAGAGTTCAATGATATGAGATTTTGCAACTACTGTCCTGTGACTTCCCAGAAAAGCTATTCTACTTCAAAACCTAAACAAAATCTTTAGTTTAAGTGTTTTAAAGTGTTCTAAGACCCTAAAATGACACTATCATATCTATATGATATGTATCACATATCCATCACATCCTAGGTAAACAACGAGATTAAATGAAGCTCTGGGCTGCTGAGGACCATGAACTTTACATCAGTAGATGCTGCCAACCCAACTTTAGAGAGACGACAACTAAGAATCAGGGTGTGGGTTGTTTTAGACACTTCCACAAACAAATATGTACTGAACCTTCTGAATATCCATCTGACAGCAGGTAAGTTACAGTCTGAGGAGGGTTGTAGCAGAATGAATTCAATTTTCCTCTGATAGGCAATACCACTTCCACCTACTCATTTTAGGAACTAGAAAAAATTAAGGTGAAGCTTTTGTGCAGGAAGTCTAACAGTAGTAAAAAGTAGTCTTTTTAAAATACACATGATCTAACCAAATAACTCAAAGAAAACTATCACAGCTGTTCTGGACATTTTCAAATTAGAACTTTAATGGAAAGAGAACTTCACCCAGAATTGAAGCTGGAAATATAGTTAGCTCAATTAAGTTAGTGAAATCCTTACTCAACACCACAGAGTATTACTTTCCACTAGCCATAAAAGTTGGTCTTGAGGTGGCAATTTCAGTCCATTCAAGACTGGGAAGATCAGATACATGTTACACTAGAACTTCCCTAAGAAGGAAGGCAGGAACTAAGCTGCTACAAAAGAGAATGAATCCTCCCTCAGGAAAGCAACAACATTTGCTATCAACCAGGAATCCAGAGTCACCATACTAGAGACTGCAGGCTCCTGGTTGGAAGAGATCAGTAATGGAAGCACATTAAATAGTTAGAAGCAGATTCATGTACCCCACCAGTTACATCACGGAAACATATTCATTGTTTCATCAACAGAATTAAAAGCTAATTATGGTACATACAATAGAAAGACAGCTGATCTTGATATACATTCTCTCCAAACAACAAATCCTTACAGATTCTGCTGACAAGAAGATAACCCAGGAGCTCTATTTATAAGCACACAAAAAAAAAAATTGGGAAGTTGCACTTGCTGCAGCTGAGATGCTACAGCTTAACCAATAGGATGTCAGACAGAAACCAAGAGTGAGGAGACAATCCATGAGCTGAAAAATTAGAGGGAAGAATATTCTATTATAATGACTCAATTTTCAGTGCCTTCATCATCAGTCATTTCCTCTCTGGTTTGATCTGGCAGACAGCTGTCCTCACAGAAAAAGAACAACCTCTGTGTCCCTGAAATATCTGAAACAGGCACTTGCAGCTGTTACAGACAGGTGACAAGCAGAATCCTTCAAAAAACTCTTGTCCAGATTAGACAGAAAAGGAATTTGCAGGGCCACTTTAAGAAGACAAGGACATGTCCTTTTAGAAAGTTATGGCTTTGGCCGTCATATGGAATTTAAAATGTGCATTTGCTTGTACTGTTGCAGTTTAGAGACAGAGTATGTCTTTTCTCTGCACTCAACGGACTTGTATTCCTGTTAGCAACAGGAAGATTTAGGGAGGAGGAATCTTTTTCTGCGCCCCTCACATCACTTTTTGTAGGAGTCAGGGGAACAACTGTCTATGGTCCTCTGCAGGTCCTAAGACAAGCCCACCTCCTTGAAAACCATAGAAGTAAAAGGAATGAAAAAGCTTTCAGCTGTGCTGTTAGTATCTGTGGGTATGCAGAGCTGCAGAGAACAGGATTTCTAGAGATAGAAAGAATACAGGCTGCTGCTACACTGAAGCACATAGAAACTTAGGACAGAGATCTGCTCTTCGCTCAGGCCATAGAAAAGGCCCGAAGGAAGACAAGGCATGAACATGTGCACCTAATGCAAATTAGAAATTGCAATCTTCATTTAGGTGTTGAGAACGTGTTGTAATAGGGCAGGTAAACCAGACAGACCTTATTCTATAAGTATGCCCAAACCGGCACAGAGCTAGGTAGTATCTAAACAAGCCAAATTCTTTTTTTTTTTGTCTCTGCATACCATACAGCATTTACTTCACTAAAGAAATTTAGTCTTTGCAGAACTGCACTGAACTGTACAAATATCATATGGGCTCAGTTCTTCAACTTTTCAGATACTGTGTCCTCAGTTGTGTCACGCAGAATCCCATCGCAGACTACTCTGTAGGGCCTATTCATATTCGAATGTCAGACTGCCCAGGATTCTTGTTTCACAGGAGTTCCACTGGTGGCAGCTGCTAGAACATAAGTAAGGACTTTGCAAGAAGTGAGGTGTGCGGCAGGGAGTCATTCCAACTGAGCAAGGCAAGGCAAGCAGCAGGCACTGGATCTCAGCAAATACAGCTTCTGGGAGTTACAATCAGTAACTCCAGCTGGGCCATTTGCTTAGGCTTCCTGCCAAAAGATTTATATAAAGCACAGAAAAGAATGTGAAATGGCTTTAAATATGAATTTCAAATACAGTGCAGCCAATATCCACATTTGTTGATGCTTCCATCCCTCAGCTTTTCTCTAAGGCTCTGTGAGGAATTCAAGGAGTTTCTCCTGCTGATCTGATTTTATCCTCTCAGAGATATCCACCAGCATGAAGGAATGCATTAGAGCCAGTGCAGTTTCTTTTTTACTTCCAGCTCTTCAATAGAGATCCAAAGACACTAGGTAAGCAAGTACAACCTAGCAAATCTGACAGACCAGCCTGTAATTTGCGTGCTGCTATACACAGAGGTGTTGTGTAATTTACTAGCAGATGATCCCAGTCTTTACTCAGACTAGAGCATGCCCTAATATCACAGATACTTCTATGAATTTAACTTCAGCAGAGTTCAGTGGTGAAGAAAAGTCACTGCTGCAGGTTAGGTGAAAAAATGCAGGTGGTTCCCCCAGACATATTAACTGGTTCCTTAAAGGCCAGCAATGACTCTTTAGCAAGATACAACTTTCCATTACCTAATACATTTTCCATACTCTACTACCTGAAGCACATCGGCATGACTGGAGGTGACTTTAAGCTCACAGGAGAGCTGGTGCTGTTACTGCTCCTGTCCGTACCGAATCTATGCCAGCCCCAAGCAGCCTGATCGCCAATGCTCAGCAGCGTCTAAGCACAAAAAGGAAATCCAAGAGCCAAAGGAGTTTTTGTCCTTGACATGACATATGGAACTTCACAGTGAATATGAAAGGACACTGTTCAAAAAATAAGTTATACTACAGAGCATAAAAATGCTCCAGTGCCAGCACTGTAGACAGGTCAAGTATAGTAGCTGAATCATTTATTTGCTTTCCCAATTAGCGTACTTGTAAGTATACGCTGCTTCTGCAGACACCTGTACCGGATGGGGTACTGCAGCAAGGAGTGAATTAGAACAATCACAGACTTCTGATCTAATTAATACAACAATGTCTCCACCTTCTGTCTTCACAGCTGTATGAAACATTCAGAGACAAGTAAGAAAATGTAGAGGTTTTTTTTTTTTTTGGTTGTTTGTTTTCCTCTGTTTGAATCCCAGTCTTAAATGCCAGTGTGTATTCAGGGTACACACCACCTCTAGTAAGACCATAACTGTTAAAAACACGAACAAAATAATAATAAAAAAACACACACAACCCCCAGACTCCCCTTACTAAACTGCAATACTGAAGTGACAGTATAAAGAAATCTGACACAAATCCATGCCCTCACTAGACAAGGCTCCTCACTTACCTTTTAAGAACCAGGAGTTACATGTACTTTCAACTAACAGGATAGGCTTGTCATCACAGTTATCAGAGCTCTGCAGGGTCCTTCTTGCAACAGGGCAGGTCTCCTGCTTAACATTTGTTGAGAGTGCTGGTCTCAGGAAGCTGGAAGCATTCCTGCAAGACACTGAACATCTGCACACGCTTATCTGTGGCACTAATTCTACTCCAATCTTACAATGTTGCTGCTTCACAGATATGTTAGTAAAGGTCAAGTTCAGGAGCTAACAGGTTAACAATGAGTAGACAAACACAGGGCTTTGGAATGCCAAAGTCATCTGCCTACCCAAAGGTCAAAGATTCATCTCCTCGAGAAAATTTAAAAGTACTCAAATCTCTCATGGGACATACTGTCATTGTGAGTTGAGTCTCATGACAGTGCTCTTATGAGCAGTGCATGTCACTGCTCACGCTGCAATTCAGTTAGCAGAAGAAATACTTCAATATGTATATATAAGAAGAAAAAAAAAAAAAATCAAGACAGCCTGAAATTTCTCTGAACCTAGTGTTTTATTGCTTTGTGATTATTAGTTACACTTCGACACAACGTACTTTGGAATAAATTGGCACCTACTACATAATTTAAAAACTTAGTATCTTACAGCTGACATATTGGCACCATAGAGAAAACCCAGAGATTTGTCATTTTGACCCAAGATTAAAAGAAAGATAAAAAATTTACACCCTTTATTGTTGGCAGGTGAACATTCATTGTGGAAGGCCCTTAAAAAATAGTGAACAAAAAATAACAACCTAAGTGCCCTCCAAAAATATATAAAAACAGCATCAGGTAACTCACTCCTCTCTTTACACCAGTCTTTTTGCTTTGGCACTTAGTATCCAAGTGCACAGTAACTCCCTCATCTCATTTAAGGAGGAAAAAAAAAAAAGTAATGTGCTCAAATATATACTGACTACGGGTTACAAGAGAGGAGGGATTCCCACATACCATCCTCAGCTCCCACACGAACAGTATTTTCAGCAAAAGTGACACTGCTTCAGGATTTAGCACATATCAGAGTTTATAAAGGAGTTTACAAATACTAGGGGTTTTTTTTGTTTGTTTTTAAATAAGAATCATTTTGATTAAATAAATGACAGTTGGTAATAGAGAGCTGCATTTGTTTTGGTCATCAGTTATCTATATGCAGCATAAGTTATCTTCGTAATGCAAGCAATGAGATAGCAGACATGAAGTCCCTGAGGATCAGCAGCTCTGTGTTCAACATGTTTGTTTCACAATGTAGACAGCCTGGAAAACAACCAGTCCCAAGGCATCTGCTTTTTAATCTCCAAGCACAGCTGCAGACCACACAATGAATTATTTCTGTACCTCTTTTGTATGCAGGAATACGTAAATAAATCAGAATACTTAGTAGGTGGTGGTGGGGAGCTAGTTTTTCTAATGCTGGACCAAGTGCTCCATCTTGTGTTAGTCCTTGGCATTCAAAGGGAGCCTTTTGCTGCCTTCTCAGTAATTGCTGGTTGGGCAGAATAGCTTGATAACTTCTGCCTATGAACTACTGTTGTCCATGGTGCCATATGATTGCTGCTCCTTATGGGCAAGCATCGTCCTTTCTGTAGAATAAGGATGCAAAACTCGGGGGATGTACATCTGAAATCACAAGTGTTAAGGATTTTACTAGTCTCTCAGAGCATAACGTTGGGATAATTTACCCAGGATAACTTTTCCCCTTGCCATTCTTCTTTTCATCCATTTTCCCATTCTTCACCTTAACACCCAAGGCCTTTTGCACCCAACAGGAAGCTTCCTGGTGCAACACTCGCCTGTACATGCACAACTTGTAGACTGTGGCACAAAGACCTCTATTTCTACTTCAGTCCTACAGCCTTTTTAGTAGTAAGGCAAAGACCTGCTATACATGTCACAACCTTCAAAGTCACAAGGCATTGGCAATTGACTACATTTGGCTGCTGTCCAGATGTCAGGTACTGTCTGGTGTTAAGGCCCAGAACACAGCATACAGAGTTGCTGGAAGTAGCAATCTCAACTACTCCTAGAACTTCAGTTGCAGGTACTTCTGGAATACCACCCGGGAACAGTCAAGGAGCCCAGCTGCAGAACTCACTGGTCCCAACAACATGGAAAGTCCTACAGTTCATTCAAACTAATATGTCCTACACAGGCTCTTTGGTAAGCAGGGTGAGAAATTAAGCTTTTCTGAGAAACATAAGAGAATATTAGTAACTCTTAACTTCTTACAGAAGACGCTGGGATGGTTCGTACATCTGTGTTTCCACTTTCACCTTGCATGTCTTCTATCTGTAACCAGTAACGGGTGGGGGAAAGGGAGAAAGACAATATCAAACTGGTAAGTCAAAACAATATAAAGCGATGGTAAGCACTTGAAAACCTGCAGAAAGAGATCACTGGGCAGTGCTGGTGCTCTACTACAGAGTTACAATGAACTTGCCTTCAATCTTCTTCCATACTGCTCTTTCCGCTCAAATTCAGTTCCTGCTAACACTGGCACACTTTCCACTGTGTCAAGTAACCTGCCTCTACTGATCAGCCCTTTTTAGTCACCTTACTGGAATGAATCTTTGCAGACAGACATTGCTATTGTCAAGGCAAGAAACAACCCAATATGAATAGCTGGTGCTACATCAAACAGGTACGTACTGTAAGGTGTTGGTAGGTATCCATCACTTACCTTATAATTCAGTGGGCTCAGATACTTGAAACAGCCAAAACAAGTATAAGCCACACAAACACCAATTGTGATGTTGACAACTAGGAAGGTAAACATGGTTGTAGGTGCTTTAAAGCCTAGAAAAATATCCAGAGAATACAATATAAAAATACACAGCGAGAAAACAAACTCACTCTTGCTTCGTCTTCCCCATTTTCAGAGGCCTCTGGAGGACTGGGCAAGCCACTTCCAGACTCAACTAGGAGAACCTGGTTATGCACAAAGCTTGTTGGATGGTAGAATGGTAGAACTGCTGAACTATTTTTCCCAGTTTTTTTTTTTTTTTTTTAAAAAAAAGGGGAGGGGGGGACACCAAGAAAGGCAGCTGCAAAACTTGAACGCTAAACAAGACTCACAGATCCTTCTTCTCCTCCCTCAGTCATCCCGGACCCACTTCTAAAATGCTTTATTAATGATCTGTGAAATGTAATAGGTAGAGTCCGTTTATTAAATATAATGATAGCACCAAAGTGGATGGCTTGCAAACAACTCCAAGGAAAAAATAAAGTGACCTTCACAGATTAAAAGATGTCCTTCCACTACCTCCAAGAAAAAAAAAAGGATAACAAGACTATAGCTCCACAGAATACAACTGATGATTACAAGCTAGAAAGCAGTCAATATGTTTTGTGATAGCATCACACTGAAGAAAAAAAGCAAGTCTCTGATACCTATATAAAATAACAACGCTCTTCAGTTCTACACACCTTTCAAAACAGCTTCATCTGTGTGGGGCACCATGATAAAAATATGGATGGAACTGGGAAGAATCCAAGGAAAAGAAACGAGAAAAAGCTGAGGAAACATGAACTACCTGCTAGGTAAGTCTTTTCAGGGGGTGGAGGGTAGGTGGAATGAACACTGTAGGAAAGGATATGATAGGAGACTAGTAATGAAGACAGTTACAGTGAATACAGTGATTATTCTCCAGGTCAATTGGGGAAATACTTTGAAATTAATCACTTCTGCAGCAAAGATAACTTGGATAAGTATTAGGGGGAGAAAAAAAAGTTAACCCAGCTGTTTCTAAACTCTTTGGACAAAACAAGCAACACCAATCCTTGACTTTTTTTTGTGTTAACCCCAGCACATGTAGTGACGCAGAACAGACAAGTTTTACCGTTCCGTAAATTATACGAACAGATCTGTTTACATCTATTTGAGAGGGGGAAAAAAAAAACAAAAATGAAACATGTCACTGTTCAAACAAGAAAGGGAAGTGAAAGAAGCTCCCCATGTGTATTCTGGAATGTCCTTTAGAAGAAGCTGGTTTTATAAGTGTAGGTTACATCAGTATTTACCAACTGCTAAGGTATGTCTACATCAAAGCCAATGTATGGTGTGAGCCACAAGGCAAACAGCAGACACCATGGGAGAAGAAATATCCACAGATCAGTTTTCCCTGCCCTGTATCCCCAGCACTCACCCCTGCCAACAGCTCTAGAAGACCATGGGACTTAGGTGACCATTCCAGGAAATGGGCTGAACTGCAGATAGTACTATCATGTCCTCTGCTGTGAGGGACACAGTGATGTTTTAGGTGTCTGATAGATAGATAGCATGAGGCTGAGGAAGAAAACAGTAGCTGAGAAGGAAATAGATGATGCTGGTGCAGCCTAGCTGCATGCAGTCAAGTGATATTTGATCCTGACTCAGAACTGGGATAGAAGTCTTTCCAGCTGTACATTTCTATGAATGAGAAAATTATCACTGTACTCTGCAACCACACTGAATCCATACTGTATCCACAGTATCCATAATGCACAATCAAGCTTTACACAAAACAAAGCAATTTATTTTGCAGATAAGGAAGCACAGCACTCTTCCCCCTCTTTCCTTCCCCTTGGCACAGGCAGCAATAATGAAATCAAAACTTCAAGGTCCTATCTCTCTGACTCACACCACTTGGCTGGACTGCCTTGTGCACTGACAAAGCATTGAAGAATATCCTATAAACAATAATTCTATACTAAACCAAGCCAAACATAATAATGGAAAATATGGACTGGGCTATTAAGTTCCATAGCACATGATGGTCTTACCACAGATGCAGAATGAGAAAACATTGTTATAAAGATCTCATTTTTACTACACCAGATTTTCCTTCTTAACAATTAGAGGCACATCAATTGCTGCACATTTGAAGTTGACTTTTTCTAAAGCATGCTTTAGAAATTCTGTTATTTTAAAGGACATGAATTTGTTGGTCCTCCTGGTTGCAAAGACAGCTCTCAAAACAAGCAAAAAAACAAGCTCAAGCATACAACTACTGCAGTGACACCTGCTCAAATCCAAAGATAGCCTGAAGCAATAGTTCTGAGTGCCTCTTAAATCCACTGGGAGCTATCTCTGAAGTTAAATGACAGTCTGCCAAAAGTTTTTTTTTTTTTAAACCTACTAGTATGCTAGAAAGCATGATGCAAGCATACTCATTTGTCATCAGTGCTTTAAAAACAGAGAAGGAGGTAAAATACAGTTAGATTCCAAGGGTTCCCTTCCCAAGAAGGGAACCAACTCCTTCAAGCATCACTAGCATTCCTGTCCCATGCCAAATGCTTCCTCCTACATCATTGGTAAAAAGCCATAAGCTATTATGTACCTTTTCTGACGCCAAAGCTGTTAGTATACCATAGCCAATACTATTAATGCCAAGTATTTGCAAAATAAAGAACATCTGTATATTTAAAATAAATTACACAAAAACATGAGTTTTCAAATCACAGTATGGGAATGACAGTCACTATCACACTGCAGTCTTCCATGTAAAGTTTGACAGATGATGTAGAACACAGCTCTTAGTAGCATTAGCCAACATTTTAACAATTTTTTCCTAAGCAACAGCTGTACAACAGAAGCAGTAGCCAATTCACCCAGGCAAATTCAACTTACATACAGACTGCACAAATGTATGTAGTGAAGCCAGAGGCCATCTTACTAGAAAGAGCTAATTCTGAACAGATTTTTGTTTTATTTAGGTTTTTGTTTGTTGGTTTGTGGTTTGTTTGTTTGTTTGTTTGTTTTTTAAATACTGTCACTCCACAGTCCAATTGGCCAATTCAAACTCCACACATTTAGGGAACACAATCTCCTGTAAAGTGAAGAAACATGTTCCATTCAAATAATTTTAAGTTAACATATCAGCTGTCTCCATCTTCTTCAGATTATCTTATGTGAACCTGCGTAAGCTGTACATTTTGCATAACTCAGTGCAACAGGTAACCCCCATGACTTCCCATTTACAGAAGCAAAAAGACAAGCCCATAATGGCTATGAAACCTCACATGTAATTTAGGTAAGTTGACAAGAGAGGCAGGAGTACCTTCTCAGTGAAAAAAGGTAATACTTACCCAGCCGCAAAAATGAGAAAAAATAGAGCCAGAAAAGGCAGAGAATTGGAGCTGCAAGGGCCTGATTCACAGCTGCAAAGTGTATCTTCTTTTCCAGCTTGGCAGGAAGATATGCATAGTAAAGGTTGTAACGGTCAACCATGTGCTTCAGGAGTATATATATTAACCCTGGGAGGAAAAAAGGGAG
The DNA here is from genome assembly GCA_013399475.1 of Chauna torquata. Taxonomy (NCBI): domain Eukaryota; kingdom Metazoa; phylum Chordata; class Aves; order Anseriformes; family Anhimidae; genus Chauna; species Chauna torquata. Next base: position 78,879 of record VXAL01010000.1, read on the forward strand.
AGTCAAGGAGAGGTTGTTGAAGACTTGATAAAAGCAGCAATTCTATGAGGAGATCTACACTAACAAAGGAATTGAAAATCCGGATACTAATGGTGGATACAGCCCAAATATGAATGGGATACAGCTGCATGACAGCAGCCTGTTCTTAGGGTTGTTTATGGGGCAGGGCCAAGACATCTAAGGTCTCACCATACCTCCCCCTCTCTTCACACTTCTCTGCGGCACCTCTTGTGCTCCCAGAGTGGACCTAGAGCTCCTTCCTAGTGTTGGCATGTGGGGCCAAGCTGGTTGGGTACGCTTGATAACTCCCTCACTGCAGTACTGGTAAAGAAGAAAGGTCTAACAGTGGCCTTGTGTTTGCCCCTCAGCCTCCAATAAATTCATCACTGGATTTCAAGTCAGCTGTGTCTTGTGTCTCACACACACACACACACACACACACACACACACACACAAAAAACCACACCAGTTATAGCTGTGACAGCTATGAATTACAACAGCTCTGGTACACAGCAGCACATTCAGATATATTTACAATTGCACACAATTAGTGTAAATAAATGTCAAGCACATTGTTAAAATTTGGCCACATTCTCCCAATAATAAGGTTGTTGATTGAAAATAGTTCTAAACAATACCAAATTTGGCTAATTATACTGCATCTAGTTCTCTAAAATTTTGCATTAGAAAAGGAAAAACACCAACTATATCAAAAGATTTAGTACTACTTATGCCTGATAAACAGGTTTCTGGAGTGGACATATGTATAAAGAACTATTTCGGCAACTACAGATAACACTTATAACAGTACAACATCTTTGTGAACAAAAGATGCAATAAAATTAAACAGATCAGGTCACAGTCACTGAAGATGGACAATTGTCCACAAGTTCTAGACAGATTGCTAAGTTTTCTGCATACCCATTCTGGATTTAATGGTATAGGGAAAGGAAAGAAGTAGTCAAAGCTCAATAAATAAAACTTAAAATTTCTTCCTGAAGTTACTTGTTTGTGGGACAGAGGTCACCAGCCAAATAAAAGAAACATCCTAGAAAAAGACAGCTTGTGACTTAGAGATTTGGAGACATTCTCAAGGTCTTGCAGAAGGACTGCAACTCTAACTATGCTACAGGGTAGCTGCAGCACTCTACGCACATGCCCTGAACTCTTAGTTATCTTTTTGTCTAAGCCAGCAGGTCTACCAGAGTATACAGTATTTCCTTTCCTGTCAAAGGACAGGAATGGCATTCACCAAGACCACGTCCCAAACAAAGCAGCCAGCACATCATTAGGTCACATCCCTGGGGTCATGTCCATGGAGTGTACAGCTGTCTATAGCACAGTGATGGCCACCGCCCCTTTTCTCATTCAGGAGGTGGAATTTTAGATAAATGGTTTGCAACACAGAAGATCTGCAGCAGTGAAACGGACAGGCAGTTTTCCAGTCTCTTACTACTGTATCAACATATTTCTTTTTGTGCTTACTTTACATACTTCAGTCAAACTTTAAGACAGATGTTACTAAAAACGTGCCTAAATGATTTGGGAATCAGAATGTCTCAAGTCAAGTTTGGCTGCTTAAGTTGGACCTTCAGGCTAGACACCCAATGCAGCTTGCTTCTCCTAGACATCAAGAATCCAAAGATAAAAATAATTCCCTCACACCCAAACCTATCTGAACTCCTATGCTTAACTACTAAAAACCACCACCAGAGCTAACTGAGCTAACACTCAAAATAAGCATTCAACATTCATCAAATATAGTTTCTACTTCTAAAGGTAGTACAAGAGTAATTCACCATCTTCTGTCCTGTCTTTCCCTACAAGAAGGGATGGAATCTTGGACTGAAGTCCTAGGGATCATCAGCATCTGAACTGTACTGAGAATCCAGAATTGGGCCTTCCATAACTCCCACCTGCCCCAGTCTCAGTCTCACACAGTGTCCACAGCTCATTGGAAAACTTACCAAACGGGACAATGATGGGGCACGTAATGCTATAGGCCATAATGACAGTGAACACACACAACATCCAGGCATACATTGCTCCAAATTCATATTCAAATGCTTGTTGCTAGGAAGGAAGAATGAAACACTCAAATCTCTTGTGTCATGTATCAACTTGTCAGGAGTTAAGACAGATTCACTAAACCTCTCCCTGTGAGAGATTAGTTATTTCCCTGAGAGATACAAACAATTATACACAAGTGTTATGTGTTTTAAACAGCTATACTATTCTTTCATAGCCTTAAAGGAACTCCTTAAGGAAAGTGTTTTCATCTACAAGAAGCAACTACTTAAAACCAGAAAGCGGGAAGTAATTGTACCAAATGCAGAACCATCATCTCACTGCATATCTCATTGAATTTGTACCACTCCCTGTGTTGGCTTTCACAGCAGGGAAAGCTCAAGACGTCAAAGCTATGGTGTGGTCAATACTCCCATTTTTTTCTGATGCTTAGTTGAACCTCTTGGGATGGGAAAATCTATCTAAATCATTTCAATCACAGCAAGGGGTAATATGCAACAGTTACAAAAACTGAATTTTTAACATGAGTATTTTAAAATGGAACTCAGCCCCCTCCCCAGAAGAAAAAAAATAGTGACGAAAAAGAAGAACTGGGGCAGTTGGATACAGGCTTTATGTAAGTTCCTATTCCAACACCTTGAATGTCAAGTTGTAAGAAGACACATCATTTCAAAGTTAGAGTTCAATGCTTAAAATTATACAGTAAGCATTTTTTTTGTTAGATATATGTTCACATTAAAGTAAGCTGTACATGTTTGATGGCTGACAGAAGAAGCTAACTGTCTGGGGACAGATCCAAGTTTAAAAAGCCCTGAAGTTTGGAGTATAAGATAATATCAGAATTATACTATAAAATCCATATCATAAAACTCTGACTTGGAACTATGAAGAGAATAATGCCTGAAGTTCAGAACTTGGATTCTGATTTTTGACCATCTCTGATTTGAATAAATACTTTACAGTTAACTACGCTGCAAAGAAAGGCAGTATGTACCTGTTATGGATGAGTGAAATAAAGGCCAAAAAAATACCCCAACATCAGGAGATTATAGTTAATGGTCTGAAGGATGAGGGCTCCCACTGTTTCTGATACAGACCAGTGCCTTTTGCTAAAGAGGGGGCCAGACCAAATTGCCTCTTGCTAAAGAGAGGCTCTAATACCTGTTTAATATTTTTCCTTTCTGCTGTGGACTTGGCCATTATCATGCGTATGGTGTAAAGGATGAGGCCAGGTAGGCGCAGCAGCTCCATCCCATTGCCAATGAATGCAGAGGCAATCACATAATTCACAAAGAATGCTCCCTGGTCAGGTAAAAAGACGCATCTACAAAAAAAGACAGACAGTGACTGGAAAGCAGACAAGCAAATAGAAAGAGCATGTATACAATGGATCCCTATCACCTTTCACAGGAATAACTCCATAGGAATAACTACTGGACACCACAAGAAGTGGATAGAAGACTTCTAATAATTGTGTTGAAAAAGAGTACTACATAGCTATAAATGCAGTAAGCGCAGTATACTGTAGAAGATCCCTCCAGTCGCCTCAGAAACTAGCCACCATGTCCAGCTCACAGTCACAAGAGCTTCCAATAACCAATATCTGCAAATTTGCAGTACTGGTATAAAAACATTCATATTTCTTAATATCAAAAGTGAGTCAATGGATTTCAAAGAGAGAACTTTTGCAGCTATTTGGTCTCATTGTAATCCTTGGGAAGATCCCCTGTCAATGATATACAACAATCTTCAGTACATTATCTGGTCCTCTCACTTGCATTATATCATCCTGTCTTTTCTTGTCTTCTAAAAAATTCATAAGTTTTGGGAAAATAATTCTCCTTACTGGATGTTTGCATACATTATCTAGCAGGAAAAAAGTATTGTCTTCACAGCAAAAGCATCTGCATTCTCTCCTCCTCTTATTTAGAAGCTCAACATCATACCAAAGATACCATCCCTGAGCTAATTTTAATAAACACTAACCAAAGTTAATCAAAAGCAAAAAAGCATCCTAAATAATCCTATATCAAAGAGTTGCTAATACTTACTCCAGCCTAATGGCAGAATCAGATGATTCTCTGTCAAATAGCCAACGGAAGAAAAAATCAAGGCTGAAAGAAACACAGTTAATGTAATTCAGTGTCCAGAAGCTTAGTACTGTGTACAATTGCTTCTCTTTCTGTTACCCTGAGCTGAACTACTGATGGAAAGAACATAGCCCAATAATCTGAATACTACTTACTATCAGTAAAGCTGATATAAAGCTTTATATCAGCTATATATATATAGCTTTTCTTTAGCTATAAAGCTAAAGAAGTACACAAAAAAAAAAAAATCAAACAAAACAAACATCTACTTCATACTAAAGTTTTCATGATTACTTTTTAGCAGTCAGCACATACATATGAAAGACATGCTACCCTAGTAGCCAGGGAAAAGGTTAAACACTGTACAGGTGCAGAGAAACAGAAGAAAAACTAACTCATGTATAAGACAGTCAGAAAACTGGGTTGTCAGCTATGACGGTGGGTGTGGGCAACTTTGAACTAGCCACTGATCTTTCAGCGTCACAGATTCCTTTGCTACAAGAAAAGTCAGACTTTAGAAATATTAAGGGCTATGATGTCCTCAGATGAAGTTGAACATTAGATTTCAATGTTACAAGGTGTACTGACAATATCACCAAACACACTGGAAAGGGATGGGGGTGCATCAACTATACTTCAGCTTGCTACCAGAAAATTACTACTACCAGAAAATTCAAACATTACCTCTATTAAACTATGACTTTACCTGGTCAGACCAAGGGAGGGTAGAATCAATACCATGAAGATCAGAAATATGTAGACTTTATGCATCATTATTCTGTTCTCTGCAGATCTACCAACAGAAAAATTTATTAAGAAATTCACATGAAAGACTTCCACACACGAAGGATCTTGCTCAAAGAATGTCAGGACCCATGAGACTTCCAGCTTCCCCTGCAACATACATTGCTACAAGATACTTACAAAAGAAACATCTTTAGGATATTCACTAATTTGGACCAAGCAGGCTCTCAGTATCTTCTTGGGCATAGAAAACATTTCAGAACATTAATCCAGCTGCTGGATTAACAAGACTGCACCACAAGCAAGGGTACATGTGCCAATCACTGCTGGTCTCTCTTCCAATGATACTCGCATCTCTCAGCAGCTTGTAAACAAACTGCTCTNNNNTGCTCTTCAAACGGTATGCCAAGAGCGATTAGGCAGTACCAGTACCAAGGGTACCAGTGCAAAGAAGCCAGATGCTCAGACTAGCTACTTTATTACACTTGCCAAGAGACAAGACTTTGGGAACAACATGATACTACTAATACTATACCCCTCCTACAGCAGCAGGAACATCTATCTAGTGACACATTGTTGCCAGAAAAGTGCAGATATTGCCATAAACAATTCAGACTGTTTTAAAGGTGGTATCTGATAGGGCATTAAAACCACAGAGGTTTTACAGGGTCATGTAGCCCTTGGGCACTGTGGGACATATCAGTTAGTATAACTATAGNGTAGTAATAAATGTATGGATGTTAAAAAAAAAAAAAAAATCAGATCTGTGATTACTAGTGACTCTAGAAAACTGTTTCAACCAATTCAGTAGGGCTCTAAGTTCATGTGCCTAGTACAACTATTAATAAAAAAAGTTGATAAAGCGCTTACAATTTTGACAAATAAACAGCAGATTCTGGACACTGTCTTACAAGGGAATGGTACAAAAATAAAAAGAATTTGACCTTAGAATGTAATAATAAATCAACAATGGCCGCAGGCAAAAGATTGAATGAAGTCAATTTCACACTGGGATTCAGTGTGAAATGAAAGTATCATGCTTTTATCTGACTGTAGGTAAACTGGGGATGAAGTCCAGTATGCTAAACCAGGTTGTACTGAGTTCCCAAGATTAGCAGCATGTCACTGTACTTGACACCTCTGAGTGTACCAGTCATATCTGAAAATCTTGTGTCAACAGATCTGACAGGCCTTGGTCCTGTAGGTCTTTCAGATCACCACTAACAATATCCAATAGCACTGATTTGTGCACCATTACAACCAGATCATTTTTCCATGGAGAGAAAAAAAAAAGATGCCCTTCTTATAAGTAGCATACTAGCACATAGAGCACTTTTTCTTGAAGTAGGATTCAGGGACTCTGATGTTCTCAGCCTGGAGGGGATACAAACCCACGCTTCCTACCTTTGCAGAGAGCAAGCTAGTTACAGGGTCAGAGGCACTCCTTGTGCTCCTGTTGAAGCTACGTTTTTTCTGATAAAGTTTTAAATGCAAAGTGTGTGTGAGGGGGGAGGAACATAAGCAAATCATGTAGTCAGATTTGTAAGTTATTACATTTGTTGTATTAATTCCAAAATGTTGGTTATAACATTAGAAAGAGATGATATTCCCTGATATGAGAGGTCTGCAGACTTAAAAGCGCCATAAAAGATAAGCACTTTCTCCATTTATTCTAGTAATTCATCTGATAAGGCCAAAACAGAGGAAAACCTTGCTTACTTTGTCCAGTGGGACTCCAGCAATGTTGAATAATAGACAATTGTTGGTAGCAAAGCTGAGAAGGACCAGAGCAAGAGCGTCGGGAAAAACTGACTGATGATGGGATTCCTCTGTTTTGGAGATC
>VXAL01010001.1:0-47596 GCA_013399475.1 Chauna torquata
GGACCACTTTACCCTTCAGGAGTAAAATTTGAATCCAGCAGCAGGACTCCAGCAGCCACATGGACTTTTCTCTCCCTTCTGATGGCCAGATTTTGCCTGGCCACCAAAAGGAAGCAGTGAAGACCCTTTCCATCACCCCACCTACCTTCTGCAGAGCTGCACCCCTTGCTGACTGCTTTCCCCGTGCCTCTCTTCCCCCAGCTCGGACCTATGACAACCTGGATGCCTGTGAAGTCGTTCAGTCGGCATCATTGATCACTGCGGCATCGTTGCTGGAGGTCAGTGGCTCTGTGGTGTTGTTGTCCCCTTTTTGGCTTGTTCCCACATTCCCAGGGCTGTGGCAAGGCTTGGAAAGCTTCATCTGAGCCAGGCTGTCTTTGATCTGCCAGCTCTAGGAGGCTGAAGAGGCCTGGGCAAGCCATACTTTGCCCTGCACTGGCAGCATGAAGGTGGGCATCTCCATCTGAGCTTCCCTTCACACCAGTGGAGAGGAACAGACGCTTTGGTGACACGTCACCATAATAAGGCCATCCAGAATAGTTCAGTCCCTAAATCAGCCTGTTTCTCTCATTGATGTAAAGGAAGTTCATTACAGTAGCCAAGACAGGGATGTCCACCTATCTGTGTGCATCTGGTGAGGCGAGATGACCCTCACCCAAACCACCCATGCAGTGGCTGGAGCACTCCTCAGTGTCCTGCCCAGCACGTAACGGGGCTCCCTCAGGGACACCAACTGGTCACTACGGGCTCTGTTGGTCCCAGAGTGTTACCCACAGCCACCTGCAGGCTGTTTTCATGGACTTTATGGGCTGGACATTTCCCTGGCCTATCTCAAAGTACAATAAGGGGTCAACAGGATGCAAAGCTACACTGGTGCTGGTAGGCTTTGCAGGCTTTGCTTTTTGATCTCCACTCCCCATGCCTCATTAACACCTCTCACGAAGTAGCAAGAACATTTTCCATAGTAAAACACCATACAAACCTATTTTAATTAGTCTCTCTGACAGTGCCTGTGACATCACTTATTTTCCCTGTACAGCTAAGAAAAGTCACTTACCTCCAGCCCTGGGGGTCTGCAAAGTTCCTTTCCAGCCATTCATGTTCAGGCTCCTAGCCCAGGCCATTGTAAGGACCCCTTGCATTATAAAGTCAGCAGCTGTATTTGGTGATGCCTTTGCCAGGTTGACCCTCAGGACGTGATGAACTGCCTCACCAGCCGGACTATAATCACCAGGGGTGAGACTGTCTCCACACCTCTCAGCATGGAACAAGCGTTGGATGTGAGGGACGCTTTTGTAAAGGTAAATCTTAGGGCATTCCCTTCTGTTCCTGTTGATATGCTGAAGAAATCTGCCAGTTTTGAGACCAGAGCATCCGCTGCATGGGAAAACTCTCTAGCATGGTGTCTGTGTGAGCTCAGATCACCGGATGGCCTTGAATCTGTGTTGTCACTGGGATGCACAAAGAGTTGAGATGGAAGGAATCTAGACAGCCTGGTCTTTGGGGGATTAGTAATCGGTACTTGAGCCTGTCCATACTCAAAGAGGACCTGTCGAAGGAGCCAGCATCCTGAAATGACCTTGCCTCAACTTCTGGAAGATATCCCAGCTTGAGCTCCAGGGTTAGATTCTCAGCTACTACAAAACAGAGCAGCTCTGCCAACAACTGCAACACCCACGCCTGAATTTCAGGGTTTGGGCACGTTTATAGCAGTGAAACTGTAGCAGTAAATAAAGCACAGGAACAGGGTTTAGAGGAAGCACATAGGGAAGTATCCAGATTTGGGATTTTGCTTTGGGTTGTCTTTAACATAGGCTTTCAGGTCCATTGTCCTTGATCTACACGGTGGCTCTTGCAGCTTTAAACCACAGCAAGAGTCTAGCATAGCCGTCCTGCTGGTGAATGTATCCCTGGGGGGTGTCCAGTTGCTGGCCATGCTTTAGGGGAGTCTATGCCAGATTTAGCAGGGTGAGCTGCTAACCTGTCTCAGTGAGCTCCATCTTTGGGATATTGCAGGGAATTTATGGGCGGCTTTTTGTGTGGATTGTGGAGAAGATCAACGCTGCAATTTACAGACCTCCTTCCCAGGAACTCAAAAGTGTCAGGAGATCCATAGGCCTCCTTGATATCTTTGGCTTTGAGAACTTCGCTGTGAACAGGTATGGAGCCTGCAGAAGGAGAACCATGACTTAACTCTCCTTCACCACCCCAAGCTCAAGGTCTTGTCGTCCGTTCACCTCTCCTGGGATGAACAGGACTGAGCTGGGCCAGACCGTTTTCTGCATGAGAGATTATCAGAACTAATCACTTTTATGTGGCAGAAGACAATATATTTCCTTTGTTTGTTTAGTTCTTGCCCAAAAAGTAGCCATAGGAGATAATCTCCAACTGATTGGTTTAAGCTACACACCTATAATTGTTGTGATATTGTTTTGGGGAAGAAAAACTGATTAGCTGGAACAATATGGCAATATTTAGCCAATAACAACATTACTGAGTAGTTGACAAGGTCTGAGGACATTGCTTCAAGCACAGAAGAGTGATGGAGAAAGATAGACTACGGTGGATCTAAACTGACCTTTCCTTGACCTTCCCTCCACAGTTTTGAGCAGCTTTGCATCAACTTTGCGAATGAGAACCTGCAGCAGTTTTTTGTGCGCCACGTCTTCAAACTAGAGCAGGAGGAGTATAACCTGGAGAACATCAACTGGCAGCACATCGAGTTCACCGATAACCAGGATGCCCTGGACATGATTGCCATCAAACCCATGAACATCATCTCCCTCATTGATGAGGAGAGCAAGTTCCCCAAGGTGAGTTTTGGGCTCAACTCTCCTTCCAGTGACTCTCCTGTTTTTATTCCCCTTACGTTTGCATGTTGGTCCCCTATGAGAGGTCTGATCAGCCCCAGATCAAGAGCCAAAGAAGACATAGCACACATTCACCTGTTGGTTACCTATTCTTAGCTTTTATTACTCCATCAGTACCACAATTATGCTTAAAACAAATTAGCACTTCTGATAGAATAATACACCTGTAAGGGGCTCTAGAACAGCCTTTGACTGAAAGTTTAAGAGAAAGAGTAATGTTAAATATACTCCCTCTGGACTATTTTGGATACAGCACAAAACACCATAGATATTTTTTTGTCGTTGTTTTTCTGCGCATGAGATATCCCCTCCAACACATCTCTTGTCAAAATAAATACAGATTGTCCCCTGAGGAAAAAAAGAAATGCACTATTGATTGGAAAATGAGGATCATGAGACAAACCCTGATTGAATGTCAGCTCTTTTCCTCTGTGCACAGGGTACAGATGCCACGATGTTACACAAGCTGAACTCCCAGCACAAGCTGAACACCAACTATATACCTCCAAAGAACAACTATGAGACCCAGTTTGGTATTAACCACTTCGCTGGAATTGTTTACTACGAAACAAAAGGTATGGGATGGCTCCTGGGCTCTGCAGGTGCCAGGGGATGCTCAGAGGAAGGCAAGCTGCTGCTGCAATGGAGCAGAGCTGGATGGCAGCCCATGGTAGTGTCAGTGTACTCCTTTTCTGGCTATAACAACTTGGCCTTTCAGCTGTGCCTATGAGCTGCAGAACTTTGTGCTCTTTCGCTTGTGTGTGCCCAGGACAGAATTGCTGTGCTTTGTGGTTTTGACCCAGTCTCAAGATGTGCCTCTGTCTTCCTTCTCTTGGTCCGTCTTTCTCTGCCCACTCCATCATTTCTGTTCAGCCTTTCCTGATGAAATCCACCCTGGTTTGTCCCAAGCCATGGCTCTATCAGGGCATTTAACAGTCCTGGGGTCTGGGACAATGCTGTGCACCTGCACTGACCTTCTCACACGAGCCTCTCTGCTGCTCTGTTTCCTGGCACAGTCCTTGGCTGGCTCCTAAGCAACTCAACAGAAATGAAGGGCATATTTTCATTAGAGCTTCCTGAGCATGTGGGACCCTCATTCTCCCCCAAAGAGAATCCACTAACCCAGTGACCCAGAGGCTGCATACAGGGCACATACTGGCCATGTCACACTGTATCATCGACCTATGTGTTGTCCCATTATTCCTTCAGGTTTCTTGGAGAAAAACAGGGACACGCTGCATGGAGACATCATTCAGCTGGTGCACTCCTCAAAAAACAAGTTCATCAAGCAGATCTTCCAAGCAGATGTGGCAATGGTAATGCATGCAGAAGACAGGAGAAAACCTTTATTCACGGGGAGGAGTTTCCTAGAAAGGGTTGAGGAATTGCAAAGAGTCATATTGCTTTGGTGTTCTTTGGGGTGTTTCAAACTTGTTACCATGAGCCAACAACCAGAAAGTGTGAATCCAGTGGGTGTCACAGGTACAACCACATTCATCCCCCCACCCAGTTCACATCAGTCAGTTGGTAAAATGTTGTTTCTTGCTGTGGTTGCTCTTCTACTAATTGTGTAGGGACAAGAACAATAAGGTTTGTGATTGCAGAAACCTGAGACAGAGAGCCAGCCCTTCCTGTTGAATAGTCCAGATCTTCATATAATAGAGTGAGAAATGAAAACCAAATAGTTGCCCTGAATGAGCTGCAGATGCAGCATCAAAAGGATGCTGGCATAAGATTTTCCAAAGCAACCAAGTTTTTAGCTGTTGGAGTCCTGTTTCCAAGTGTCAGCCAATGCCACTGATGGTCCAAGGGACTTAGGGACTTTCAGGAGTGCCAAACGGATTTAAGAGCTGAACTCCTTTGACAGCTAAAGCAAAGAAATGTTTAAATTCCCAAGAAATTTCTTAAAATAGACTACAGGCACTTTTGCAAGCCTTATTCAAAACCCTTAGCCACTCAGCTTTGCAACTCCTGAAATGAATGATCAGTATCCTTCTGACTTCATTAGGAATGAGATAAGGCTTACCAACCCCAATCAAGCTACCAATTGGTATAACACTCCTGGTGGGTTCAGAGCTGTCCCCACATGTTCCTGGTGAACTGGACGCTAACTCCCTTAGCATCAGTGATGCCATTCCCTTTGCTTTTTATTGCTTATTCCTCACGGCTTTTTATTTTCGATGCAAGCTTTGCAGTTCACCTTGGAAATGATTTCTTGCTTTTTTGGGCAGAGCAGAGATGCTCTCTGGGGAACTGATGAGAGGGAACTCTCAGGTTTACGTAAATGTGCAGACTTCATCACGGGGACACCTACCAAGCTGCTGTCCTTTGGCAGTATGTCACAGCAAAATTGAGATGTCCACCTAGGCATTTTGTAGAACCACAGAACTGAGACTTTTTAAAACATTAGAGCACTTTTGGGGGATAACACTTTTCTCTTATAGTTCCAGTCACTGTGTTATCATTAAACACCTTCAGAATCCATCCTGAGTGGTGGTCCCTGTGCTTCGATGCTTTAATGATCTCTGCTTTTCTTATTTGAATGAGGGATTTGTAACCTGTCTGATATGGAACTAGAAGAGGAGTAAAGGTTCTGTCCCAGCTCCCCTAATCATGCACCATGTTAGCATGAACTGGGAGAGCACGAATCCCCTAAACACCATACAAACAAAACCGCTTAGACAAGTAGGAGCTGACATGAGGCCGAGATGGCTTTGCCATTGTTTTCCACCAAAATTCAATCATCTTTGCAGCCTCTTTCTTCAAACACATTCCCCAGAAGGAGGAGCAGATGAGCACAGGTTGTAGGAGTGCATGCAGCTGAGCTGGGGCAAGGCTCTGCTTGGAAGTGTGCACACCTTCCTCGAGCATCAGTGAGACTATCCGTGGAGAAGCCTTCCAGAGACAGTCAGGCCAGGTCAATCAAATCTGACATTTCCACCTAGGAAGAGACCACTGGCTGCTCTGGTAAGAGCTAAATAAAATCATGAGGCATTGTGCTCAACGTCTTCCAATCTTTGGTTCTCAGGAATTTATCAATGAGTTTGTAGGGTTTGGTGAAAGGCTCAGTGAAAAGCAAGTCCATATCTGCTCTGTCACATTCCGACTTTCAAATGGGATCTTTATATGCCAGAAATTTGAGGGAATCACAGCTCAGGAAAGTTTGAAAACCAGCCAAGAGTGTATATGTGAATATTGTGGTAACTATTTGGTCCCTGAATGACCTAATCTTTTTGCACACCAAAACCTGTGGGTGGGGAACTGGGTATTGCTGGACCATGCTGGGCTGTGAAGCTTTGTTCATGCATGCCTGTCACGGAGGATGTCTATCTGCATGTGTTGGTTGAACTGGAACATTGCTTTGAACAGTGTCGGGTGAAATGACAGATTCAGTGGGAATTGTACATGGTTCCTCTGAGGAATGAGCCAGCAGGGTCCGACAGTGCAGCTTGCTCCAGGACAGAAGGAGCAGGGGGGATGGAAATTAAAGGCAGGATATCGGTCAAGGGAAAAACAAAGAGCAAATCTGGGTGCTTTCCCCTCGGTGAACATTTCATTTCTACAGAAGCTCTCTGACTAAAATTAGGGGAGGAAGGGAGTGATTTCTTTGGAATTTTTGTGAAAATTTGTTTTTTGCTGACTTCTTCCAATTTGGTCAAAGGAGAGCAGGGATGTGCAAGGGAGAGGAGTGGGGCTGGCTAAAACAGGATGGATAACAAGTGAGGTTAAAAGATGGAGAGGAGTTGCTTCCAAGAGGCAAGAGGTGGACGGTGGTGGTTCCCTCAGCTTCAGGGATGTAAATGTGGAGAAAAAGGGGGAAAGCCAGGAGGGGATAGACAAAAATCAAAGAATTAATGCATTTTGTTCATGGGATGTTTTAACATCTGGACCTGCAAGACTAACAATGTCAGGCTCCCATTTCGGTTATTCCTTCTTTTCACTATTTGCTCTTCTCTGTCTTTGTTCTTTCTGTTTTTTGTTTGTTTGTTTTTGTTTTTGCTTTCATTTTTGTATGTTTTTTGTTTTACTTGGGCTTCATATAGTTTCTCTGTGGCTATGCATCCAGCACTTTTGGCCAGTCGCCCACACCCACACCAAAGGTAAACTGAATACATGAGTTTCTCTGCTGTATATTCACCTCTCCTTGGCAAGGCCTATGTGTTTCTCTTGATGGTTTATTGCTCACCCTGTGTTATTTATAGAGGATCCATTTCAAGTGATTGGTGTCATGAAGAGCATTTTTAGGGCTTGTTGAATAGCTACAGAAGTATGTTTCATTTATTTGTAAGATTCAACTCAGAAGAGCTTCATAATGATGGGAATTTGGTTTGGATAAAATCAGAACCAGACTGAGACAAAGTTTTAAGTCTGTTTGTTTGTTTGTTTGTGTTTCTGATGCTTGAATCATTTTAATTAACTTCAGATTGGTCATCTGTGGGATTTGGCTGTTTTTTATCACGGTGCCATCACCAGCTTCAGTGGGACATCACTGCTCGGCGCAACTGCAAATCTGGCCCTCTTTTGCACTTATGGGGACAGGAAGCTGGTGGCTTATGTGCAGATAGACTCTTGGATTGCATTTCTGGGTCACTTGGAAATGCTGTCATTCTCTGGGGCATTTCATGTCTTGTGAGAGCTCAAATCCAAGCCTTCAAAGGCACAGTTAATATTGAACTTTGCCATGCTCATCCAAACAGGCTCTCAGCACCTGTTTTAGGTCTTCTCTTGACTGGTTCTGATGGCTTTCCAAACCTTCCTTGCTAGATGTTTGGCCATAGGGTAGAATATTGTGTGCTAAAGGTTTTGTGATATTAGCTTTGTGACTCTGCCCACATTTCCATGGCTATCCCCTTATAGCCTCAGGATTATGTTAGAGATGGACCTGGCTTTCTAAATTCAGATCTTTGCATGGGCTGAATTTCAACCCTTCTTACCTCTGCACTGTTTCAGGGTGCTTGGATTTGGAATTCCAATGAGGGTGACCTGACCTAAAATGATCCCAAGCCATTCATTCCAGAGCTGAACTCCTTCCCCTCTGTATCACAACTGCAAAGTGTTTGGATAGCAGCATCTCATTTGGCTTTGCTCTACGATTGTAACAATGTCCCACACCAAAACAGAAATTCCTTCCTGAGTTAAGATATGGTGAAATTAAGCACAGGAGAGAACTGTGCAAAATCCATCAGAAATGCCCATGCCAGTCTTTTTCTCTGAAGAAAAGAAGAGATACAGAGAAGTGGGAGAAGTAACTCTGATGATTTCCAAGAGTCTTGTTGTTATCATCACTGTGCCCATAATATAGCCTCATGTTTTGAAAGTTTTCTAATGAATAATAATTGATATTTGCTAGGCACTGAGGCAAGGGTGGAATAACAAGGCCAGAGGAGATTTTTCCATCAGTAAGTTGTTTAAAATAGGGGTTTAGTTCAAAATAGTGATACTTGGCACTGTTATCTATCCCATGTCAGCTTTGCATCTCGAGGTGCTTTCCAGACCCTTTAGGACAGAGACTGTCTCTTCACTATATGCCGCCACGGAACCTGCTGTGAGGAGGCCTCAGCTTTCAGTGGTCACCTGGAGGCCACCCCAGTGACATTTCCCACAGCAAACAGTAAGCGTCTGTGTCCTCAGACTTCAGAAAAAGGGCTGACAAGCACGGTGTCCTGTTGGCATGGATCAGGACTGCAATCCACCACTTATAATCCTAAAGAGACGTGAAGGAGTTCCACTGCCCAAGCCTTTCCCCAAAGTGCTGCCAGTGCTACATGCGTCTCTTCTTTCCTAATTCATCTCAAGTAATCCTGCTTTCTGCAAATGCACGGCATTTCTGCTCAAGGAAGAAGGTTGCTGTCTCCCCAGCAGACCTGGTGCTGAGCACAGCACTCCTGGTGCACCGTGCAGCCTTCAGCCTTGGGAGGAGAAGTGGAAGGAGAAGGAGCAGAGGGACAGCAGGAGTAACTCCTAACGTCGCTTTCCGAGCGACATTTCTCCTTGCACTTTCCTTTCTCCTTTCTTCTGTTCACTTGTGACTGATTTGGATGCTACAAAGAAAAAGCAAACTGTGATTGCCCTTGCTGGAGCTCGGGTCTGTTTTAGCCCATCCAACCTTACGTAACTTTGTGTCCGCCCTAATCCTCTGACTACATGGGGCACAGCTAGGCTGAACTGGTTATTGTTTTCTCAGCCCTGGACACTTGATAAGTACCTAAATGTGTCCAAGACACCAAAGAGAGGAGTCTGAATAGGTCCCTAGATATTTTACAGCTTCACACGGATGTTAGGAAATGGCCTGCTGGGATCCCCGCTGGGGACCTCGCGCACTCCATGCTGGAGGAACATCTTTTTGTGTCCTGCTGTTGATGTTCTGCCTTGACTTTTGTCTTTATGCTACTGCTAGCAGCCACACATCTCTGCACCTGTAAAGCCAGTGTGAGGTGCTAAAAAGAAGTGGCATTGAAGCATGTCTGAATTTCATGCTGGTCTGCACACCTTCCTGACCTTCTCTTGCAAGATGGTGCTTCTCTGTGAATCAATTCTCTTCTTTTTCTTATTTTTCTCTTTTCCTTTTTTTTTTTTTTTTTCACCTGTGATGCTGAGCACAGGCTGAGTGATAACTCAGTGCCCCAGTCCAAGCTACAACACCTGTGAATCCTGCTTGTCCTTGCCCATGACACACTGGTCTCATCCTCCAGAGCTAGGCCCTGCATGGACACTGGTGAAGAGACAGTCTGTGTCCCAAAAAACACTACAGTCTAGGAGTTTGAAAGTTAAGACATGCCTGGTCAGGAGAAAAGTAGTATATATTCAGCTCTATCACCTTCAGGCTGTGGGGATTGTGCCTGTTTTGAGCTAAAAAACTCTTCCTCCACAGTAAAACCTGTGTTTTCAGTGCCTCACTAGGCCATGTTGGCTGGCTGTTCCACTCCTTTTTCTGGCCATTTTGTTGGAACAAAGGAAGAGGTATGATTCTCCCCACACTGGTGCAGAGGTGAGGCAGGAGGAATGATGGCCTCAGCGTTGTCATCCTGTCCACGCAGGAGGAGGCTGAGGCAAAACTCTCACCTGAGGTTTCACTGTGTAGCTGAGAGCCTGGTCAGTGCCCATGGGGCTGGAGCCCACCATGGAGGGGTCTGTGTGCAAAATGTCAGGCCCAGGGATGGAGGGCACAACCCATCTCTTCATGTCCCAGGCCCATGTGGATGGTGCAGTCTTGACAGGAGGAGCCCAGACCTCTCTGCTGATTTGGATAGGAAGACAAATTCTGGCCAAATTCTGGCCAGGAAGACAGATCTGGCCACTGTCCATTCCCTCCTGCCTCTCCCATCAAAAGGTTCTCAGGTGTAAGGATGGAGATGACACCACTACCTTTTACCAGAGTTGGATGCGTGCAAGGAAGAACTGCAAGGCATCAGCAAGGCAGGATCTGCTGTCTGGAGCAAACCGCTCTTGCATTCCCATGTAGGAGACCCTCATACGGAGTCTTGCACGCTTCCTACCACCACGGCTGAAAAATAACCTCTCCCAGCCAAGCCCAAATCAGCAAACCTGACAAACAGGCAGCTGCTTCCAACTTCCAGCCCTGCTCCTGTGTCTTTCACTGCTTCTTGTGACTATCCTTTCACATTGCATAGAGGTGACCCCTTGCACAGAATTAGCAAAGTGGTAAGAAAGCATTAATCAAAGCTATCCAAAGTGGGATTCTTGCTGAAACAGCCTATTCCTCATCAAATCTGCAACAAAACGTGAGCACCAGACTCTACAGTGCACTGCAGGTAGCAGCTGCATCCATTAATTACCTTAGATTTGTCAACAGCTTGTCCTTCAGGGGAGGATTTTGCTTGGAGAGATCACTGACAGCCCCACAAGCTCTCTTGGCCAAAAGGGCCAGGTTTTTCTGGTGTATGCATGAGCTGGATTTTCTCTGCTCACTTTGCCTTGTTGGAATTCCATGATGACTTTGTGTTTGTGCTGATTGGGTTTGTCCTATCACCGTGTCCAACCTGAGCTGTGGAAATGCCTCATTTACGGGGTGTGGGGATGTTATCTGACTGCTGTGGGATGAAGCGCATATGAAGTTTTTAGCAAAAGAAATAAAACTCACCACCTTGCAAAACAGAGCAGCAAGGTCAGTGCAAATGGGGACTTTGTGACTCCACACGTGGCTTGCCCACCTGCAAAGAAGAGGATGTTTGGAGGAAATGTGCATGAAAGTCCTGCTGGAATCCTCCCTTTGGGAAATCACTGGCCACCAGGTCATGTCACAGGTCATGTCACAGTGTGTTCTATTTTCAATTTGGAGAGAGTTGCAACATGCTGCCTGACTCTCCCTCCAACCCACCAGCAGTACCTGCTGCCCCACAAACGCTCCCTGAACACCAGACCCTACGAGACACACAGCCCCACTGCGACTGACGTGCAATGAGCTCTGGTGTTAGTGACCGATGCATAAAATGAGCCAGGGGCTTCATTTAGTTTGGAGCAAGGTTCTCCCAGGGCAGGGAGAAGGGGCTGTTAAGAGAAACCTCTCCTTTCTGCTTCAGAAACACTTGCCCAAAGCTCTAGATAGGATTTTTAATTTAACCAAAGCAGCTAAAACAAGCAGGATACTCAAAATCATCCTGATTCACCCTAAATACCCAATTCCTTCAGTATGGTGAATTTTCTTTTCCAGACAAAACTCAAATCTTCCCTGTAGCACAGGTGGGGGGAAAACAGACCTCACCAGCAGTTTCTGGAGCTGTTGTAGAGCCACCTGCAGTGAACATGGCCCTCGCTTGTTCTCCTGCTTCCAGGGGCCTCTGGGGGCTGGTCCTGCACCCCAGGGAACTGGGGAAGATGGGTCAGACATGAAGAACAAGGACAGTGGGGTTGGCATGACTGTGCTGTGATGCACAGGGACAGGGAAGCCCAAGCACCTCCTGAGGAGCATCCCTGGGCAAATGAATTGCCCCAGTCTGTAATATAGAAATTTTTTAAGACCTGGAAGGGGCTGTTTGCTCTCACAAGCTGATCTTCCTCGTGGCTTTGCACAAGACAGTTGGGAATGTGACTCACACAGGGAGGCTCGAGCAGGAGAAATTAAATTATGGCACTTCTCCTCAATGGGTAGAGGCATCTGGAACAAATTGCAGATTGTCCATCCAACACAAGCAGAGCAGTCTGCGGACAAACCCAGGTGCCTTGTGGCCAAGCCCTCCTCTCCTCTCCCCATCTCTGCCACCTCTGGCTCCTCCGCTCCCCGCCTCCAGCCACCGCGGGAGGTTCCCAGGGACCGGCTGGGGGGAAAGGCTCTGTTATCCTTTCATTTCCTGAGCCCGCTCTGCTGCCGTTTTGCAGGGAGCGGAGACGAGGAAGCGCTCGCCGACACTTAGCAGCCAGTTCAAGCGGTCCCTGGAGCTGTTGATGAGGACTCTCAGCGTCTGCCAGCCCTTTTTTGTCCGCTGTATCAAGCCCAATGAGTACAAGAAGCCCATGGTAAGTCCTGCTCTTCTCTCCTGGTTGCTTTTTGTACGGGATTATCCACGGGAGCTAACAGCAAAAGTCCTTCGGGCATCGGTGGGGCCAGGATTGACGCTGGGTGCTTATAAGACCAACCCGCAGCCTTTTCTGCAAGAAAATGAGTCACCATAGCTTGCTGAGGAAGGACTGGCAAAGTTGGGCACTTTCTTTGTGATTCAACAGCACCTCAAAAGTTTTTGCAGAGGGGAGATGCTTCCCCCACTTTTCTTCCCACGGATAATCTCGAGGGATTCACTGTGCAGCCCTTTCTCCTATAGGAAATGCCTCTGATTTCCTAGGGGATAAGAGCCTCCCTGCCAGCTGCAGGGCCCTGCATCCGGTCTTGTTGCAGGGTTCGATGATCCCCTAAAAATGATCCCCTTCCTGTGGGTGTTTTCTACAAAATCTTTGCTTCTGAGGGATCTTATTTGCTTTCACCCATTAGATTCTCTTCAACAGCTTTTTTTTTGCAACAATTGTGAAAGCGCAGTAAAAAAATCACAGAGGGAAAAGAAAAGGGAAAATAGCACAGAGGAAAGGTAAGAGGAATTATTTAGCTGTGATTCTCAGGGGAGGGAGGTTAGACTGCGTCAGAGAGGATTATTGCAACACTAAGTGTTTTATCTGGATGAACAACCAACAGGCAATTCCCCCCGTCCTTCAGAGTACTCTAAACACAGCTACACTGAGCCTTAAGGCAAAAAAAAAAAAAATTACCCAGAAACTTAAAAATAATTGGCAGCCAGCTAAAAGTGCCGCTTTTATTGTGTTTGCTTCAAAAGCAATGAACGCTCTGGGGACAAACTGTAACGAGCAAGTGAAAGGAAAGGAGGTGGCTGTAAAACCACTGCCCGCTCTCAGTGCTCACAGCGGTGACTCCGACCGCTGCGGTGGGAGGGAGATGATGCTGAACACCCCAGTCCCAGGGTCAGCACCCTGCAGGATTGCACCCTGGAGCTATTAGCAATCACTGCTAGCCTCTCACCACTCTTAATAGTGATACTTCTTGGGGAGGAACAGCTTTATTTAATAATAATTTCAGCTATTTCGTTCTGTGAGCCATTTTGCTCCCACCATTGTAGTTCAGGAGAGGGGAATCTAGCCAGAGGTGGGGGTTTATCTAAAGTTAGTTAGCAAAGCTGAAATGAGTGCAAAAAAAAAAAAAAAGCATAATATAGCAAAATTCAGAGCTGTTCCATACAAGCACTGTTCGCTTGAAACTTATTTTTGCTGTTTGGTGAACCTAATACATCATGGAGTGAAAAGTTTGGTGGCTGTCTGTGCAGTTTACTGTGCCCTTACCCTGTTTTTGTTGAAAATTAAAAGGCAGGTAACAGCATGTTAAAGGAATACTTTGGGTTAGCATGTAACAGTATGTCTGAGCTGAGATTATCATCTGGGCTGAGATCAAGCCAAAGCCTTGCTTTAGCACATGGCTGATGTTGAGAAATAGCTGTACACCCTGAACTGACATTAACTAGTTATTCCCAATGCCCCAGCTCTGAGCTGATTTTCTGGGATTCAGTCAGGAATTTTGCATCCTATAGCAAATCTTTATTTGATCAGCGCCTACAAGATCTAAGCTAGAATATTCTGTTCACCCCATTTATCTACAAGACTTTTGGTGGGACATAAAAACAGCTATAAGTTTGAAAGAATCAGACAAAGAGAAATTAATCTCCCCGTTAAAGCAAAGAGTGGATGAGTTAACACTGTATCCAGGCCTGTAGTGCTGCAAGGTACGAAATGTGATTTTTTGCTAAATTTATTTTTGGCATGTTTTAGTCATACAAAGGAAAAATATCACAGATAATGGGACACAGAGCTGTGCAGGGCGACTGCAAAAGAGAACATTTTCTGGGAGTTCATTTTCTGTCCCAGGCTATGAAGGAAAGTGTGCAGATAGGGATAGGAAACAGTATAGTGGGAAGTGAAAGGTCAGTGGAAAGTCCTGACTGTTTGTTACTTTCTGTTATTTTAAAACTTTTGCTTCCTTCTAAAATGTACTTTGGGCAAAAAAAAAACTTGTTTGCATCAGGAACTTGTTTGCAAGTCCACAAGTGCTTCATGGAGCAGGGAAAGAGAGAACACACAACACCTTCCTCTGCACCTATCCTGCCCCCAGTACCCACTTTATACAAGGACAGCTTAAGTCCAGATCTAGATGATGCTACTTTCTGCCTTTTTCTCCCTCTTCTGTTGTCTTCTCCTGGGATCAGGATCTGTCTCACTTCACTCCAGCCCTTCCAAAATAAAGTGGCTGCCATGACCTAGGGAAAAAACTCCCTTCAGGACTGGGAACCTAGATGATGTATTTTAGATGCTCATACCTGCACACACACGTGCTCACATTTTAGACAGCTGAAGGGAGGGCTGATGAATACTGCCCTGGCAGTGACTCTTTGGCCCGGGCTGGGGTTTACTGCCCTGACTTTCTGTGCTGCGCCAGCACCACACCATGTCTACTTTTATTGTACACTTGGGTTGAAGTCTGTTCTGATGCTTCTAGCAGACAACATCAGGCTGCAAAAGGGTGTTCTCAGTGGCTCCAGGATCCTCCTCAATGCACTGATGCACCGAGCCAACAGCAGGGATTTTTCTGAGCCTCCCTGTACTCCAGCAGCTCTGCCCATCTAGCAGCATCCCTAATTCTCCTCCCTGACGTGCCCAAAGCAAGGAGAGCAGCCAGGTTCATTAGCAAACATCTGCAAGGACTGCAATGCCTACGCCTGCTGTATGGCTTTGCATCTGTCCACTGCTTCTCAGGAGCAGCCAAGGGGCAATGAGTGGTCAGTATGAGGGTGACTATTTGGTGTGGCCCCACTTTCCCAAGGTGATGTTCACCATTGCATTGTGTTCTCTAGTTTTCCTTCTGTCCCTTTTGTAGTGTGTAGGACAAGTCCAGTTTTGGAAAGGAGAATTAAAGAAAAGGAGTGAGTCAAATGCATTCAGCATTTTCCAGGATCAGGCCCATGACAGCCAAGGCTCCTATAGCCTTGTGTCCACCAAGTGAAGGGTCTGGGTGGGTGCATGACTTCGTTGCCCTACACAGCTCTTATGGCCAATCCAGACCAAGGTGTGCAGTCAAACCACCATGTCCTGTAACTTCCCCAGCTGTTTGATCGGGAGCTGTGCGTCCGTCAGCTGAGGTACTCGGGGATGATGGAGACCATCCGGATCCGCCGGGCTGGCTACCCCATCCGCTACACATTTGTGGAGTTTGTGGACCGGTACCGGGTGCTCATGCCTGGTGTGAAGCCAGCATACAAGCAGGTGAGTTATCTTCTTCCATTGCAAACAACTCCTCTTTGCTGACCTCTCTGGAGGTGTTTATGGGGCGTGCATCCTCTCCAAAAACAATCATGCAGCATTTGGTCCCCAGATGTTGTGGTGGTGCTCTGGGCTTTCCAAGTGAAGGAAGAATGGAAGGGACAGGGAGCTGAGCAGCAAGGGAGCATATTCAGCCTGTCCCTCTCACTCACCTTAAATGTGGTGGAAAGCTCATTAGCAGAAAATTGCTGGAATTGAGACCAGAAAGGGTCACCACAGAGCAGCGTTGGTGAGGCTGCTCCTGGTGAACACCAACCCACTTCCCACCAGGGCGACCTGCGTGGGACATGCCAGCGCATTGCTGAAGCGGTGCTCGGGAAGGACGATGACTGGCAGATTGGCAAGACAAAGATATTCCTGAAGGTACGGGGCTCTCTGCGTCCCCCCTGCCATCTGGGACCCTTGCCTGTGAAGGGGTCTCCTACCATCCCCTTTCCATCTTGAGACGTGAACCTTACCCGTGGTCTCTAGCCTGGCATGGCAGTAGGCAGAAACTGAGCCAAGGCAAGATACTTGGGGCTGATTTAGGAAGCAGCAGGCAGGAGGAAGTCCTGGCACTCTGCCTGCACTGATGCATGCACATAGCCCTATGGCTGCAGAAAAAGTCACATTCAACGCGCTGCCTCTTCCCTCCTGGGCTGAGCTGCTCTGTCTCATCTCCTGCCTTCACCCGAAAGGCACAGCAGCAGGAGGGATGTCCACGCAGAGCCCTGCAGAGGGAGGGACTGACAGCACAAAAGACTCACTTTGGTTTTGACATGTCCTTGCACGATACGAGACGTGCCTACAGCTTCCCCTTCTGCATCGGTTTGGCTATCATGGAGCAGCCCAACATTTCAGGTCCCCAGCAGCCCCATGAGATGAGAGCAGCCACTGCCCATTCACACTCATTTCTCCTTACAAACCCACTCCTGTGTTGCTCCTGGGAGATAAGGCTGAGCTGGCCAGGAACCAGGATGGAAGCAAAGCCTTCTCTCAAGCAAAAACCTCAGCAGTAAACCCTGGTGGCTTATATCTAAATAACACCCCCCACCCCATCTCCAGCATGAACACTCTCATCCCTTCCCTAGAAGCTGCTCCTACTAGTCGCTCGTTCCAGAGCCTGTTATCAAGATCTCACAGCTGTTAGGGCAGGAAACGGAGAAATCGGGAGGCCCTGAGGGGCAGTGTGAGGTCAAGCAAAGCAGGAAACGTGTGGAGTTGCCTCCACTGCACCCAGCGTGGCAGGGCTCAGCATGCCGCAGCCGGGAAAGAAAGAGAGTTTGGTGTGGGAGGAATCAAAAGAACGCTTAGACTGGTGCATCTGAAAGCTTCAGGGCAAGGAAATTCCGTGTAATAAAGCCATTTTGTCCTTGGGTATAGAGGCATTGCAGCTTTTGCTGGAGGGAGTGATTTGATCCAGGCAGGTTTGTTTCCAAACGTCTCCAGTTGCTCCCATGGCTGAAGGCACAAGCAGGGAGCTTTGCATGGAAGGCCAATGTAATTTGAATGCTTTCACACTACAAAACATTGCATATCCAGCTTC
This sequence comes from Chauna torquata, assembly GCA_013399475.1. Classification (NCBI taxonomy): domain Eukaryota; kingdom Metazoa; phylum Chordata; class Aves; order Anseriformes; family Anhimidae; genus Chauna; species Chauna torquata. Next base: position 17,224 of record VXAL01010001.1, read on the forward strand.
TTTCTGCTCCGGTTCACTTGGGAATGAAGACAGTAGACCACTACGATTTATGTTAGGATTTCCCCAGAAAGCAGGTGGGGGATGTTTGGGAAGTAAAATGTCCCAAGAGTTTATTTTGGACATCTTCCCTGGGGAAGGGCCTCTTACCATCCTTCCTGCCACATCTCAAGCAGATGGAGATCTTCTGACATGGGTGCTGTGTTGCTTCTTCTCTCAGGACCACCATGATATGCTGCTGGAGATCGAGAGGGACAAAGCCATCACAGACAAAGTCATCCTCATCCAGAAAGTTGTGCGTGGGTTCAAAGACAGGTAGGTGTGAGCCCTGCTGCTGGCGGGGAGGTGGGCTGACAAGCATCTCCTGGGGGATGCGTTGCTCCTTCCATGCCCATCCAACCTGCCCTGCCTGCAGCTGGGCAGAGGGGACTTTGTACTGAGGTGCAGCAAGTATTGGAGGAAAACAGTAGAAGAAACAAGAGGAAAACGATATTACTTACCTCAGATAGGGGCCGAATTCGAACTTCTGTTCCTGTTCAGTGCTGACTGCGGGGGAGCTGTGTTTGCGGTGCCAACACAGTAGTGGGACTCTGCTGAAGGCAACGCTAAGTCTCCATTCTTATGGGGATCCCCACAAGACTGCAATGGGGTTATTGGGTCCTCGGTTGTGAGTAATGTTGTTCTCCACAAAGCCCAAGGGGTTCAGACTGTTCCGTTTGTAAACCAGTTGCCACAGACCTGGGAGGAGGGCAGGTGGACAAACCACAGGAAGCTCATGGCACAGCTGTGGAGGACAAGGGGGAGCCACAGCCGAGTACAAGCTTCGCACATGGACGAGGGACACTTCTTGGGGCTTTGTGGTCTTTGACTGTCTGAGCCATGGCTGTAATTCATGCTGGGCCTTGGGCTTTGAGGAAAAGTCACATGCCAAATAACCCTAGAAGCCTTGTCACCTTAGAATCACAGAATCATAGAATCATAGCATGGTTTGATTAGGTTTTTGGTAGATCACATTGCCCAAAGCCCCACCCAGCCTGGCCTCGAGCACTGCCAGGGACGGGGCACCCACAGCTCCTCTGGGCAGCCTGTGCCAGGGCCTCACCACCCTCCCCATGAAGAATTGCTTCTTTATATCTAATCTAAACCTACCCACTTTCAGTTTAAAACCATTATCCGTTGTCCTATCACTACACTCCCTGATAAAGAGTCCCTCCCCAGCTTCCCTGTAGGCCCCCTCTAGGTATTGGAAGGCTACTATACATCCCACAGTAATCCTACAGAGCCCTCCAAGTCCTTGTGATGCTATTGTCCCCAGGGTGTCTACGCACAGGCTCAGACCAGTCTAAGCAGCATGCAGGAAGCAGATGAGGGAGGCAGGGTGCTGTTGCTGACGTTTGTTCTTGGTAATTTAGATCAGATTGAATCCACTTGCAGGTGACTTGGATTGAAGCATGGAGAGCAGGCAGCAAGGTGATTTCAGAGGAAAAAGAAGGATGTGAGGGGAGGAAGGTTGTGACCATTCCCAACTTCTCCTGCTCTCCTCATTCCCATGGATGAGCCTTTAGAGACCTATCAGAGAGAGTTCCTATAGACTTTCTTGTAAGGGCAAAGAGAGCTTGGGGAGGAGACATTTTCAGGCCAAAAATGCAGAGTTTACTCCACCCAGCTGCCCAATTTCAAATCTCCAAAGAATGAGGCCCAGGAGATGATAACTTGTGGCCAAACCACAGACACAAGTGATTGAAATGCCTTTTCAGGTCCAATTTCCTGAAAGTGAGGAACTCAGTCCTGATGATTCAGAGATACTGGCGTGGACATAACTGCAGGAAGAACTACGGTGCTGTAAGTATGCAGGTGCCTCCTCACCTCTCTGCCTCCCTACCTCTCTCAGCTGGGACCTCACTTAGAGTGCCTGGACAAATCTGCCCCACTGGGTTGAGGAAGGTGGGCTTCCTCAAAGGCTAGTTTGGGCTGGTGGGATGAAAGGAGTAGTGCTCTTGCTGCTTTACCTTCTCGTTGAAGAGAGCACCTGACCACCTTCTCACTGTCCTCTTTCTACATAAGTTAGATGTCCATTGTTATATCGATGTAGTGTCCATGGTCACCCGGGGTTGTAAAAGTCTTCCCCCAGTTTCCAGGTGACTGAAAACTCAGAAGCAGCTTCCTCTAAAAAACAGACTCCATCTCCAGGTGTGACCACATCTGCAATCAGGGCTTTCTCCTCATCTCTCCTCAACCCAATCCATGGCCTTTTGTCTTGCTGTCCTAGCTGGTTCTGACCCAACATTGGGTCATTTGGGAAGTTTGCTGGGGTCTGAAGTGTTCAATATCATCTTCTAAGACTGTAACATGATAGGAATAACCATTTCCAGACTGATCAGGGTGCCACCTCCTTCCACAGAGCCCATCCTTGGCTATCAGGCAGGAGGTCTGCAGGAGCAGTGATTAGCAGGGGAGCACATGGGAGGTGCTGGAACTCCATGGGAGCAACCTCATGGCTTGTAACTACCTTGATATGAGCAACCAGACCTCTTGAAGCCTCTTAAAGGCAGAAGCTGTAGGATTCAGTGGGGAAGAAACTCCCTTCATCCTCCCTTGTATTTGAATCCATGCAGCAGGTGTTGGGCTTCATTTCTCCACATTCTTGGAGAACCACCCTCCCAAAGGCTTGTCTTGGTGGGAGCTGATTTCTTGTTTACGGCTATGCAAGAAGGAGATTAGCGAGGGAAATCTGCTTAGGGTGGACAAGCCCCTGGGCTGTGATGGAACAGTTTCATCGTGCTCCCTCTTGCAGATGCGGATCGGTTTCCTGAGACTGCAGGCCCTCTACCGATCCCGCAAACTCCACAAACAGTACCACATGGCCCGCCGGCGCATCATCGAGTTTCAGGCCCGGTGCCGGGGCTACCTGGTCCGCAGGGCTTTCCGTCACCGCCTCTGGGCGGTCCTCACCGTCCAGGCGTATGCGCGGGGCATGATCGCCCGAAGGCTGTACAAGCGCCTCCGAGGAGAGGTAAGTGTTGCGGAGGAGAGGATGGTCGTGGGAAATGGAAGTGGGGAGAGGGGAGACAAATAACTCCTGCATCACATGCTCATGGGGTTCATATTTAAAAAGCACAAAAGAATTCCAAAAAGTAGTAAATATCTATTTAGAAGGGCTCCTGTGTTTATTCACCAGTATCATCGACGCCTGGAAGCAGAGAAACTTCGTCTGGCGGAAGAGGAACGACTCCGAAAGGAGATGAGTGCCAAGAAAGCCAAAGAGGAAGCAGAAAAGAAACACCAAGTATGCCAGGACTGCTCTCTTTCTGGGGCTCTTTCTCACCATTTTCCAGGGCCTGGTTCTGCTCTGTTGAGGGGGAGTGTCAAAAATATCTAAGGGATATCTGACCTGCTTGAGCTATTTGTATTTAATTCTCTAAAGCCCTTTGTGCTCTAACTAGACTGAAGCTGCTCCAGAATTTCTGACCTGCTGCACAGGAATGTCAGAGATTATGGTTACTATTTGCTTCCTTTTGGTATTGTATGAAGGCTGAAGGGGGAACCGGCACACTGTGTAGATAATCTGTGTGTATATGTGTGTGCACATACATAGATGTACAAAAGAAAAAAATAAGGTCAGTGAGAGTCTCTGTGCATGGACCAGACCCTCTGAACAGGCACTAAGGAAGGAGAAAACGTTACTGTTTTGTCCTTCTGCAGTTAGGAAGCTGAGGCATAGACATGCTACTGATTTGCTCCAAGCCACATTCTTGGGATAGTGCCCTAGTCACCAGGCACCCTGCCTTTCTAAATCCAGGCCTTGCAGAATTCTGCGCCAGCTCTTTGGAGGCAGTTTGGTCATTGTATGTGTCCTCCTCCAGGTACGCCTGGCCCAGCTGGCCCGCGAAGATGCGGAGAGAGAAGTAAAGGAAAAGGAGGAAGCACGTCGGAAGAAAGAGCTTTTAGAAAAAATGGAGAAAGCTCGCAACGAGCCAGTGAATGACTCCGAAATGGTGGACAAAATGTTTGGATTTCTAGGGACGACCTCCTCCCTGCCTGGCCAGGAAGGGCAGGCACCCAATGGCTTCGAGGTACTGCAGACATACACAAGCCTGGCTATGCCGTGAAAGGCTTTAGCAACGCATGAATTTATCAGGGAAGAGTGGGGCAATCCAGAAGGGGATCTCTGACGGCTTCCTTCAAGAGTTCCTTCCTTCTGCATGGCCCCAGAGATTTGCCATGCTGAGGCTGGGGCAGACATGCAGTCTGCAGGCTCCCCCTGCTGTAAGATCATTGAGGACCTGTGGCCTTTGAGATTGTCTCCCTTGTGGTTCATCACAGCTCAAGTCATTTAGCTCTTGGACACCCTGTACCCGTGGTGGGAGTGGGGCCACACTTAATGCTTCTCCTACTGCTCTGGGGACATTGCTGGGCAAAGGCATGTCCTTCAGGACTCAGGCTGGGCTCCAGAGTTAAATTTCATGGTTTTCCCTCCAGCCGGCTTTTCCTTTTGGAATGGAAATCAGATAGGCAGACAAGTCAGGCCCAAGGGGAAAGAGTAGTTCAGCATCCGAAGCCATGCTGAGCACCTGACATGTCCTTCCCCACCAGGATCTCGAGCGAATGCAGAAGGAACTGGAGGAAGAGGACCTCGATGCAGCGTTGCCTCTCCCTGAGGAAGAGGAGGAAGATCTCTCAGAGTATAAATTTGCCAAGTTTGCCGCCACATACTTCCAGGGCACGACGACACACACCTACATTCGCAGGCCTCTCAAGCAGCCTCTCTTGTACCACGAAGATGAAGGAGACCAGTTGGTGAGGCAGGGGATGAAAATACTTGAGCAGGGTGGGTTGGAGCAAGCCTGGGGAGCCCTTCACCGAAAGGGCACCAGTTTGCCTTTGGGATACACTAATGTGTTCATGGTTTGTGGAGAAAACAGCCCTCATCCACTGGGCATGTGTCAGTACACACTGTCCCACCAGCATGCTTTGAAACAAGACAACAAGCATTAGAGAGACATAGTGCTGAGTCCATCTCTGCACCCCCGTATTCGTGTTAAGACAATTAAGGAAGTGTTCTGGGCTTAGGGCATGGACGATGCAAATTTTTAAGCCACTACCACTTGCAAAGCTGCTATTTGGCAGCTGGAAAAGTTGTTTCTTACCTTGCCATGTGCACCAGTGCTGAGCTAGCAGAGGAGAAAGGCTTGTCCTGTAACCAGCAGTACAAGGGCAGAACTGCATTGAACCAGCACAGCTGTAAAGAACATTACATTGGCCATGATCTTGCCTTCTCTATGGTTCTCCTTCTCTGCAGTGGGTTAGGAGTTCTCAGTCACTGCTTCTCTAGAAGGGTGACATCTCCTAGCCAAGAAGCAAACCCCTTGTAGGTTGCACAAATACACTCACGAGAGCATGAACACAGAGCCTGAATTTGTGGTCCTGGCCACCAGCCTGCCCAGTTTTGCTCGCTCAGATGACATGCGCACTGCAGGCAAAATAGTTGTGTATGATGCAGGAAAGTTTTATCTCCCGCAGAAACACAGGGAGACTACAGTGGTGATCCTGATGGATTTAGCATGGCTTGACCAGCCACTGCCCTGCTGTGAGCTAACAGAGTTAAACTTTATTTTCAAAAAGGCAGCACTTGCTGTATGGATCACTATTCTCCGTTTCATGGGAGACCTCCCTGAGCCGAAATATCATACAGCCATGAGTGATGGTGGTGAGAAGATACCAGTGATGACAAAAATCTATGAGACTCTTGGGAAGAAGACCTATAAGAAAGAACTGCAGGCTCTGCAGGGAGAAGGAGAGGTAATTGATAAGGCTGTAAGAGATTATGTTTGTGTATTGAAATGTGTTGGAAAGAAATGACTTGCATCTTTGCTGCAGCCAATCAGTTTGTTGATTTTATCTGCAATTATGCTACAAAGGGAGAATTGCCTGTGTGTCAGGTGTTGATCCTACACCTTCTTCTTCACACAACTGAATTGTTCTGAATGACCCCCAGCAATACAGCCGGAGAAGTGCTCTGCTGCTGTCTCTCCTGGGGCTTTGATCTCTCTCCTCTTCCCCAAAGGGCAGAAGTACATGGGGGGAGTCAGTGTCCTGTATTATCCGTGTCTCTTTTGGGGATTTTGTGTTGATCTGCTCTGAGTCAGAAGAGACAAAATTTAAAATGTGCCCTTAATCTTGGAGCAGGAAGTAAAGAGTTATCAAGAGATTAAGCTGAGGAAATCTAGAAAAAAAAAAAGAAAAAAATCCATATGGCATCCTCAGTGCATTCTGGGTTGTCTTTGGAGGACTTCACCTTAAGACCCTTCCCAGGTATTGCTCTGGATAAATTGCTGCCCATAGCACTGATATACTTTCATCTTTGACAAATGCTTTATACAATATGGTAAGATATTACATGGTATTAGGATTTTCTGGCAGATCTAGATTTTAGATGGCACAGTTGCACATTTAAGAAGTTTTCCATTGTATCAGCTGCACTATCCCCTGTGTCATTTGCAGATGTAGATTAACAACTCTGCTAGTTTTTAGGGACAGTGCTATCATTCAGCATTTTCACTCAAGTACTTGAGAAGGAGAATAACTTTATTTGGATTCTAATTCTGTAAAAACAAACACCAAGAATCACCTTTTGTTCCTTCTAGCCATCACTTCTTGCTTGTTTATTGCAAAAAGGCATATCTTGGCCTATTGAGTCATCAGATAGTAGAGAAGAGAAGGAAATTTAAGCTGTCTTCAGTTACATCTGCTCTGCAGATTACACAACAGTGTACAGATGTTTCAGCTGACCCTCAGCCTGATGGTGTGTGAATCCAGGTATATAGTACTAGCTTGGCTTTATAATGGATATAAACCATCACAGCTGCAGGACTCAAAGTGTTGATTTGGTATAAAATCACAGTCTTTTCAAAGATATTTAGATGTGGAGAGGTTAATGGGGTTAAAAAGTGAAGTGATTATCCATGCCATCTTGATCCCACAGCTGGAGTACAGTTGGTTTAAAAGCAGAAAGCCAACAGAAACTCCTTATCATATGCTTGATGATATGTAATCGGTGCCTGGGTCTGGCCTACATGAAATTTGTTCTTCTGGGAAATCTGATCGAGAACAGAGATGGTTAATGAGGATGAAACCATAATGGGTAACTATACCTGCTCACGAATCCCTGGCAAGAAGACTTCCAGCTCACAAACCTGCCATGCAGATGGCTCATCTCAGAGAGTGGTCTTGCTCATCTCATTTGTGGTGTAGGAACAAGCCTGAATATGATAGAGCAGAACCGGTTGGACATAGTTTGGCTAGGAGTCAGCCACTTTTTCAGCATAAACTGGTCTTTTTTTCCGATATGTCCAATACGTAGTTTTGATCTGGGCAGGGGGCTCATTGATTAGACAGTAGTCACCTGCAAAATCCAGAGCCAGACCAGGGTTATCATGGGGCACGGGAATGGGGGTCCAGAATTCTGGTTCTCATCAGCTTCTGAGATATCTCACTCTGTGCCCAGGATTAATGGCCTTCTGCAGAAGTCCAGGGGAGGAAGGGAGAGCACGTACTCGGCAGGGCTCTGCATCTCACCACATTGCATTCCGTGCCTCTTGCTTTGCAGAGTACTCACATTGACGGGCACAAGAAGAACAGTGTGCGGCACAAACTGGTCTCCTTAACACTCAAGAAGAAATCCAAACTGACGGAGGAGGTGAGAGGAGACGCTTGGCCGCCTGGCAGCACAAGTGCCGTCGGATTGTCTGCAGCCCTCTCTGACTCTCTTCTGCTTTTCCCTAGACAACATAGAACCAGCCCTCCTCTGGGTTTGGCGCTACCTGTCTCTCTGCCTGAAAGATTTAAGGAGTGTTTAAGGGGAAAGGTTGGCTTCCCGTGTCTCCTTGAGTCAGTCTGCACCTTGTGCCGGCCTCCCCTCGGCTCCCGTTCTCCATCCATCCAGCACTTTCCCTCCCCTCTTTCACAGCCCTCCATCCAGCTGCCGATACCTCTCACCACCTGTGATGGTCTGAATGTTATCCCTGCTTTTAGTTTCCTGCCCTCCTCTGTGGCGTAGGTAGCAGAGGTGGGGTATCCAAAAGCACTCACCTCTGCCTCTGCCCTTCCCCAGAGCCAGGGGCAAATTTCCCTCTGGAAGCAGTTAGCCCAAGCTGAAAGCTTTTGAAAATACCATCCCAAAAGAGTGAGGAGCAGTAAATCTTTTGGGTAGGGGGATGTGAGCAAGGCAAAGACATGAGTTCAGTCTTCTTTTACAAGCTGGCTTGTCCACTTCCAGAACAGGCACCATCACACCTGGCTGCAGTTGCCTGACAGCATGAAGGTGTCTCTCTGGGATAGTCACCCTGCTTCCCTTTAGAGTCAGTGGAGAGGAAAAGAAGCCAGTCCAGCTTATCCTAATGTGAATAAGAATGCACTCTAGAAATGCTTGTCTCTCCCCAGTGGCTCTAAATGCAGAATGAGTTGACTAGATGAGACAAAGAGCTGGTAGGTGGACGAATGCCATCCCTGTTTTCACAAAAAGCACCATGCTTATGTGTTTTTGGCTGCATCATTAGCATGGGGAGGTGGTCCATTTTGTTAGTGTTCGAACAATTTTTTTAATATAATGGAGTTAAAATACAGGCCCTCCTTGGCAATAAGCTGGGGTTATTCCAATGATCCTTGGTGGCCCTCTCTCAGCTGTGGGTCCAGCCCAGTGCTGGGATGCAAGGGTGCCATTGTAGAAAACGTGGGCAAAGACCAAGAAGGTGGGAGTATGACTAGGCAGAACCATTTTCAGCTTCACCCATATGCAGTTAAAGCCAACAAAGTCACAACCTCCCATCACCGATAATAAACTAGATTGAAGAACTTCTGAGACCATTACTGGTTGGTGGAGGAGTCCTCCTGGGGGAGCACACCACACCTGGGTTGGGGGTGGGGGGCCGTAGTGACTAGCTGTACTGAAAGAAGCGATGTGTCTGGTTGGCAGGTGACAAAGAGACTTCACGACGGGGAGTCCACACTCCAAGGTAATAGCATGCTCGAAGACCGGCCCACCTCCAACCTGGAGAAGCTCCATTTCATTATTGGTAATGGCATCCTCAGGCCAGCATTAAGGTTAGAAATCAGGACAAAGGCATAAACATGTCATTCTTTTCATTCCTTCCTCATCGAGCTATTCCTGTCCAAATGATTTTGCTGGTGTGTGCAGCTTTATGAAGCTCTCATTTTTCTGGTTGTGTTGTATGGTGTGGGCTAGGCTGGGTCATGTTCCTTAGTGTTCATTTAAGGCCTGATCAAAAGACCATGCAGAGGGACTCAAAGGCTTCTGAAAGTCCTAGTGGCTGCTGGATTGGTTTATTAACACTCACTCTTGTTGTTCACTACCCTTTTGTTTTCTGTTTGACCATTTAGATCTCTTTGTGTGAATATTTTTAATAGCACAGAAGTGAAAAACTCAAGCTCATTTCAATTGCTAAATTAATCATTCAAAAATTAGAAAGTACCAAATTAGGGATGACTGCACATTTTTGGTTTAGCCCATTTATGTGTATTTGTTTTAATACAGTCCATTTCCTTTTATCCTTCCATGTCACCAGGAAACCCTTAGCCTTACATTTCTGCACAAAGTCTGCTCTGAAGGCAGACCTGGTAGCATGCTTGTGGGCTTTTCCATGGGGTTTGTCAGTGTAAAAGGTTGGACAACTAGTTTTTGCTACCTCACACATAAATGAAGAATTACCGTTATCCCTTATTTTGCTTGTTAAGAATTAAGGTTAAAGTCAAAAGTCGATGTTAATTCCCAAGTCGAGATACCTGTCAATGTGTCAGAGCACGTGTTTATTTATACATAAGAGATGGACAAACTTTGACCTCAGCTGGAGCTGGTAGTTCCCAATGCTACCACAAAGCAAGTTCAGGTGTTCCTAAGAGTAATAGCCAGTAAATGAGGACTCCCAGCTGGTGGCCCTCTATGAAAGTTAGTTAAGGAGGCTCGCTGAGTATCACTGGAAACCTTTGTAACAAAGACTCCATCTCTGTAAGATAGAGTCCATCTTCCAGAGGTGACATTCGGAGACCTAAACCTCGACACTGCCTTTTATTCCTCTTTTCTCTAAGAAGTGTCAGTCAACTGTTGAAAATCTCAGCTGAAGCACAGGGAAAACTCAGCTGACATTACAGAACTTGCGAAGGATGGCGTTTCAGAGATCATGCAATAACCAGAGTGGCCATTGTTAGGACAGTTAAATTAATATCCTTTCAATTCCAAAATGAACCTTTAAGTATCACATGCAGACAGGATCTGGCTCTCTGTCCACATTGAAAAACAACACCTTGTTAATTCTAATGCTTTATTTTCATTGCTGTTGCAGGGATGAAATCTATTGTCAAATCTGCAAGCAGCTGACCCAGAACCCATCCAAAAGTAGCCATGCCAGGGGTTGGATCCTGATGTCCCTCTGTGTGGGATGTTTTGCTCCTTCTGAGAAGTTTGTAAAGGTAAATTGTAGTTTATATTTATCTCAGGTATTATCTACAGATACATTTTGTTTTCCATCCTTGGGACCAGCTTTTCTCTTGGGTTTGACAGTGGAAGGAATCCTGGTCTTCATCTCAGTCAGGAATGTCAATGACATAAAGTTCCAAATCAGAAAGGAAAATATGCACGATCCCAAGCTTAATGTCTAAAGTGGGTCAGATGAATCACTCCTAAGAAATGATTCTCTCTTTCCAGTGACTATAAAGGCAGAATAGACAACAAATTCAGATGATGCCTCCTGCACTCTAGAAGAACAAGAAGTGGTTAGGTGACTTCTGCTCAGAAAGTGGAATTTGAACACCCAGAATGGTCCACATTTCTCCCATTTCTCACATCCAGAGCTCTATGCACTCCGTCAAGCATCTGCTGGCTTTGCCAGTATGATCTAAGGCACGTCTTCTAATTTGCCAAGGAACAGCACTATGTGGCAAATTATAACTTAACATAAAAAATTGCACATAGAAAGGGAGTGATATAATTTACCTGGAACTATGTTTGCACAGCTTTCTGCATACTGCAACTTGCCCCACAATGTGCCATACTGAAATCATCCAACTCTTTAAACAGACACATAGGAGATGACGTAGAGGCTAAGGAGAGACCTCGTTGCTCTCTACAACTACCTGAAAGGAGGTTGTAGTGAGGTGGGTGTTGGTCTTTTTTCTCAGGTGACATATGATAGGACAAGAGGAAATGGCCTCAAGTTGCACCAGCGGAGGTTTAGATTAGATATTAGGAAGAATTTCTTCACAGCAAGGGTGGTTAGGCATTGGAACGGGCTGCCCAGGGCAGTGGAGTCACCATCCTTGGAGGTATTTAAGAGATGTGTGGAAGTGGTGCTTAGGGAAGTGGTTTAGCAGTGGACTTGGTAGTGTTAGGTGATGTTTGGACTTGATGATCTTACGGGTCTTTTCCAACTTAAATGATACGATTCTCTGATTCTATGTAATGTGATGATGTCACTTGTAAACGATTCAGAAGCGCTGTGGATCAGAAGGACTGAAGTCAGTGGGAGATGCTAAGTGGCTGACACTATTGAAAATCATTTTTTTCTTAAGAATTTTCTTTTTTTCTTGGGCAAAGTCCATGTTTTGTTCCTAGATCTGAGCAGTCTGCCTTCCAAGTGACTTATACACCTCAAGTCTGGCTAACAGCCATAGGGCTGCTGAAGTTAACCCCATGCCTAAGAGTTTGGCTGGCTCAGTGCAAAGGGCTAGGCTCTTTGTCTTTGCTTTGCCATGACATGTCAAGACTTCCTTTGTCCCTCTCAGATCTCTGAAAGTTGGAGCCTGGACCTGCTCCCAAGCCTGCTGGAGATAAAGATATTCCATTAGTTTCCATAGATATCTGTTCAGGTCCTGTTCAGGTGAAAGAGCTGAAGCCAAGAAGAGAAATCCCTTCTTCATCCCCAGCCCCTGCCAATATGAAATCTAATAATGCAGATAAATCACTGGCAGAGTGGCAGAAAATTAAATTGTCTGGAAATTAGATCTGAGAAAGTATGTCACAGGAGATTGTGTGAACTTAAATCTTTAATAAAGGAAGATTATTTTAGGTGAGTGGAGCACTTCTCAGAAATAATTTATGTGTAGCTCTGAAGCCTCAGGCATGTACCTCTGCCCAAAGTCCTGGTCCATGCTGAAATGCATGGCAATATTCCCAACAACTTCGGTGAGGGTTTATGCTAATTCTGACCATAAGCCAGGGTCCCTCTCTGACCCTCCTTCCGAAACAGTTTCTGTCCCCATGGGTAGCCTGCGGTGGCTGAGGCTGCTTGGGTATGAGTGTGAACACCTTCTGCAGCCGCACACACTGTGGTTACCTTTCCAGGCCCCAGTCTTGCAAACAGCAACAGCCCGAGCAGTGACTCGGGCCGTGTCTTGGAGCTCCTCTGAAGCCTCTGTGTTTATCCATAGGGACGTCAGTGACACCTTCCACCTTAAGATGTTATGTTTCCAGATAAAACATTCTCCCAATGAAATGTCAATTCTGTCCCCCAGAAGCATACATTCCCATGCAGATTCACATTTTCGTTTTGTGAAAAGCAGAGAAATAGTCAAAATTTGCTGGACTTCAGTGAATGCTTCACTTTGAAGCTACATTAACCCAGGCCATCTAGTTCAGCCTGTTCTGGATCGGGAGACAAACACCAAGTCAGCACCAGACCTTACTATCATACTTGTAATCTATGAGTACCATTTTTAAGGAGTTATTAGTAGGCCAAAATCTAATTTATCATGAGTTTGCTGACTACTGCTTTAACCTTGCAATAGCTACAGGTCTTTTTCATTCACTCCCATCATTTTGGCCTACATTCAAATAGCGTTTTGTGATGCATCTTTAAAATACGGAGATAGAAATCAAAGGTAACAATAACAAAATCTGCTGCACTGACTTTGATCAAAGAGCTGCATAGGCTGGTATCTTATTTCCACCAAGGCCAAAAATGCATTGTACAAGAACAAGGCAACGGTGTAGACTGTCCTACCCTCTCTCAGCTTCCAGCAATGTGGTTTAGGCAAGCCCTGAGCTTGAGTGGTATCGCTGCATTTAGCAGTCCCAGAGCGCTTTTCTCCAATAAATATTTGCTTTTTAACCCTTGTATATGTTTGGCTTCTTGAGCTGATGGCCTAACCAAAGTGTTCCCTGCTGCAAACAGTATTTAAGGAACTTTATCAACGGAGGCCCCCCTGGTTATGCTCCCTATTGTGAAGAGAGGTTGCGGCGGACGTTTGCCAATGGGACAAGGACGCAGCCACCCAGCTGGCTGGAACTGCAGGTACGAGCCCCTCCAGCCCCTCCCCAGGCAGCTGGGGCTCAGGGTTGGAGCCTTTCACTATCGCAGGAACCACATCTCTGGCTGGACAGAAAGCAGTGTTACAAAATGCCTATTTCTCTCAAGAATTTTCAGATATTTCCAAAATATTGCATTCCCCCTGCATCCTGGCCTTGCTCCAAAGCATACAGAAGATCATCAGTACATCAATACTTGTAAACTGAATGTATTCAAGAATGCTCTCAGCATTGAGGCCAGCTGGCATGGAGCAAGCCCCCGTGTACGCTAGGAATTCCTCCAGATGAAGATGGCTGCAGGCAAAGTGCCTACTGAGAACAGGCCCTGGAGCATCACAGCTGCCCGAGCTTGTTTAGGGACAGCTATAGTTGGAACAAGCCCAGTTTATGCAATATTTGCTCATTTTCTATGCCAGTTTACTAACATAGACAATTGTGCTTCAGTGCCCAGGAACATTCCTGGGCGTGCTTGCATTTACTAGATTAGGCACTTCAATGACTGAATATATTATACACAAAAAACTGAGATTTTGAAGCACTTCCAGTGGCTGACGATACATTATCCTGTTGAGAAGTTTGTTATGGTAGCATTGAAATGTAGCCAGTCTGTGGGATCAGGAATTAGAAAACTGTTACCACTTATTGGGCAGAAGAGTACACAGGCAAATAGTCTAGATGGGGTTGAAATTCTCGTGCCTTCATAAAGTCTAACTTTAACTCATTAGGCAACCAAGTCCAAGAAACCAATCATGCTGCCTGTCACATTTATGGATGGGACAACAAAAACACTGTTGACGGACTCCGCAACAACTGCTAAAGAGCTCTGTAATTCTTTGGCTGACAAAATCAGCCTGAAGGACCGATTTGGCTTTTCGCTTTACATTGCACTTTTTGACAAGGTATGTTTTAATTTATGTTCCTGACTAGCCCTATAAAAGAAAATGAAGGTTCTCCTTGCTGTTACCTATCTTCCAGAGGGCAGAAGGACCCTGGACTCCGAGCAAATGGCCAGGCAAAATGTCAGGAAGAAAAAAATTTACAGCGCAGATGCCAGTATGATTTTCAGAATAAGAGTAGTCATATGCTGGAGCAGTGTTGCAGAGAGACTGTGAAATCTCTCTCCTTGGAGATATTCAGAAGTTAACAGGAGAAGGCATGGGGCAACCCAATCAAAGATGGGCCTGCTCTGAGCAGAGGGTTGGGCCAGAAACTTCCAGAAGTCCCTCCAGAAGTCCTCCAGAAGTGCCTCAGGCATAGATATCTCTACCTAGATATATCAGCATTTAGTCAGATTAATTCCACCTTTTCCCTCTTCCCTTACTAGGTCTCTTCTCTGGGGAGCGGCAATGACCATGTGATGGATGCTGTGTCTCAGTGCGAGCAGTATGCCAAAGAGCAAGGAGCACAGGAGCGCAACGCACCTTGGCGGCTCTTCTTCAGGAAGGAGATCTTCACTCCTTGGCACAATCCAAATGAGGACAACGTGGCCACCAATCTCATTTACCAACAGATTGTCCGAGGGGTGAAGTTTGGGGAGTACCGTTGTGACAAGGTAAGTGTCCTCAAGAGCTACTGGTCTGCTCCAACGTACACCCTTGACATGGCAAAATACTCTTTGCGAAAGGGGATGAGAAATCTTCCTCCCTGACCACCTGCTAGATTGAATATTATGGTATACATGTAGGAAACAGGAGCTGCAGGAATCAGATCCTCTTGGATAGGGAGAGACAGGACTCTCCCATGTGCTGCATGAGCACCCTCTCCTGTTGACTTTTGGTGAGAGAGTGAACGGCCACCTCATCCATCAGCCTCAGTTTGGAGGGTTACAGGCACACTGTAACCAGATCAGCCAACCAGCAGTACACAGCAGGATCTTGTTTGGTGAATCCTGCTAAGCTTTAGACCTAAGACAGACTTTTCAAGATACCCAGACCTGTGCTATGCAATACAAACACAGCAATACTGCCTTATGCTGAAGGGACATTGGCAGCAGAAGTCGATGCTTCTAGAGTCTCTGTGAGTTTGCAGAATTATTCCAGTGTTACTGAAATGAGCATCTCAAAAGATATTAAAATCTCTGACAATGTCCATCACGTTTCGTCTTGCTTGTGTTTAAAATCATCCAGGTGTCAAATTAAAGATACTCGTCTTCCCTGACACTGACTTGTTCTCATGTGGACCAGTAGAGTCCAGGCACCCTGGGAACTAAAGAATCTTTTCCCATCTTTATTGCATTAACTTTAGCTCTTTTATCATATCTGAAGTCTTGTCCTTTCTTCCTCCCCTTCTCTTGCCCCTCATCTCCCTGTGCTATTATTACCTCAGTAGCTCCATTATTTCGTTCCAACGTGCTTGGAACGTACCTGAACCAAAGGACTTTTACAGAGTTTTGCATTATGCACGGGTACTGGGTTTCTGAAGTTTCAAATTCATGGATACACCCAGTTTGCAACCACTAAACTCTGTTTACCATAGCAAAATCACCCACTGCTGCAGGCAACCGAAGCTGTAGGCATCAGCAGACTAATTTCAAGGAAAGACACAGTAAAACATGTTCACACACTGCAAAGCCTTGCCTGGTGCCGATCACTGAACATGTTATGGCTCTGTCATAGCTTATACTGGTTAGTTCCCTGAATTTTGGATGTGCAAAAAGCACTGGTGAAATTCTACTGAAAGGAAGCATCCCTACCTCAATCTGAAGCAGCATTCTTCCTCTACAAAGGGCTCCTTGAGCTATGGAGGATGGATGTCGAGGTGAGTAGCCTGGTAACAGCATTGAGTTGTCTGGCTCCCGCAGGAAGAAGATCTGGCAGAACTGGCTTCTCAGCAGTATTATGTGGACTACGGGTCAGAAATGGTACTGGAAAGGCTTCTAAATCTAATTCCATCCTACATCCCAGACAGAGAGATCACAGCTTCAAAAACAGTGGAGAAATGGGCTCAGCTCATTATAGCTGCACATAAAAAGGTGGGACAACAGATCACCTGGTAAGGGCCAGGGCATGTTTCAGTAGTTTCATGTACCTTCTAAACACATGTCAGACACTACACCTCAGCTCTTGGCCTTGCCTGAAGCTAAAACAAAGGGAAAAGGGCAGGTTTTGTACTAGTCATATTCAGCTTTGCCACTGCTTTCAATGCAAGGTCTAACAGAAGAAGATGACCTTCAGAAATTCATTATGAGAAGCAAAATGCCATCTCTGGGGTTTCATTCCAGATACACAGGATTGTGGTGGTGGTGGTTGCATTACAGCGGTGGCTCATGTCCCGATATCAGGACCTTATTGTGCCAGATGCTGTGTAAAACACCCCTGACTTCTATAAGTCTATCTGTGAAACCCTCCTGCAGATTAATCGGACCCATGCCTCTCATAACTCATCACCACCATGAGGGCTGGTCATCAAGACATGAGGACTGGCATTTGTTTAAAGGCAGGGGCCAGCTTCTGATTAAGACCCGTAAATGCAAGCATCTCCATGTGTGCTGGGGTCTCACCTCCCAGTACTGCCAATGGAAACCCAGAGGCACAATCCTGTTGCCTAAACATAGATGCTTGGGGCATTCCTGCTACAGAAAGGCCTGGATCTGGCAGGTCCTCCACCAGCCTGTCTTAGCTACTTACAGAAGTCTGAGGTTTCTGAAAATGTCCTGAATGAACCTAGATGCCTGTGCTTAAGGGTTATTGAATGTCTATCTCCGGCTACAGGACTGTCAAACTGAAAGGCAGACACCTACATTAGGCAAACCCAGAGTTAGTTGAGATGAATACCACCCAGACTTGTCACCCAGCCTTCTCAGAGTCGAATTATTCCCTGAAGTGGGAACCAGAATTTTGCCAGGACTTTGTCCAATTTATCATTTGTTCCTGTAGAATTTTGTTTGGCCCTTAGCATCATCAAGATGTAAATTGATATTAGTTCCAAGATCTTCAGATGAGATGGATTGGATGAGTTTCAATGAATTTTTGCTCTCTTCCTAGATATAACTGGCTTTATGTTTCATGTTGGTTGTGGTTTGCTTTGTTGGTAGGGAATTTATACTCAGAAGAGGGCAGACCCCAAAAAAGTCAAGGAAGAGGTGGTGGATTTTGCACGTTTCAAGTGGCCTTTGTTGTTTTCTCGGTTTTATGAAGCCTTCAAGTTCTCAGGTGAGTCAGTAGAGCACATCCCTGGAGCATGGGATAGTCAAAAGCAAAAGGAAGAAGAGTTACGAACTTCACAGACAAGACCTAATGTGCCATCTATGTAGTCTATTTTGGAGACGTTATTTTTTGATGCATGCTGGTTAGTAATGGTTCAAGCCAGGAGTCTGCCACTATTTCTCTTACTAAAAATTTTTTTTTTTATCATTGCATCCTCCTTTGAAATATATGCATTTTCTGTATCATAAAACCCTTCGTGAACTGATTGTACGTCTTGCTTTCAATCCAGGGCCAAGCCTGCCTAAAAACGACGTGATTGTAGCTGTCAACTGGACAGGGGTGTACTTCGTGGATGAACAGGAGCAGGTTCTCTTAGAGCTCTCTTTCCCAGAGATCACAGCTGTGTCAAGCAGCAGGTAAGGAAGTATAGACTTAGATGATGATCTTACCCTAAAACAGTTGTTTTCCAGGGTTTGCCTCTTGATCCCATTATATTTCCTGTTTATATCTTCTATAAAAACATATCCCAGAGGGGGGAAGCTGCAAGGGCAGAGTTTCACCTTGGCCACCATTAAAGGAGATGAATACACTTTCACCTCCAACAATGCAGAGGATATCCGGGACCTCGTGGTGACCTTCCTTGAAGGACTAAGGAAAAGATCCAAGTATGTGGTCACTCTCCAAGACAACCCAAACCCTGGTAAGGATATTGTCCAGTCCAGCGGCAAACATGTAGGCATATTAATTACTCCAAAAGGATTTGGAAACAAAAATCAAACAAACTAATGGTTGTTTTTCTTGCAGTGGGAGAAGAATCCGGGTTCCTCAGCTTCCTCAAAGGAGACCTCATAGTTCTTGACCAGGACACGGGAGAACATGTGATGAACTCAGGGTGGGCCAATGGGTTTAATGAACGGACCAAACAGAGAGGGGATTTCCCAACTGATTCTGTCTACGTCTTGCCTACAGTCACCATGCCTCCCCTGGAGATCGTGGTAAGCTGTCTTACAGAATAGCACAACTTGATACAAAGCCCAAGGAGGTCAAAGCCTTCCTCAAGAGCTTAGATGTGGCCAGAGTTTTCCTGACAATAATGTGGAAACCAGTGCGGCTGAGAGAGGTGACATGTTGTGTGAGACAAAAGTGATCTGCTGTAGTAGTGTCTCAGCCTTTCCTCTGGTCTTGTCACTTTGAAGACCACAGGCTTATGGTTTGGAATATCCATGAATCCTTCCACATCCTCCAGCTGGCCTGATCACTTTTCAGAGTATTTGGGGTTAGAGGAAACCACTATATTCAGATACGGAGCTCTAAGATCCAAAGCACATTCTCTTCATTAGGAAATGAACCACACTAGGAAACATTTGTTATTCTTTGTATTAGCGACTGAGAATGGCACAGAAAAACGACAATTGCACAGTACTTACTGTCTATTAACCAGAATTAGTGGATTATTCTTAATCACTCACTGCCAGTCTTTTCATTTTGTATCTGCTTCCTCTCTCTGGATGCTTCAAATATATATTACATCAAACACATTAGGTGACAGAGAACTTTTCTTTCCACAGGCACTTGTCACGATGACCCCTGACCAGCGGCAAGACGTTATCAGAACCTCCCAGATGGCAATTTCAGACAGTGAAGAGAGGGTGAAGCCATACACCTTGGAGGAATTTTCCTATGATTACTTTAGGTGATTTTTTCAACCATCTTCAAAAAATACAGGAGTAGGAATCTATCTCCAAGTAGCTTGGGTATCAGGAAATCTTTGGCTACTGAAAAAGAATCTAAAAATCCCTTTATGTGATTCTGCACATCTACAACCTCCAGTTTAGGACATGGCATATGAGTTATAAGTTTTCCGCCAGCAAGGTTTTACGAGGGATTTCTTGATTGGCTCAGTGCAGGTGTAACAGTGTGAAGTTTGATGTTACGTGGGAGGCTGTACTTAGTGGTCTAGTATTCCTTTCCTATGATTCCATACACAGCCTGAGACCATGTAGGCAGCTGGTGAATTAGGTAGGGACATTTTTATCTCAACTCCAAAGTGTGCACCACAGCTGAATGTAGCTTTCCAGAGTGAACAAAAAACTCCCACTCCTGGTCAGAGGGGCTGGCAGTCCATAGAGGCAGACAAAGTCCTGTGGGATGTCTTCACCCCAGTGGGCTTGTTCTACTGGGCAATATTCTTTCATTGTTGCTGCCCATCTCTCTCACCATCCATTGTCATCACCCTTCCTGTTGTGGTTAGAAGCTTTGTTGGGTAGAAAATATTTTTTGGGTGTCAGTGCTTGGATAGGGTCCAAAAGGGACTTTTCTGAGCCCTAGGAAAGTACAAATGGCTATCTTCAGGCAGAACTACAGATGGATACTTGCAACGCTGTGAATTCCTACTTGGTGTAAGAGTTTATTAGCCAGCTGTTGTGAGCTACCTTCCAGGTAAAGCACTATCTACACACAGTACCATGTAACCTCTCCATCCATGTAACCTCTCCACCCTTTCTTGTGTTTTGCCTTTTCCACCAGGCCACCACCCAAGCACACCCTGAGCAGAGTCATGATCACCAAGAGTCGCGGGAAGGACAAGCTGTGGTGTTACACCCGTGAGCCCATCAAACAGCCGTTGCTGAAGAAGATCCTGGGTAGTGAGGAGCTGTCCCAAGAAGCCTGCATGGCCTTCATTGATATCCTTCCACTGCCCCAGGCAGCCCTTGGGCTACAGGTCTGACACACAAAGGGCTGAGCAGGCTCTTCAAAGACCCAAGTAAAGCCCATAGAAAGGCTTCTGGTCCCTCTTAAGGGCTTTGGGACCATGTCATGGACTTGGAGATGGATCTGATCCTGAAATCTATATCTGAGAATCCTTGAGATCTGAGGCGTGTCTGTACTTCTCAATAAACACAATCCAAGGAACAAGTTGTTGAGTCTTGTTAGTACACACTGCTTAGCAGTTGACTCAACAGTTCTGTTTTGACTTACTTCAACTCTCCAAGATGCATCTGCTGTAGAAGGGAGTAGACCTAATCGGTGTGGATGCAAACCAGTTCTCATGGCATTTGGGAGAGGGTTTGATGCCTCAATACCACTGCCTTGGCAGAATAAAGACAGCATGAGAGAAAGAAGCTGAGTGCAAATGTAGATCCAACCTCTGGAAGCAGCCTTTATATTTTGGTGGGGCTTTGCTCTAGGACCCAGAGTTTACAGTTTGAACAGTTCTGTTGGTATAAGCCTGGTACTGATGCTACTATTGTTACTGCTACTCCTGTTTTCCTCCTGGCATCAAATAATCTTAGCAGTAGGAACTAAAAGGACTGGTAAAAAAAAAATAAGAGAACATCTGCAATTTTATCATTCTCCTTCCTGTGTCAAATACATTAATTCAGAAAATTGCGACCTGTTGTCATGCAGAATAGTTACAATATGGCTTGATGGTGAAGGTCATCATTTGGTTTATGTTTCCATAGCTCCAGCACTGTCTGCAGAGCTCTGCCTCATGACACCAGCAGAAAATCTGGTCTTTTACAGTGGTACCACTATGTGTGATCAGGTAACACAGTAGTCACAGAGCTTTCCTAGGCCTATACGTCCCAACCCCAAATAGGTTCTTTCTAGCCTGAGATGATGCATGAAAAGGACAGAGAGCTTGCTGGACATCTCCTAAAGCAATTTAAAGCCTTTACTATACGCTGTGCACCATATGCTGTGCCCCCTCTACCAAACTGCAGCCACATCTGTAGTCAAGTGTAGGCTATATTTTATCACATCATCAACAGAAGGGCTTCTCCAAACCTCCCGATTAGCTGATCCTTGACTCCTGCCTCCCACCAGTGCTAAAGTATATGGGTGACTACCCCTCCAAAAGGACCCGCTCAGTCAATGAGCTGACAGACCAAATATTTGAAGGTGCCTTGAAAGCCGAGCCTCTGAAGGATGAAATCTACTGTCAGACCCTGAAGCAGCTCACAGACAACCACATCAAGTAAGAGTCATTGGTTTTGCTTGGCCCAAAACCACTAGCCTATGTTGGGCAAAGCAGGTGTGGAGCATAAACGTTTCCCCTCCCCTCTAGCTGAGAATCACCCACTACCACACCAAAGCACAGAGCCATGTCCTTGCCGTAAGTTACTTTTTCCCTCCTGGGTCTCTCATCATTTAGGTACAGTGAAGAGAAAGGCTGGGAACTGTTGTGGTTGTGTACAGGCCTTTTCCCTCCAAGTAACATCCTCCTGCCCCATGTCCAGAGGTTTCTGCAGTCCCGGAAACATCACCCTTTGGCAGCAGACTGCATCCAGAGACTCCAGAAAGCCCTAAGGTATGACACCAAAAGACCTCCTAGTCCTGACTATGTCACAGCATCCAGCTATGCATTAGAAATTATGAGTAGGAGATATTTTGGTGGTTGGAGGGACAGTGAAAGCTCACAGCCTCTTTATACATTCTACTAAGCTGAAAAGGACGTCAGGTGCAGGACGTTGCTGATCCTATGGCCTTTGCCTCCTCCTGTTTTGCAGGAATGGATCCAGAAAGTACCCTCCCCATCTTGTAGAAGTGGAAGCCATTCAGCACAAAACCACCCAAATTTTCCACAAGGTTTACTTCCCTGATGACACCGATGAGGTAAGCAGGATAGAAGGAAATTCTTGATTTTTGTCAGGATGGCTGTCAACTTTCTTATTAAAATCTCAGAAAAGGCTACTATTGATTCTAATTCAGAAAAATTCAGCCTTCCCAGAAGAGTCTGAAACAGAGCAGTGTCAGCAAGATCTATCTTTATCTACCCTGACGAGCCAGGATAGAAGACTGGAGCTCAGGGGTCTGATTTCCTGCAATTCACTTTTTCAAGACTTGGGTGCTGAGTCAGCATTGGCTTGAAGTTTTATAGTATAACCCCATCAAGAGGGAAACAGGGTGTGCTCATCTCCATCCACTCCCTCAGTGGTTCACCAGCCTTGGCCATCAGCTATTTGTAGCCGAGACTAAGATAAAGTCCACCAAACCATACCCAGCTGGACACCATGATGAGGCTCCACAGGGACTGGGCAGGGAGCTGGCAAGCAGGAAACTGAAATTATTGCTCATTCTTCTGACCTGAGATGACACATAAATCATGATACCTGCATTCAAGAACCTCTCATTTAGCATCTTACACACTAGTAAGATAAGTAGTTATACTGATACTGGAGCAGATAGGCATGTCCTTGAAGATACTGCTCCCTCAAGCTACTGATTAGTCTTCCAATGAGGCTTGCCCACATCTCTCTTCCTTCATACCCTTGGGCACAACTAAATTCTTGTATTTCCAAGTGAGTTTATGTTAAAAGCAGTGCACTCCCATGGAGGGAAAAGATTCTTCTCCAGTAGCTGTGTGCCCCTGTTAATCCATAATGGGAAGTTTAGAGATCTGCTGGGACTTCCCATCACTCTATTTTTTTTTCTATGTGACCAGTAATAAGCACGACACTGCTTTATACACGTGCATCTGTGTGAAAGAACAGTAGAAGGAGGAAGAGGGAACTTCTGCACTTGGCTGTGGTCCCTTGGACCATAGCAGCCACTCAGGTGGGCTGGCAGAGCGTACAACATGCTTCTGCGCTGATGGGCTGCTGAACACCGGTGGCACTGAGCTCCAGGCCAGTGTCTCATGGGGTGTGGAACATGGGTCCCAATGGTTCAGGCTAACATGGTTATGCGTGTGGTGGGCAGAAGTTTAAGTTCCTTTAACTGCTGAATCTTCTGAAGCAGCCAGAGCAAAACTGAGGCAATGTAGATGCTGAGCACAGCTCAGAAGGCAAAACAGGGACTGGGACCTGCATGCAGACGGGTCTTTTATATATCCCATCCCCATGTATAGCAGGAGTCACCTCCCCTCTCTTCAGCTATCCAGGTGCCTGGCATTTGGTCTAAGCCAGGCATCTGGGCAGCTTCATCGCCAGTGGAGAGACTGTTGGGACAAATCAGCCTGAGGTATCTCCCTCTCCTCTAGGTAAATAGCTCTGAGACCTAGCTGCTAGATTAGAAAAACCTCTTGCATTGCCTTGTGAGTCCTGCATAAGCCAGCACGGAATGTAGACATAGTGTCATGAATCACAATGATAAGGCAGTAGCATGGCTGAACTTCTGCAAACGTCCCTTTCCCATGTCCAGAGCCACAATCTTGCTTTCTCTGGTGGTGGGCACTTAAACCCTTTCATACATCTGAGCCTAGAGTTCCTCAAAGAGAGCACAAAGCAGAGATTAATCTTGAGGTAGCAGTGGTGATGATCTTCCTTTCTTTGTAGGCGTTTGAAGTGGAGTCCAGCACAAAAGCCAAGGACTTCTGCCAGAACATCTCCAACAGGCTGCTCCTAAAATCTTCTGAAGGCTTCAGCCTCTTCGTCAAAATCTCTGACAAGGTGAGTGACCCACACAGAGGCTGGGGTAGTGTCGAAGCACTCAGTGCTTCACAGCATTTCCAGTGACCCAGCCACCAGCAGATGTGCACTGGTGGAGCCAGAGCTATCTGTAGCCTCACAGGTGAGATGCATTTCTCTGCAAGCACTGTGGCATTTCTAAGTCCAATCCAACCTGCTACAGGTGGGATTTGCAGTCTTGCAGCCCTGGTTACAGCAATCATCCCAAAGGGCTTAAAACACAGACAGGCAAAGGTCTCGTATGTTGAGAGCATGTGGCCTTAATGCCTGATGACAGCACTGTAAAAGCCTACTGTGTCCATGCTGACTTAGGCATCCAGCAGGTGCCATCCTATGTGCAGGATCTCACTTTAATTCCTTCCCGTTGCATTCCTGGGTGACCCAGAGTGATGCAAGAGTCAGACTTGTTGCCCAAAGATGTCACTGCACGCTGCATTGTGAGTAACTGAATGTTAAGGAGCACAGTGGGACTGCCAGATGGAGCAGCCAAGTCAGCCCGGTCCCCTCCGGGTCACTGTTCCTGTGACGCTGCATCGATTCTGGGCCAAGGAGGTAGGGTCCATCAGGAGAAAAAGTCAGAAGACCCAGGCTGTTGCTGAGATGGTGTCCTGGTTTTGGCTGGTTTATAAGGAAGGACTAAGTAAAATTTGCAAGCTTAGAGCTGCCTTGGGCAGCTGGAAGAAATCTACAGAGATAGTCATCATGAAGGGAAATTAATTGCTCCAGGGAAACAGGAAGCTGTAATAAGGATTAATGGGTGAAATAAGAGCAAGGTGTTGGCAGTGGCTTTCTGACATCAGCAGTCTGTAGCACAGAATTCTAACAGAATTCTAACTGGGACAAAGCAGTGAGCAACTATCGCAGGAGAAGGGGCAATGGCCAGCCCTGCCTGTGGCCCCTCGCTGCTCCTTCAGCCTTCGTAACCATGTGCTGTGCTCCCCAGGTCATCAGTGTGCCCGAGGGAGATTTCTTCTTTGACTTTGTGAGACACCTGACGGACTGGATAAAGAAAGCAAGACCAGCAAAAGATGGTAACAGTGATTTTTCTCCATTGTGGGTCACACGCAGCCCTCCTCGAGCACTCCAGCTCTTTTAAAGAAGGTTGACCACAGTCTGCCACATCTGGTGGGCCACGCAGCTGTGGCTGTGCTGCCTGGGCCAGCCCTGGGGGCATCACACAGGAAATGATCTGCCTGGTGCTCACACCTTTGCTCTTAGATCTGCTCACTGCTTCCTTTGCACAGGTATAGTGCCTTCCCTCACCTACCAAGTGTTCTTCATGAAAAAGCTGTGGACCAACACAACGCCTGGAAAGGATTCGATGGCAGATTCAATCTTCCACTATTACCAGGTACTCTGGGAACCTGAAATAACAGTGGAGACTTTGGGAGGAATTAGGAAGGGGGTAGAAAGACTGTGCACATGCTGGTGGATGAAGTCATGCCTTAAATAGAGAGCTACAAAGAACAGATGGGTTGCATGGCCAGAACTGGCCTTCAACAAAAGGCCAAAAAAAAAAATTTAATTCCAAGTGTCCATTACTAGAGGTAGAGTTTCAGCAACAAGGGAGGGTGAACAAGACTGTAGGTTCACGCATCTGATAGCTAGCACAGGGACCACCCTGTGCCATGTAGCAGAAGAATGTTTAAGACCAGAGAGGATCTTTAGATATCTGGTTTGGTCTCAGCTGAGCAGCTGCCTGTCCACCACACTCGGTACAGCTGCCATGAGCGTTCCCAGGGCAGAGCCTCATAACCAGGGGCTGGAGACCTCCAAAAATTCCATTTAGCATCAGAGGATGAAGGTCCGGTGTCATCCCCTGTGTTTCTGAATGGCTGTCTTCCACATACAGGAGTTACCAAAGTACCTGCGTGGCTACCACAAGTGTACACGGGAAGAGGTCCTGCAGTTGGCAGCTCTCATCTACCGGGTGAAGTTTGAGGATGACAAGTCCTATTTCCCAAGCATCCCCAAGCTTCTGAAGGAGCTAGTGCCTCAGGACCTCGTCCGGCAGCTCTCTCCAGATGACTGGAAACGGGTAAAACACCAGCTTTAGTTATATGTCAGGCTTGGCTGGGGGAAGCCCAGCAACTCATGTGACTTGTCTGATGTTCAATGTTGAAATCGAGTCACCAGAATGAGTGACCCATGGTCCCTCTTGAGCCTTAGCAGAGCCACAGCCTCCCCAACAATACCAAGAGGAGGAACTATACATGCGTGTTCAGACACACACACGCATACTGCTGAGGGCTTTGTGCTGCACATTGTCATGACTGCAGTGCTGGGTGCAATGCTGTATGGACACATGCTAGGAGATGGTCTCATGTAAAGCTTTGTTGTTCGAGGCAGACAACTGAGCAGAAAGGCGATTCTCCTCACTTTACACAAGGAGACCTGTGGCACAGGTACAGACAAGTCTAGGCCATAAAAGAATGTAGATGTCTCACTGTCAAGAAACAATCTTGTCAGTCCTTTTTTTCCTGGGACTTGAATTTGGCCATGTGCCTAACAGGCAAGTCATTGGTTTCTCTGTGTTGAGGTCCCCTCAGTCCCCTCTCCTGCAAGAATTGGAAGATCAAAATTTATAATCCCTATGATGGAGTCACCAGCACAGCTTATCTAAGAAAGGAGGACCTATCTTGGTTCCAGGCTCTGCTCCAGTGACCAGCCACCACTTTTGGGAAGCGTTCATTGGAGCAGACACTAGAATCAACATCTCAACCTGTATAACTTCTCCAGCCACCTTCTTGGCCCAGTTAATATTTACCTGTCCCAAGAAACTTACCTTCTGAGAACACCCTGTAGGCTAGGAGTTAGTGCAGCAGGGAGAACTGAGCATGGGTTTACCATATGCTGTGTTTTGTTAATAAATCTCAGTGAAAGGCAAGTTACTATGAAGCATTTATGATTTCTGGTAGGATAGTCCATCTCTGTGGCATGACGCTCCTTCCTTGCAAAAATTCGTGATCCTAGGCAATGCAAACCTGCCAGCTCTGCTGTCTTCTCTGTTGCAGTCCATCGTGGCATACTACAATAAACATGCAGGCAAAACAAGAGAAGAAGCCAAGCTTGCCTTCCTAAAGATTATCTTCAAGTGGCCTACATTTGGATCAGCATTCTTTGAAGTGAAGGTACCTGCCCTGCTTGGGGGTTCCCTGGCAGCTTTGAGCCAAGGTCAGAAGTCCCATATCATGGAGGGGTTCCAGGTATGCAGGGTTGTCCCAGTGTCTGGATTGGACTGGGACAACCCTGAGGAGGCAGGGAAAGAGTGTAAGACTCTCCATCGGTAAAGGGCGGATATACTCATTTATGGCTGCCCTATCTCTTTACAGTACTGAGGCATTGTAGAGCATCAACATATCTCAATCATCTTTGGGTCTATCCTCACAGCTGTTCTGCTGAAGAGGCAAGAGCCCTTCTCTGTTTTGTGAAGGCAAAGGGGAACATGTAATTTTCCACGTGACATGTCTGCTCACACCATGAACCCAATCCAGACTACCCACCATGGCACCAGGCTCCCATCACAGGCAGTGGAGGCCAGTAGTGATGAACTTTGTCCAAATACTCCGGTCACCTTATTGAAATTCCCTTTTCTCAGTGACCACACAGTGAGCATGGCCCAGAAACACGATACTGAAGTTGCTCATTAGTTCCTTGGACTTAGGCACCTTATTTTCTGCCATGTTAATTAGAAGGCATAGAGGATCTGAATTTATCCTGTGATTTTTCCAACACAAGTGATTTGGCAGCCAAGAAACCTGTGGCTGCACTAGGAGCTGAGCCCCTGTCTCCTGGGGCCTACCTTGTCAATCGAACAATATGGAGGGCCTCCCATGCTGGCACAAGGCTGGGAGAAGGGTTCGCCAACACTAGCAAAACTGAACGCAAAGATCAGAAGTGGACAGAGCAGTGTAGTCTTGGCCTAGGGGTCCACAGCAGCACGCAAGAGGAGGAGCAGAGCACCAAACAGAGGGACTGAATAGAAGTCTGGGGTTTGCCAGGCTGTCCCAGCTCTTCCTTGCCAATGGCAGGATGGTTTCACTTTTGGGAGATGACTGAAGGGAGCAAGGAACTTAATGCTCTCTGTAGCTCACACTGATTACGATGTATGTAGGAGATCTGTGATTAACTAGACAGCCCAGACTATTGCTGATACATTAATGGACTGTGTTTATCTTCCTAAATAAATAAATAAATAAATAAAAGGAGAGCAGTTAATGGGCCAGTGATGCTGGCAGAAGATAGGGAGTGAGGGAAAAGGAAAAGGTCTGATTTTGCATAATGCTTCCCCTAACCAGTTCATCTCTTTTCCAACAGCAAACTACTGAGCCAAATTATCCAGAAATCCTTCTAATTGCCATCAATAAGCATGGAGTCAGCCTCATTGATCCCAAAACCAAGGTAAGCAAGCCTGAGGTCTTCACCAGATGCTCCTGAGCCAACTCCCCAACCCTTTACAGAGGTCATCCCAAAGTCTGTGCTGTTCAGAGACACAGGAGTTCTCATCAAGCCTAGTCTGAACAGTTGGATAGCCAGAAAAGTTTCTGAAGGCAGCAGCTCATTGTTGTTCAGAGCCTACCCAGCCTTTTTCAACAGGAAAAGGACTGGAAGCACCAACTGTTCAGGCCCTGTAACTGGAGAATATGCACACTTTTTCCTTCCTCCTTTCGCAGACATTAGGACAGGAGCTGGAGTAGATGAGCTCCTACCAGGCACTTCCACCAGCCTCGTGGACCTTCAGTACAGCAGTCCTCCACAAGCATTGGAGGATCCAGAGTCTTACACCTCATTGTTGTTGCTATGAGGCCATGGTACATTCTTATTTCAGCAGACATCCTTGGTCTGCTTTGAAAGAAAGTGAACAGGAACATGAAAGGTCCCCACAGCCCTTCATAAAAGTTGAGGCTGTCATGTGTTGAGTGTCAGTCTTCTGTTCCCACCAGGATATTCTCATCACTCACCCCTTCACTAAGATCTCTAACTGGAGCAGTGGCAACACGTATTTCCATATAACTATCGGCAACCTGGTGAGGGGAAGCAAGCTGCTCTGCGAGACCTCCCTGGTAAGGATTGTTAAAGATTACTGGGCCCAGTTGCAACAAATCCTGACTTTGGCAGGCCAGGATAAAATGCTTCCAGTAAGCTATGTCTCAGGGATATTCTGGGCTGAAAGTGGTCTCATAGAAGAGACCCCAATGTTTTTCGGGTTTTGGTTTTTGGTTTTCTTCTGGATTTCAGCACTGTGTGGTTACTATCTCCAGAAGAGCTTTTCTTAGGGGTGGGTTAGACATCAAATATGGGGATACATCAAGTATGTAAGGCCTCATCTCCTCCTATGCATCCATGCAGAGCTTTACCACAGAACAGCATTCATCCAAGACTTCCCTGCCACTGCCCCTGGGCCAGAAGCAGTAGACAAGCCTGGCACATTCACACCACAGCTCTGCCCAAGTGATCAGGGTTCTCACTGAGTCCATCATCCAAGTTATGGACAAGCCTGAGGTGCCTGGGGCATTGCCATCCCAGGAACGTGGAACACTGCTCCCTGTCACTGGAGTGAAAAGCATATCAAAGAAAATGTGGGCTTAGGGAGTGTCCTTTTACCAAGATCTTTTGTCCAGCTTGTGCCTACTAACAGCCACAGGAAAGAAAAAAAAGACTTCTGCTTAGCCTATCTGCCTATCTTAAACCCACAGCACCAAGGATAAAAATTCCTGCTGTGTTGTTATTAATTTAGGGCTTTCATGTTATCGTTGGCCATTTGAAAATCCACTCCCCTTCCAACACTCTGTCCATTCTTAGCCTCAGCAGCATCCTGGGAGAGTCTTACACTGCAAATTGTGTTTGATCCTTGTGTCAGGGCCATGTTACCCAAGGAGAATTGTGGAAAAGGGGAAAAAAAAAAAGAGTAAAAATACACCTGGAAACATGTGAGTCAATAACCTGTAGCAAGTGTGTTCAAGGGGTGTGAGCCAGAGGTTGAGTTACGCTATAAAGGCAGGTAACATCTTCTCTGTCCCCACCAGGGTTACAAGATGGATGATCTTTTGACCTCGTACATCAGCCAGATGCTAACAGCCATGAGCAAACAGAGGAGCGCAAAGGGTAGCAAGTGAACTGCAAGAAGCCATTGGCAGGTGGCCATGGGGCTAATTCACCAGCTGAGGTCTGTGGGATACCCATGCAGCTGGGGTAGAACCTTTGCCTCCCAGATGTGGAAGATGAGCAGAACACCATCGGGGAGTTCGCTGGACTCTGACTTTGAGGGCTCCAATCCCACTTCCCCTTCCAGCGAAGATGACTATCTCTGACCTCCCGTCCTCCTTCCCCATCCTGCACCCCAACTCCACCTTAAACCTCAAAGATTTCTAGGGGACACCACCGCTCTCAGACGGTGACTGAGCAAAGAGATTCCAGCAGGATGTTTGCCTGAACCCAATGGCTGGTGTCACAAAGGCTCTGGGAAGAGGATTTGTGTGTGTGTGCATGTGCGTGTGGCTTGTTTT
>VXAL01010001.1:47629-146201 GCA_013399475.1 Chauna torquata
TTTTTTTTTTTTTTTTAAGTAAAGAGAGAGCCATCGGGATGCTAACAGTTTTTGGTGAGCTTTTGGGCATTTCAGGTTTGAAGAGGAGTAGCAGAGTCCCAGTCTATCCTGCAGAGGCATCCAGTGAACACTGCAGGGTGTTTTTTGACATTACAAAACAATACATCGTGTTCTTAAGGACAGAAAGAAAAAGCAGGCTGGGAGGAGCACATTTTAACTAGGAACCAGAATAAACAAACCACTGATGAAACAGGCTAGAGTACTGAAGTGCTGTCTGTGCAATGCTGGAAATATTTAAAGAACAAATTTTAAAGTTCTGTTTCTTCCTCTATTTATTTTTTAAAATATTAAAAAGAAAAAAAAAATCCTGCTTTTCATGCCGGTATCTGGACGATGACTCGGGCCTGAGGGCGACCTGCAGGACAATCCCTCGCCCAAGGATTCCCCTGGAACCATGATAGCCAGCGACTAATGCACATCCTTCCCAACTTAAGGGCTCAGCTGGGAGTGAAGCTTCCAGGAAGATATCTCCTTTTGCTCCCTGTGTCCAGACAAATTAACCCTGGGAGAATCTTTACCTCCAGCTTCAGTATGGATGTAGGGGTTTTGAAGTTCCCACTCCTGGAAGACTGTGGCCAAGCCCATGTGCAGAAAGGGCTCTGATCTAAACAGGGACTTGGCCATCAACGTTGGAAACAACTAATGATTTTTGTTGTGCTTTTGTGTGTGTTGCTGTATAAAACAGCACTCTACCAGTCCCAGCTGGAGCTTGAACCACTCTCAGAGAGGGCAGGCCCTTGATTTCAGTGGGCTTTTCTCCATCTTTTGTTGGCTGTGCTAATCTACTGGCTGGTTGTCCCATCCTCCACCCAGCACCATGCAGTGTG
The DNA here is from genome assembly GCA_013399475.1 of Chauna torquata. Lineage (NCBI taxonomy): Eukaryota > Metazoa > Chordata > Aves > Anseriformes > Anhimidae > Chauna > Chauna torquata. The sequence goes on from VXAL01010001.1 coordinate 48,517, forward strand.
GAGCAGCCTCCTTTGGACCAGAGATGGGACCTGCCAGCAGAGAGGCAGCTAAAGCTATGTTGTGTCCGGGGGGATGCAGGGGAAGGAGCATGGGGTGCCTTCCCAAAATCCAGGCTTCAAAGGAGCATGTGCCTGGGCACGTGGCATCAGGAGGGGTGAGAAGTGTCCACCAATATCTGATGTTGGCGTCACTAGCACTGAGTGGATCCCAATAGATGTGGGAGAGTTCCCTTGGTCCCATGCATGGGGCTGAGCTCGGCTGTGTTCACAGAAGTCTGTATTGTACGGTATCATGCGTTGTTCTGTTAAGCTCCAGTGACTCTCACTGGAGCTCAGCTGGGCTCAGTCCCCCGGCGCTGTGGCACTGCAGACAGCATCAGCAGCACATGGCATCTGACTAGGACGCAGCAGTGACTTTGGACGTTGGTTGCTCCACCAAAGCAAATGAAATGCTGCACGGAGACATCCACCATCCAGCCAGGGCTGCTCGGAGATCCCCTTCCTCCAGCATCTTCCTGCCTATGGCACTCTGGTGATGGGATCATGGTAACACCTGCTAAGGCTGCTCTGGGAGCCGAGCTGCCTCCCTGCTATCCATCTCTGATGCTTCTCTCCCCTCTCCAGCTGCCATGGTCCAGCTGTCCCAGAGATTCCACCCATCCCTAGACATGCTTCCATCTTCCTTACCACCACCATGAGTCTCCAGCCACCCCTGCTTCCCACAACACGCTCAGTAGATGATGCAGCATAGCAATGTTTCCCAGTGCTGTTCTGGGCCAGCTTTCCCCCACCACCACCCTTGTCCCTTCATTCACAGCTCTGTTGGCCTCCCATACACCCCACCATTTAGGGGGTGCTGGGACTCTGTGTGTGTGTGCCTGTGTGTCATATGTATTAGCATTTGCTGGCCTCTTTGTATTCACACCAAGCAATGTAACATGAAAAACATGTCCAAGCGAAATACTCTAATTAAAAGGCATAAAGTGGCTTGTGGGAGGCTGTTCTGCATTGTGTGGTTGTGGTGGTGTCTCCACGGGTAGAAGGGTGGGATCACGGCTCCCAGGTCCTTGGTAGGGAGCGGACTTCTCCTTGTGGAGTGAGACTCCTGCTGAGAGTATCCAGCGATGGGGAGCAAATCATCAGTGTGCCTGGACTAGAAATTAAGTGAAATCTTTTTTTTTTTTTTTTTTCGGGGGGGTGTGTGTGCGGTAAAAACAACTGGAGCTTTGGGAGTCTCCATTGCTCATCCTGTAAGACAAGGGCTGGTCCCTCCACAAAGGCCAGTTCTGAGCTGAATTGCTGGATGTAGGAAGGACTGGGTCAGAAGTTTGTGTGCAGGAGTCAGTCTACCAGACACATGCTTAATGGTGTTTCCAGACCCTGCTAGCTGTGAAGGAACAAAAAGTAGTAGCTGAGACATGACAGGGCTCAGGGTATTGCAGCACCTGTCATGGGTCAGCGTGGGACATGCTGAGGAGACCTCAGGTCTGACTGGCCAAACAAGGCTGCCGAGGATGATGAAGGTGAGCACAGGGAGACATCACTGCCTGAGGGCTGGGTAGCTGCTAGCTACACAGGTGCATCAAGGTGGGCTTTTCCTAATATATATTAAAAGTAACAGTCAAGGGACAACAGCCTCTCCCAGCCAAGCCCCTCACCTGGACAACAGGGCACAGGTCAGGGACCCCATGGTGCACACCACCACTCACCCCAAACACTTCCGCCTCCTATTTTTCTCTCATGTACTTCCATATGAGTGGTACCCACAAAAATTAAGAACCAGCTATGGACGCAGGGCATGGGGAGGGGGGGTTAACACCACCATTAGCATCCTCTCTGCATGCTTCCTAGATCTGGAGCTGCTCTACACCAATCCTTTTGCACTTTACCAAAGGAAGCTAATGCCTTTTTTGCATTTTTTAGCCTCCAAAATACTCCAAAATTGCAAACTTGGAAAGGTTTGAGTGCTTCTCAGCAGAGCTAACTTTGAAACCTAATACTTCCCTTTCACCTTTCACTTGTGACAATAGGTTTATTTAGCAGAAACACCCAGCTGAATGAGGTTTATGTATAAGAAAACGTCTATAGCCTGATTCAGGTAAAGACTACTATGTTCTTCCGCTTTCCCAGTCTGCTGGAATAAGAACAAAACAGGATTGGAGAGCCAAACTGTATTTAAAACATCACTTGCAAAAAAAAAAAAAAAAAGTTCTTCTTATCCATTCAAGTAGAAATTTATGGCTTAAACCTGGGAGATGCTCACATCTCCTTTGCAGAGCAGGGCACAGACTTCCTTCCCCATATGTGCCAGCAGCCACCGGGAGAAATGAAAACCAGAATAAATGAATAAATCCCAGGATGCAGAGCAGGTATAAAGACCTTCCCAAGGGAAAAGCAAACAGGACACTTGGTGGAACCATTCACACACAGTTCAATAAAGAAAAGTGTTGTGTTCCTGGTCATAGTCCCGGTAGTTACATGGCCAAGGCATCAAAAAGTCTTTTAGCATGTGTGGAAAATACTCCCTCACCCACAGCCAGGGTGAAGAGACTGTCCCGTTTGGGCTTATGGCGGGACTAGAGGAGGAGAAAGGAAAACCTAAGCTGCACCTGCCTGTGTTATGGAGAGATACAGATGCTGGTGAACCATCCAGCTGCACTTGACCATCATGGTTGGGCCGGTGTGCTCTTGGGGCTGGAGAAGACCTGCGAGGAGGAAGGGGGTATGTGGACAGGAAGCTGGTCTGACTGGAGTAAAGTGGGCAACCAAAGACAAAGAGGACCAGAGGGTGCCCAGATGTTTGCAGCGTGTATAAAACAAAACTCTGCAAACAGAGGGCTTACACACAGCAGGAGGGATCACAGGATGATTGCCCTCTGAGATGCCAATGGTCTCAGAGGGAAATGGTTGCTCCTAGGTGGATACTGCTAGGGAGGTTTAATCGTTTCACCATGGTGCACAACTTCTTTGTGGCTGCAGCCCCATCTGTGTTCCCCTACACCCCAGGGATCCCTGCCAGGCATAGGAATGAGAGGAAAGCAGTAGGAAAACAAGGTCGGTGCTCATCTCCATAAGGGTCATGGTGGCAAACAGCTCCTCCTCGCCAGGCAGACCTGAACCCCCACCGGTCCCTCTCGGCAGGCTGGGGTTTGCACTGCAGGAAGGAGCAGCAGGGCAGGCTTTGCTCTCCAGTCCTCGGCGAGATGGCAGGTCCGCATCTTCTCCCTGCCCGTGTCAGGCCATGACAGCAGGCATGTTGCTGAGCTCTGGAACAGAGGACACACAGTGAGCTACTGAAACACCTGCAGCTCTTTTGCCAGCTGTCGTGAGTGAATAGTTTGGCCAAAAATTCCTCCAGCCCAGGTTGGGTTGTTTTGTCTGCTCCTTTAGTCCAGAAAACTGGAGCATGGGGGCATCCCCAACAGATCCCACCCTGCCTTGCAGACCTGAGAGTGCTCTGCGCCTCTGCGTTCCCTTTTCACAGCATCCCAGAGGTCAGAGGGGACCTCTAGAGCTCCCTGGTCCAACCTCTGCTTGAAGCAGCGTCAATGAGATCAGGCTGCTCAGGTCTTTGAGCATCTCTTGAGGGTGGATATTCCCCACCTGTCTGGGTGCCTGTTCCACCATCTGAGCATCCTCACAGGGAAGATTTCTTTTTTTTCTCTTTATATCCAGCCAAAATCTCAGAGGTTTCAGCTTATGCTGTTGTCACTGTGCACATCCAGGAAGCATCTGGCTCCATCTCCTCTATACCCTCCCATTAGATGGTTGCAGACAGCAATAAGATGCCCCTTGACCTCCTCTCCCCTTGCATAAATCCATCTCTTAAACATCCCAAGCTCCAGCCCTGACCAGCATGGCGGCCCCACTGGGCTCAGTCCTGTCTGTCACCATCTGTCTCACACTGGGGAGGCCCAAACTGGACCCAGTGCCCAGATGTAGCCTCACTGGTGATGAACAGAGGGGAGGAATCACAGCCGGTTGCACCCGTGCTGAGACAGCCCAGGACACATCCATCCTTCACCACGACTTGGGCACCCATCACCAACCCATCCACCAGGACCCCAGTGCCCCCACAGAGATGGCCCCAAGCAGGACCCAGCTCCTGCCCCTCCTCACCCTGCTCACCTGTCCTGAACTTGTTGTAGGTGCCAGTCTCCAGCATCGGGCCACCATCATGGGCACAGCAGGAGAAACTCCGCTCTCGCCACCTATGTGGGGCAAAACGCCAGGGTCAGGCCACTGTATGCTCTGGTTTCCCTTGCATCTCCCTGGGGCCCTGGTCACCCTTTTTCTACTTTGTCAGGGCAGGAACTGCCCTGGTATTTGGGGGTGCGTTCAGGTCCCTAGTGAGAAGGGACCCTGGTTCATGACTGTGACGTCTAACTGTCCACACTTCACGTGTGCAATAGCATTTTGAAGGCAACATTTTAACTAAGCCGTGTTTTCTAAGAAAGATTTAAGGGCTTAAAGCCCCAGGTGTGTTTGCAGCCACTGGTTTCTAAGCAGCCAGGGACATTTGAAAATTGTAATTTTGATGGATTCATAAACCTGATAAACAAGATCACACAGGGCTCCCAGGCACAGCTGGTGGCCCCTTGCTCCCAGTAGCATTGGGAATGCCCTTGCTGCAAAGCCAGCCCAGAAGAGATGGTTATTTGGCTGGATCAGCAGCATCTGCAGGGCCCCAGGAAATGCAAACACAATGTGGCAAAGCACAGGAAGAGGAGCTTGGAGGAGACGCACACAGGAAGGTCTGGAGGTGGTGATAATGCTTTGCAAGGAGAAGGTCATTGCAAATCATCTGCTGCAACCTGGGGCCTTGAAAACAAGATGAAAGCCACCAAGCAGGACCTGGGGCAGGACTGCTGAGAGCAGGGCAGGGTGAGCGGCAAAGGAAGGCAAAGAGCTACTTTGCTGTGGGAAGGGAAAAGCTTGGGTGCCCAGCAAACGTGCCTGTACACCTACGAGTTCATCACCTGGCCATACCACAACTAATTCATCTCTCCATCCTTCCAAAGCAAAAATAGAGCTTTCCACATCAAAGCACACCATATAACCATGCCATGGTTATAAGCAAACCAGGCTGCTCACCCAGGATCTTCCTGATCTTTCCGCTCGCTGTGACCTGCAGCACAGCTGTGCTCCCAGCACCCCTGCAGAAAACAGCCCTGAGCTGGCTGGTCTGGTCCTTCCACCCATCCACCGCCAGGTGAAGAGCTGAGCCCAACACCTCCTGCTGTCCCTGGGCTCTGCTGGGTAGGAGCACAGGCTGGTTTCTGATCCAACTGTGGCAGAGCTGAGCATCCAGCAGTATGACCCCAGTTTCTCCAATAATTAAACATAGATAATGTCTTGGACAGCATAGGATGAAACAATACACAATGTCCATGACACTTAGACATTTTCATCTAGGAAGATGTATTTCCTCAGTGGCTCTGATACATGCAGAGAGAGAGATGGGGTGCACAAATATTAACAATGACAGCTGTCTTCCTAAGTCCAATATCCAAATAACCTAAATATTAAAACTAGAAAAATCAGTTCATTCTCCAGTCCATCAGCTTTGATAAGCAGTTTCTGCTGCTACTCTAAACCCACCAAGTCTGCACTGAATCCTTCAGGTAGCTGATGCCTGAGTTGCCAAAACAAAAGGGACATATGAAACCAAGCAGGAGCAGTGGGGAGGTTTTTGGAGACTTTCATGCTTTTTTTTTGTTGTTGTTGTTGGCTTGTGTGTGTATGTGTTATGTTTGTTTTTGTTTTTTGTTTTGTTTTGTTTTTTCCTAGTTCTTGAAGAGGAAGATGTCCTCAAGAGCAGTTTTAACCCTTCTGGTCACCGAAAGCATTCCTCCACCAAGGGCAACAGATCAGGTTAGCATGGCTGCTAGCAGCTCAGTAGTTACCAGTGCAGAGCAAAGATGAGTGAGATGAGGAGCACAGAGGCCAGGTCTGTCAGGATCCACATGATGTTGTACTGCTGCGGGGTCTGGAAGAGAACAACAGAGGATGAGTCCAACACCAAGGACTCTGAAACACGCAAAAAAGCTGCTCAGGCTCCTTCTTGCTTCTTGACCATGGCAATTCAGCTCCTTGGTGTGCATGTGAAGTAATATTCTTCAGGTGTTAAAATTTGGTGGCATTTCAAAGTGGTGACCTGCCAGTGGGGGTTGGTGCCAAATCATCAGCCTTCATAAAAACAGGTCTGCTGGGTGGCCAAGGAGATTGGACCACATTGCAGGGAATATAACAGGGACTTCTTGTTTGGACAGGCAGGTCCTGTAGTTTTCTCTGCTTCCCTACAACATTAATATCAACCGATGGCATCTGGTTCCCCCTGGTAAAACTGTCCTTTAGTGAAAACCACAGAGGGGCTGGGTTGGCTCCTGCTTTAAGTCTAAGAGCACCTGAAGATTTGTCCTCAGATTGGACCTCACCCAATCTCAGAATGGGCTGAAATAATGCAGTTTTCTTGATGGGAGATGGGAGCATTGCAAAATCTACTTCAGGAGTGTGAAACCAGTTATTCAAAGTGGTAACCTTTAGGATGCAGGGACTCTGGTGAGACCAGTGCCCCAGGTGCTCCTTAGCCCTATAGATTGTCAAGGGCAGAGTAGAGGATAGACAAGCAACATGAAAATTTCCTCCCAGCAAGGAAGGGTTACTTCTATGATTTTTTTTTCCCCCTTGGGTTTTTGGCACCAGACCAAGTTTGAGAAGGAATGTAGGAGTTCCTGGGAATTAGGAACTTCTGACAGCCATAAGGTTTTTTAGAAGCTTAGAAATTGAAATCATCGTGCAGTATCCACATGTGCTCTTGAAGGCCCCCTCCTCTCTCCCCAGACAAGTCTATGTATGACTTATTTTTCCTCATTTCAGGTCTGAGTCTCCAAGTCCTACCAACCAGAGTGCTTCTCCATGGGCCAAGAAGAAATGGAGATGGAAATGATGATACCTGGAGTGGCACACAGGGACCAGGTATACCAGGCTCATGTTAAGTCCTTCTGCATGCAGAAGGACATCTCCTTTATCCATGCACAAATCAGCCCATGGTCTCTAAAGGTAACCATGAATATCTTACCCCTGTTTTGTACCCTGGAACAAGGGAGGATTACTGCTTACCATGAGGAAGAGTGGCCGGCTGAGATTCTTCAGAGTGTGAACAGCATTAGTGGTCACAGAGTGTGCCCCAGAGCACCACGCTAGGGAGAAGAGCCATGGCTCATTGATCACGTAGAGGTTGGTGGTGATGTTTGCCTCAGCATATTTCCTTTAAAAGACCAAGAGGCAATTGCCTTAATTAAGAAAAGCAAGGAGCTTAGTACTTCCTTGGGGCTGAATCAAGGACAAAAGGCAATTCTGTACAGGAAAGACTTGATTTAGGACCTAGAGCAGGAACAGAAAGGAAGCCCAACCAGCCAATAATCAACTGATAACAATTGGCCAATACAGAATATCTGGTCAGCTGCAGGCAAAAGCAGTTAATGTCTAAAAGGTCAAAACTTTGCTTATCCCTCTGGCAGGTGAACCAGTCACAGAATGGTTTGGGCTGGCAGGGACCTCAGAGCCCCCCCAGCCCCAGGACACCTCCCACCAGCCCAGGCTGCCCACAGCCCCCCCCAGCCTGGCCTCCAGCACCGCCAGGGACGGGGCACCCCCAGCTCCTCTGGGCAGCCTGTGCCAGGGCCTCCCCGCCCTCAGCGGGAAGAATTGCTTCCCCAGGGCTGACCCGAACCTCCCCTCTGTCAGCCTGAAGCCGTCACCCCTGGCCTGTCCCCACAGCCCCGACACAGAGTCCCCCCCCAGCTTCTCCGCAGCCCCTTGAGGCACAGGGAGGCCGCCGGGAGGGCTCCCCGCAGCCTTCTCCTCCCCAGGCCGAACGCCCCGGCTCCCTCAGCCCGGCTCCCCAGGAGAGCTGCCCCAGCCTCCGGGCATCCTCACGGTCTCCTCTGGGCCCGCTCCCCCAGCTCCGCGTCCTTCCCGTGCTGGGCCCAGAGCTGAGCGCAGCCCTGCAGGTGGGGCCTCACGAGAGCGGGGCAGAGGGGGACATCCTCTCCCTCGCCCCGCTGCCCGCGCTGCCCACGAGGCAGCCCAGGGGACGGGCGGCTCTCTGGGCCACGAGCGCGCGTTGCCGGTTCATATTCAGTATTTCATTTAAAAATGGATTCGTAATCTCCCAACAGCATGTTTAAAATGACCGTAAAGCTGGCTACTCGTGTTTGTTGTGTTTGCAGCAATAGCTGGTCGTTTGTGAGGTCCTTATAAGTTATTGAAACTTAATATGAAGTGAGACCATTCTCTGTATAACATTAAAGGAATGTATCATCAGTATAAGCATTTGTAAATCTATCTACAATCTGCCCAGGATTTAAAATTCTGGGAAAATTATCATTAAGAAAACATGAACATTATTATTATCCAAAGGATTAAATTTTTTTCTTATAATCATTTTTAATTAGACTTCAATGCTTTTGCGCATGCGAAAGAACATAAAATCCTATTTACAAAAGGTGAGCTGGAGAGGTAAGGCATTTTGTGCTGGTTTTTTAAAATTCTTGTTTGTTTGTTTATGTAAGACAACCATTCTGGAGACTCCTGCAATAAACGTGGAGCCTTCTGTTGGAGAGATTACATTGTTAGTGTTATCATACCAACAGAGTACTGGTAGCAACAGAGACAAGTACTGAAGTCTCCAAAACTCCATCTACGAGAGGGTGAAGTTCTCTCACCAGAGCGTTATGCACTCACACTGGTGTTTATGGAGGCCATAGCAGGTTAAATAGTTGTTTGTTCTCCATGGTTCAGTATTAGCGATATGGGTCTTGGTATGCACAGAAAGACAAGAAATCAGGAGACACCTGCATTCTTCTACCCAGAAGATCCTCAGATTCCAGTCAAGTAGATATGGACTTGGATTTGGATGGGGAGGGGTGCAATTACGTATGCCACCTCTTGGCCATACACAGGGTCAACAGTAGGAGTGAATTAAAGCCCTTCACCTCCAAAATCTAATAGGGTTGGTCACTTAACCTAAAGGAGCTCTTCCTAAAATGCTGTAGATCCTGGGGCTGGTCACTGGAGGGAGACATTGCCACATACATGAGGCAAACGTTGTCTAGACACAGTTCACTGACTGTGCTTGGGGCTGAAACTGCAACCTACCGGATATCTTCACTAGACATTTCTGTGTAGGCCAGATTGAGTTTAACAATGTTGTCCATCAATAGGTCTTCAACCGGGGCCTTACTGCCCATTGTCTGCTGAAACCCAGGAGCAACAGACTGAACAAAGGACCTCATATCATTCTCCAGCCATAGGACCTGCAGGCAACAAGAGGAACCAGTGAATTCACAGTGAGCTTACTAATATGCCATGCCCTTCACATGAATCCATTAAGGATAAGGTCTTGAGGGGCTTAACCCAGCTTGTCAAATGACATAGTTCTTGCAACGATCAAAGAACTTTTAGATTCAGGGTTTAAACTTGCAAGTCGCTTTCATCAAGAAATCAGTATTCACTGTTCCTGCTTATCAACTTGAAATCAGTGAGAACATTTCACACAGCCCAACAAAAGATGTGGTGTTTGAAATGAAGGAAAAGACAGCTTTGGTGAATGGGGAAGGCAACAGAAAATATTCTGTTCTCCCCATTTCCCAGCATGGGAGCAGACATGGATCAGCATAACTCTCTGGAAAGCAATGGATACATAACATGCTCCATCCTAAGCAGGGAATTGCCTGGGTAAGGAGGAGGGCAATGAAGGCTCCCAGCTACTTTGATTTAAACCAGGAGTTTCTATGCAATATATAAAATAAGCATGGGTGGCAGGGAATAGGCTGTCAATTATCACAATGATGAAAGGACGCAGTTAGGGGGTTAAGGCATCGGCTGATATGGATAGAGATATATAGGTAGGTAGGTAGGTAGGTAGGTACATAGATAGATAGATAGATAGATAGATAGATAGATAGATAGATAGATAGATATACATATATACTGGCTGATTTCCTGTATTGCTGTAGCGTTATGCCGGTTTGTACCTGCTGAGGAACTGATAGTAGGAATATATTCCAAACGATGCCTCTGAAAACAAGTGGAATACAAGGGGAAGGACTGCGTGCTGGTGAAGTCACGCCAAGTAAGACCCCAATGTCCCAGTTCGGAGAACAAGAAAAAGGGATACGAAGGAGAGTGGCCACCTTACCAGCTCGGGTCTAATCCCCGACTCGTTGAGGATGACTTCCAGGGTTCTGTTGATCCATGAGTTCCTGTAAGGATGTTTCTCTGGAGGGCGGTAGAGATCAAATATGACAAATTTATTCTGACTGTCTGCTAGGCGCAAGAAATTACTTAGCTTGTAAATTGACTGATTCATTGCCTGGTTTTGATCTGCCCTTGACAGTGATCCCATGCATGAAAAGGGTTTGTCCTAGAAACAAACAGATATAGAAAGGAAATCAATCAGTCACACCTGGGAGTCAGCTGCATACAAATACTTGGTATCTCTATGAAGGAAAAGTTTGACATCGGCCCTCAGTGGGTGAGAATATTCTATTCTGCTTAGCTCTTCTACCTGAGAAACAGGGATAATTGACCCAGGCTGTGACGACACTGCTTCTGGGACCTAAATTGTGTAGTTTTCAGCTAGCTCTGCTGTGCTTCTCTGCCCCATCATGTCAGCTGTATTATACAGAGCATCTTGCACAAGTAGCTGTTTTCTTCTTTCTCCAGCAAGTCTGTTCTGCTGCTGCCGTGATAAGGAGCTGCAAGAACACCCACCAGCCAAACATAATAGGTCTCCTAGACCTAAAGGCCAGCTGGACAAAGCAAGGAGACCCCAACTGAAGGATTTCTACTGACTTTAAGATTTGGCTCAGCCAGAAGTTTCTCTCCTAACATTCATCCTAATAAGCTGTAGCCACCTAGTGTCTCTTCTACAACCAGCTGATGATTTTATGCAGTTTATGATGCTTACCTTAAGGAACCATGCTCCAGCATTCAACTCCTTCAGGGTATTCCAGGAGAACAACGCTGCATTTTGAGCAGTGTCATTGGGATAGACCTCCCTGATGTTGGTTGTCCTCCTCAAGCTGCTGTCATGCATGAGGAAAGGAATGCCATCATAGCTGTTGGAGAGCAAGAATTCAGGTCACCTGGATTGAGGTCCATTTATGGCACAAGCAGAGTCAAGCCAGGTGAGAGCAGTATGTGGGCCACCATGAATGTAGCGGTACAGCCTCCCTTGGTGCAGAGGGTGGGATAGGAAAGAAGGCTGATGCTCAAGACACCAAGCTATTTCAAGCTTAATATTTCTGGGTGACCCTGGTGAAGTCACACCTCTCTGTGACTCGGTTTCCTCAGGGGCAAGGTGGAGATGGTGGTATTTATGCCTGCCAGCCCCCCAGAAAAGATAGACAGTAACTTGTGGCTGAAGGCTCTTTTTGCTGTCACCAGAGTGCTTCTGTGGGTTTTAGAGGAATGAAGTTTAAACGGACAGTAATAGAAAGTCAGAATTTTCTTGTAGAGAAGGGTGTACATTAATAGAGCACCTAAGCATTGGTATTTTAGTCACTCAGTGCCTGGAAACTGCTCATCCTGGCCAGCAAGTTAAGAGTTCATGGCAAAGAGTCCTACACACAAAGGCAATTAAAGGTCTAATAATTATAACAATGATGGCACAGGCCTAAACACAATTTTCTGGTGGTTTCTAGGCCTGATAAAACCCTCACTGAGGCTTGGAAGTCAGACTACAGTAGGGACTTGTCTTTATATGCTGTGGAGTGTTAAAAATATACTGTAGAAATAATGATTGTTAAATCAATAGCTACAGCTTCTTGACTTGCACGAGAACAGCCATGTCCCACAGCCCTTATCATCATGCACCAGCTGAGGGACCCTGTCCCAGCCGTCAGCAAAACCAAACTGCCCGGAGTTACACAGCTCCAAAGGCAACTCTTAGGAGACGTATATGCTCTGTGAGGTGTGATGTTTTCCCCTTACCTAATGGTGACATCTGTTTCAAGACCATCGCCACCATGTTCAATCGTCTTCTGAAATGACATCTCAGTGTTTTCTGGTGCCAGCTGGGGAAAAAAATGACCCATGAGCAGACTGTTTTCCTGGAGGACTCTGTAAATAGTTTCTGTCTCCTTGTAACGCCTCTGTTTTCTGTTAAGGGACTGTCATTGTCTTGTTAAAGTCTCCTGTTTGTTTTCTTCCACCTTAGCCACCAAACCCACCTTGTCCCTCAGGAGCAGTGTTGTCCATGTTAGTAATCCCACATAGTGATCCCTTTGGCAGGCAATTCCAAACTGAAATGACTCCCCTTCTACCCTCCACCAATTTCTTGGGAAAAAAAAACGATGATGATGAAGGTAGCAACACACAGGATGAAAAAATGATGTAAAACAGCTTCTCCAAACCTACCATTGGTGCTCCACGGTGTCCGATGAGGGCTGGCTTTGGTCCAAGTGTCCCCACCTCTCTGATGCAAGGAGAGTACATCCCCAGAGGTATCAAGAAAAGAAAGAGAAGGATAGCCAGGTATGGACCAACAATTATCACCTGAACAACTGAAAGAATTTGAAGGAGGAAGGCTAGAGTTAATCCATTTGGTAACGTATGGGTTTGCCTTGCGGCTAATACAGCCCTCCAGCTAGGTAACTAGCTGCTGGGCTTTGTCCCATCCCTTTTTCCATCCCTTCTTCCCCTAATTTTCACTGTCTCTCCAAACAATGCAACCCAGGAGAACAAACTGGTCAAGGCTAGGATTGTGAGTTTAGTGCTGCAATTACATCTCACTATGCCACAGCCTTCATTTCTTTTTATTTAGACGTGGTACAATGTGATTTCCCCCACCCGCAGAGGAACGATTCTCAGCAGAAGGATGCTGGTTTTTTCTTACTCAGATAACAACAGGCAACATTTTAAAGTTTCATTCCCTGCAAAAAAGAGAAGGAACCTTTCTCCTTCAGCTATGCTCCATCCCCTTAAGGTGAATATTTCCCTGGTTCATTCAGATTGCTGTCAGAGGCTTTCTATAGGTGACATATACACTCTCCTGCCGACCCTGATTGCATGGGTATTGCATCTCAGAAACCTGCCAACTCATTGCCTACTGTCCGAACTCTGTTGACATATTACTCAAGAGTCCTGGTGGGCAACCTTCGCCTCAGAGAATGAAACAGTTCCTGTGAGAAGTGAGCACCTATGCACCAAAATTGCTTATTTAGGTGGGTACTGCCATCCCTCTACACACTGTACCAGTGGCTCTGAAGGAACTTGGGCTGACACCAAGCTGATGTATTGAGCTGAGTGACCATTAGACACAGTGGGCTGTAACATCTTGGATCCCAACATGTTCCTGCCCACCCCCAGCTACAGTTCAATGTGGAGAAGTTCCTGTGCAGGAGACAAAATGCTCCCACCAGCACATTCTGTTTGAGGTCAGTGATTTTTGTTACAAATCAACATCCACAGATGGGTGTCATATGGATAATATTGGATATATGGAGAAACTGGGTCAGAGAAAAAGAGCCAGTGCCAGAGCCAGGCTCTTCTGCAGTTGTTCCTGTCTCCTGGCTTTGCTCTTACAATTCTTGGAGCGAGGCTGGAGCTCTCCATGGGATAACACCAGAAAAGGAAAACAAAATTCCTTAGCAACCAATCAGAAAGCTCTTTCCCCTATCTCAGCCCACTTCTCCTAAGATCCTCTAGTTTGGATTGACTTTCTGAGACGGTGAAGCTGAGCATAGCAAGCAATTTCAGCCATGGCTGCTTCCTCCTGCAGAGGGCTGACCAAATTTCCATGCATGACCCAGAAAATGGGGACTTCTGCTAATCTCCTTGTCTCCAAGGCTGGTCACTACCTTGGTATAGGCCAAAATTCTGCAAGGTAGCATGCAAATCAGTAACAAATATGGGCAGACACAGGACAGTGCACGGCCCAAGCCCCAGTCCTGCTAATTTCCCTGGAATACTCAAAAACAAAAAATCACCCCCACCTGGAATGTGGATGTGGGAGGAAAGGGCACCTGCACACTTGTTTTCCCACACCAACATGCATCTTTTGTCATACAGGGAGCAGGAAGCAGAGCTACTGTACCTTTCTTATCCGCTCTGATAGCATGCAGAGCCATGGGCCAGGAGAGGAGGACCATGACGGTTATTGCCCCTATGTGGAGATATGGGGCTGTGATCTGGCAAGGAGAAAAAAGGATTTTATTCGAAGGATGAAGTGTGGATACAGACAGAAGAAAAACCCCAGCACAGCTACAGCCTCCCCACATGGATGGGCTCCTGATGCAGATACCAGCAGTTCATCTTCTCTCCCACACCCAGGCTGGATCCACTAAACACCTCTCAGGTCTCACACCCAGCAGGGGAGAGAGATGTGCCCACAGCCAGACTGGTTCCCCACACTGAGGAGTGTTCCTCACTCCAGTGTGCTGCTCTCCTTTCCTGAGTCAGCCGAAAGGGACAAGTCTGTCCTTGTCCATGATGGCTTGGCAAACAATCACCTTTACCACTATGCCGTAACCCATGAACATCTTCCAGAGAGCAGCAATTTTAATCCAATCTAATTTAACCCAATCCCATCCAGGTAACAGTCATTTCCACTGCAACTAAATCATTAAACTGATGTCAACACACCTGAGTTTCCTAAGCCTTTTCTATTGCTTAGTCCATGCCCGATTCTCTAAGGTGGAAGGGTTAAAGAAAGTAGAAGTCACTGAGAGATTTTATTGCGTGTGATACCCTGGACATTTAATACCAACTTCTTTTGACCAGAAGCAGGATTCAGTTGCGTAAACAAAGGTGCCATCTGAGAGGTCCAGGATATTTGAGATAGTTATGCAAAGCTAGTGGACGTGACACAGGACCTGCAAGAGACTCTTGTTCTTTGGGAACAGCAGTGGGAGGCCAGGTGACACATCTCAAAGGACATGAACACCCAAAATAAGCAACATTTGTGGGGAACCCAAAGCTTCTTGTGTCTCCTTCTCCCAGTCCTCCTCTCCTGGAGTCTATAAAGGGGAGGAGAAGCTGACACTTTCCTTTACCTTTGCCAGTGCGTTAGCCCAGGGTTACCAAACCGTGTAGAGCAGGACTGTACAAGTAACTGCACTCTACAAACACCACCTATCAGAGGCTGACATTACTCCGGGGCTACCAACTGATTCCTCTTCCAGTCCATATGCATTGCTCTCCTGATGTTCACAGGCAGCAAGTGAAGTGAGAGAGAGGTGATATGCCCAAACAGCATCTGCAAGGCAGCTCTGTAGTCAAGTGCTACAGCTTCTTCCTTCCCAGTACATGTGGTGACCCTGATGCTCAGACACGAAACAGCACTGGGCAGATCTTGTCTCTGTCTTCAGATCTGCTGAGAGTCGAGGAGACCATGTGCTCTGACCTCCTGCATCCCACAGGTTGTCCCACCTCACACCAGCATTCCCCACCTGCTCCCTAAAATCCTCAATTCTCTCCTGTCCTCAGGGGATGAAGTTCTTCTGGGTCACAGGAGACTGAAATTGTGCTAATGCTAAAAGCTGCCGAACTGGCAGGAGCTGAGTAGGGAGTGAGTTCTTGCTCCGGTAACCCCGCCAGCCAGAAGGATCTGATTTACCTGCCCTGGGCAGCTGCTAATTAACAGTATACTTACAACAGAATCATAAATAGATAAATAAATAGATAGATAAATAAAATAAATAAATAAGGATATGACTTCCCAAAACAAGATGTTACTTCGAACAGATAGGTTGAACCCCAACCTCTAGTCTTGGCTTCCTTTCTTCCAACAGGAGATGTTAAGCCTTAATAAAAGCTTATGCAAAACTGCATAGACTGCCAGGAAAACCCATGTTAAAAACATTCACCGTAAGGAATATTTGCCACTGATTACCACACAATTTTTCAAGAAACTAGTTGCTTTTTCAAACAGCCTCCATGCCCCTCTTACCTGAAACGACAGGCGGACTGTTTTCCATTGATCTCCCCAGAGTACAGATAATATGAAGAGGGCTGTGATAGAGAAGCCCAGGACAAGAAAAGTCCCAATCTGGGGAGACAAAGAGGACATAAATAAGCTTTGGCATTTGTGGATAGGGTGTGCCATCCATTTGCCAGTCAGGCTTCTTTAGCAGATTGGACTCTATAAATTTGGGATGGACAAGCTTGGCTACTCCAGTTCGTAGGCAAAGAGATCTATAGGGACTAAAACCAGACCAATAGTGCTATAAATTGGATTTTCTGTATGGCAAAACTGATCTTAAGAGTTAGGTACCTAATCTGAGTCATCCTTCAAGGCTCCCTCTATAGTCAGTGAAGATAGAGAGGAATTTCCAGGGGTGAACTATTTCCACTTGCTTTGTGATGAGAGATGCCTCTCTCTCTGTTAATGTAGATTGAGCCTAGATGATTAGACGACATTAAGTCCTTAACCTGTAGCTGGTAAAATTCAGAAGTGATTAATTAAACCCAAGAGACATCAACACAGCTTCCTTATGCTGAGCTGCTTTGCAACAGGCTTCAGCAACTGCAAAAGCTTCCATAGTTCAGAGATGAGGATTCAATTTTTAACCGAAGACGTGAAGGGGGTAGTTCATGCCATGCTTTGGTTTCTTGCCCAGTTTGGTACCAAAGCTGTTATGGTGGCAGGCTCTTCTTGGTAGATTATCTATCTGCTGAGAACTAAATGCAAGTAGAAATTGGACCAAAGCCCTAACCATACTTCAGGGGGATCCCACAGATCAGCATCCTATTCGTCAGTCCCCAGTCTCTTCCACACAAGGACGCAGTCTCAGTACTTTCCACAAATTGCTCTACATCTTTCTGGTTCTTCTGGAAGCCCATTTGCAATAGTAAAGATTATTGTTTCCATTGTTTAAATGAAGAAACAGAGAATCAAGTATCCTCATGTTCAACTATTCCCTTCCACTGCAATATTTGCAGTCTTATTACATTTTCCCCAAACTGCATGGCTAGCGGCTAATTTTTTAAACGCCTCACATAACTTTCGAGAATTTCTTAAGAAAGGTGACTCTAATGCATCATTTTGTAGCAACAGCTCCCTGAGGAGTTGTTTCTATGCCTTCAAGACTCCACGTGGCATTTCCAAAACCAGCTGAAGACCAAAAGGCATAGAGCACCAGGATGCCTTGGAAAAGCCAGATGTCTGTTCTGCAGAGAAAGCAGCCACTTTTTTTAAAGCTGCTGGATCCTGTTACAGAGACTTACACTGTGCTTCTCATGGACTCTTTGCCTTTGTCTTCGTGTCACCACATGTAGGCATGTCAAATATAGACATCCTCACCTGAATGAGTCACCACAGGCTCCTTTTAGAGTCAGTGGGGAAAAAAGGTACTTTAGGTGTGATTCATCTCATCTTAATTTAGATATCTATGACCAGCTGGATGATTTGCATCCTCAGAGGGTTCTTTTCCCTCACCCGGCTGCAAAGGGAGCCTGGGGTGATTAGCTCAGGTGGAGATATCATTCTCATGGATGTCTAAATCCTCCTAAGATTAACCTCTTCTCTCGCTTCCTTCTCTCGCATGACCTAAGCTGTTTTGCATGCAGAGAAACACCACAGGTTGATGTTTAAAGCATGGATTAGGGTTACCAGAAAGCCCTGTCTCTCCCCACCTTGTGACTCCAGTGCAGGTACAGCTGCTGACCTTCTGCAAGCAAACACATCGCTAGGACCTGGGAAATCAAGAAGAGATTAGTTGTCTCCTGGTACGAAATGATGAAATGTGTTCAGTGAGGCCCTTCTGGAATTATTTTTGTATTGGAAAGTCACTTTAGGCCTTTCTGTACAATGGCAAGGCTGTTAGCAGGACAGGCTTATGGAAAGAATTGTTTATTGCTACAGTAAATACGCTCCTGAAATGGCCAAGCACACACCAAAGCTGCCTTGTAGGATCAAAACCTTCTCATGGGTAACAGACAGTCAAGCACTTCAGGGTACACACTTTGTGAGTACAAACTTTGATAGAGAGAATATGGCCAGGGCCAGCATCCATGACATGAACCAACAGAGCAACAACCTTACCTGTTTGCTGTACATTTGTTTCCATTAGATGCAGATCATCCATGGGAGATAGCTCAGGGAATTAAAAAAAAAAAAAAAATACAGAGCAGAGAGCAAAGGAGACCACACATTGACAGTAATTGCAAGAAATGCAAGACAGGCACATCTCAGAACATGGAAAACTCTGGTTTGTACTGGGTTAATTTTTAGTCCTCAGCTGTGGCCCTATGGCTGGCATGTTCCTTTCCCTGATGGCAAGCTGGAGCCCTTGGGGAGGGTTCCCACAAGGCACAGTGCAAACCCCAGCCAGGGCAGGGGACAACCTGAGAGGCCTTGAACGCCAAGAAGTAAAGGATGAGGAAAATCTGTCCATGGCTCTGCTGGAGACTTTCTTCAGGTTGTCACAGACATAAGCAACTGATGAACCTGATGATGACTTTCACAAGCTCAGATACATTGCTGCTGTGAAAACACATGAGTCTATGCTCAGATATCTGAGTGCCTGAAGCAAGGTTCCCAACAAATGTAAGGGACAGTTTGGGGATCAGTATCACCAGATATGAGGGTTTAGAGATAAATATCTATTAGCAGACATCAGTGCTCCACTGAGAAGGATAATTTATGATCCAGGTCGCTGCAGATGGTGATGCGGTGGGATTGTATGAGAGCTGGACATAGAGATTTAGGGTAACAGTGTGTTGGGAGGGGGATCTGTTCTCCTGAAACCCAACTACAACGGAATGCAAGCTGTTTCCGACCCAGCTACAAATACACTCTCTTTCCAGGATGATGCTGATGTGAAGCGAGATAAAAGCGAGATAAGCTCAGTAGAGAATACAGATCAGCTTTTAAGTGCTTCCTGACATGTTAGCCTCCTTTAATTGAATCCTACACCCAGTACATGATGAGCAACCGTGGGAGCAGTTCACAGAGAATTGAATTACTGCTGAAGATCTTAAGCCAGCCCCAATTAAATAAGCCACTTCAGAAAAATGAAGAGGAAAGACACTTTTAAAATCTCCACTTTTCTGCAAGCAATGTTACAAAGACTTAGTCCTTGCCTAAGGTGCATCCAAACACTTATTTTACAGGCTATGCTCAACCAGACTCTCCCCTGCTACTACAGTATAACCTTCCTGCAAATAATGCAGCACATCTGGGGATGTCATTGGAGGAAAAGCTCATTCTTATGTCTAAAAGAAACAGCTTGTTATCAGCTTACAAGAAGAAAAATCACCAAGTTTCTTCCTCAGATGGTGAACAAGGAAATCCTGAAGTTGCACCACTGGTCACTGTAGGAGAACACGTCTTGATGGACCAGTGAGCTGATGCGATGAGGACAAGATCTGTACTCTCTGTGTTCTGCCACAGTTAGCTTGAGTTTTCTTTGTTGTCCATGCATCCCTGAAGCTCAACATCTCCAGCCACAGTCACCTAGCTTCATCCTGCTCTTCAAAAGCTGCCTCAGGACCTGTCCAATATGCTCTCCCCCTGAGCGCAGCTGCATTTAGCAGTGTCTCACATGGTTGCACGTAGAGCAGGACTTCCTCAGGCAAAAGGACAACCAACACCAGCAGGTCTGGCTCCTCCAAACTGCTTCCACATCTCTCCCAGGACTGTCTAACAGAAATGCACAGACACATGGGCATTGCTGACCAATATATGTCTGTTACCGCTGAGGTTAGAGCCCAGGTCCGTCTTGCCAGCCCCATCACCTCTCTCAGTCTTACAACCTCCAACACTTGCATTCTTCTCCTCTTTAGTAAGATGTGTGGAAATGTCTCCCCTCCACCACCTACTTGCCAACTGGCAATTAAGGGATGCTTCCCCATGGCAAGAGAGATGGATTCACTGCAATGGGGCTTGCATCTCTGTCTCCCTCTTTCTGAATAAGTGCATTGACTACGAGATTATGATGAAAAAGGATTGACAATAGACCCTCCATCCCACTTTCCATCAGCATAGGAAAGATCTTGTGCTGAATTCAATACTACCAGTGAGGTTTAGGCAGGCTCTGAGCTTGCTGCCACAGGCACGTGGAGGTAGGCACTTAGACACTCAGTTCATCTAAAGCATATGCTCACTTAGATGTCCACAACAGCGGAAGTCAGGTCCCTATGTTCACTTTCTGGCAAAAATGCAGGCATTCAGAGCTTCCGTGATACCCCAGTCTCTTAGGGATGGGGGCTTGAGATCACTCCTTGGACTTCAGTGCCAACATACTATCTTGAGTCCTCTTCTTAGCCTATGAAAGCAGAGGTCCCAACACATCTGAACCCCTTTACATTACACAGTCACGAGTCACCTCCCCAGAACTCTCGGAATGAATGTGGTTGAACTGCAGAAAGGGAAAAATTATCTGCTGTGTCTGAAAGATTGAACAAGAAAAGATTTTTCTTCTCCACTGAGCCTGAACTGTCCTGCAACAAGACCCTTCAGCTTAACCTTTTAGCTCTAATGGGGATGAGAAGATTGTCTTGGGAGTGACAACAATTAAATTAATTGAAACTGATTGTCTGAAGAAAATTACACTGATGCTTGCAGGCAGAGAGAGTCTTTGCACAGATAGCAAGTGCTTTGCTGTGCAGCGCTTTGTTCAGCCACTGGTGGCTGGTGGGCAGCAGAGTGTTTGCTTGAGTGGTTCACAATAAGGACATGGAAGGAGGCCTGCAGGCTCCAGTTGGATGCCATCATTAAGGAAGAGGGTACACTGCTCACAAACAAAGCCAAGCCAGCCACTGGTTGCTATGAAATCTCTCTGCTCCAACAAGGGCATCAGCGTGCTCAGTTTTCTGACATGATGGGCTATTGATGCAAAGCATCACAAGGAAACATTGCCTGGGTGAAGGTATCCAGTCCTTCCTGCAACACGTGCAGGGATGGCCTCCATCCAGTGCTGTTCAACAAGAACGTGAGATGCAATTCATCACAGGGACAACCAATTTGGCTGTCAGTTGTCTGAAATGTACTGGAGAGATCCAGATATTGGATAGTTCCCACACTGATAAACGTATTTAGATGTGGAAGGAATGAGTTGCATGTACTAGTTTGTGAGGCTGCCCGTGTTTTGCTGGGGAGTTCTTCACCAGCTACAGTGAAAATCCAGACACCGTGACAGGGAAGCTCTGCAGACAGCGATGGATGTGTGTTTCCAGGCAGAGTCCTCCTCTGGAAGGAGCCCTGCTGGGGCGAGCATTGCTGAACCATGAACTGTTGTCCCCCTTGTCCACATCCCTATCCCATGTCCCCGCAGGCCAGCAGATGGGTAGCACGTGGTGCTGCATGCAGACAAGGCTCCTTCACGTGGCTTCCGTGTGGCAGAGTTGTCACCAGAAGACCCTACGTGAAGGCATGTTCCCATTGCATGACCCTGCATGTGTAGGTGGACTTCCGTTAGATGACTGTGCCTGCATGTGTGTTCCTCTTGCCAGCTGCCCTGCACCCCAACAAACAAGGATGCTCCCATCCCAGCAACCTGCATGTGGGTCTGCATCTTGTTCCTACAATCTCATGCACAGGGCGGCTTGGATAGAGGACGAGACCCTTCTTAAGGACTTTGGGCAGCAAACAGGAAGGAAAAGGGCCGAGCGACCTTATCCACACCCACCACGGGAGAATGAAGATCTCTCTGTCCATTACATTGAGTCTGCATCGTAATTTGTCGTGTCTAGGATGTCTATCCCAGATGGTTGAAAATGGCTGATTCATCCAAAAAACAGTCGAGAAGTGACAGGTAAAGAGCACAGCTGCTCTCTTAGGAAAAGAGGCTAAAACAAACTTCCATGCTGAGCCAATATGCTCACAGCCCACCAAGTTTCAAAGAGGGTTTCTACATGTGCCAAAGACCTGGTGAAGAACAGACCATGGTTTAATCTAAATCTAGCTATGGTGTGTGATACCAACAATCCCTCACCTTATAGAGAAGTCACAAATCACAGGAGCTGCCAGTAACTCAACGCAGAAAATGTTTCTGCTGTGTTACATCCCCCGAAAGTCACTTGGGAAGGAGGGAGAAGAGCTCAGGGAAGTGTCAGCTGCCTGTGGTTGCTCAAGAGCTGCTGAACTGATGGCGATGAACGTTTTTGCTGGGAAAGCTCTGGACTGATGCAGTCCAAGGTGGGAGGTCCCTGACTTGCTATAGTCATGCACTGCACACTCTGAGATAGCAGGTGCATGAATGGTGGTGCTGGTGTCGAGTACTTTCCTTACTCCCCTTTCCCTTTTGGCCTATTGCTATTTAGGCAACAGTTCTGCCAGCATGAGGTCTCGTGCCTCCCAACACCCACTGGTCAACATAGATGTGTGCGGGAGTCTTGCCAAACTGTACGTGATGGGCGTAGTGATGCAAGCAAGCAGGACAAGTGCCCTTAGAAATACCCATTGACTTTGGGTGGGTCATATAACAGTTTCATGAAGACAAGGAGAAAATGGACCCTGACTGCAGGGGCTGTCCCTAGAGCAGAGGCATATCTGAAGTGTTTCTCTCATAGGACTTGTCTGATGATAGTATCCGAAGTTCTTGTATTCTTTCAGGTTTATCCATGTTTCACCCTCCTCAGGAAGGCAAATGCTGTTAGTCTCATCAGATAGAACCGAGATGCTGAGGGAGGAGGGAGGATGTGTCTACACAACGAATAGTGCGACCAAGACTGAAACAAACCACATAGGACGTCAGTTTCCCTTGTATTTTCGATCTACCTTTTTGGCTTTACCTTGCCCATCGCATGCCCTGATAGCTTGCATTCATCACATCCATGCTGCCAAGGACAAAAAACTCCTCTAAGAAAAGCCACTGTTTGGACACTTGCTGATGTTTGGATCCAGACAAAACATGAACAAGCTTGGAGCTGACACACCTGGCCCAGGGACCTTTAGGCTCCCCAAGCCTAGGAAATCCTGTAAAGCCCATTTCTAGCAGATGCTGTGATGGGTCCATCTGATCCTGACGTTGAATCCAGATCCACACTCTGCTGAGGTACAATCTTAGAGGTATCCATGTCACACAGGCATCTTTGGCAAAGCTCAGAGTTGCCCAAGGTAGCATGGTAACCACCAAAGCACCCACACTGGTCCATTACCACTGGGAAAGCTAGGTAGGCACAGCTAAATAATAGACATTGAGCTCTACAGCCACCAGCATGCCGCAAAATCCTTGTAATTAAATATTGTTATTTGTCCTACTTAGCGCTAGGTTAGTCCACAGCATTTATAATGCTACTGATTGCTGGTGGCATGGCCAAGCAGCTGTCCTATTTATCACTTTGCTATTTTATTGCTAGTACTGAAATAAAATTGCTATTTATTTATACTTCAGCAAGGACAAAGGACTTCAGAAACCTGTTGTGTTAGGCACTGTATGAACGAGGCAAAAAGAGGTTCCCTGCCATGGGCAATTCACAGGCTGACTATATGATGACACATCAACGAATGGGTAAGAGCAGCAGGAGCTGATGACAAAGGCTGGTTGTCTTGGTCGCAGAGGTGAGTCAAAGCCATAACCTCAGCCTCAGCACCTGGCATCTGGAAATGAAAGTTGGAGCAGGAATGAGACTGAATGTGGACTCCAGTTCCTGGAGCTAAAGTGATTTCTTAACTTGTAGCTTTTGATGCAGAGGATGGAAGCACAGGGGTAGATCTGTGCTTATTTGGGGGCTCTCTATGAGGGAAAGGACAGGGAAAAAGGATGAGTAGGTAGAAATTTTAGGAAAAGCTTGCCTTTGTTATGTTTCCAGTAACCAAAGGAGGCAGCAAATCAGAAGTCCAAAGAAAATTTAATGGCATTTGGAAAAGTGAAGATCTCAGGAACTTTACCTCTTTGGGCATAACCTTCAGGAGTGTTTTGTGACCTCGTCTGCAGTCTCTACCTGGAGACAAACCCTCTAGCAAAGCAGAGAGACTCAAGGCAGCTTCAGTGATAAAGTTTCCCTTCTTATAATGAGCATTATGATTCATGGTTAGAGGAATAACTCCGCTTTGACAACACCACGTCACCACTGCTACGCGACTCAGATCTCCGCACTTTCCTGCTGTCAAAGCAGCAAACTTCAGCTTCCACTAAACCTAAATGCAGCCACTGCTGGCACAGCTTCACTTGTGGTGAAGGAGATGGAACAAATTCACCAAAGGGAAATCACTGAGGGAAATCACAGAGGGAAATCACAGAATCTACATCTGGCTCAGAGACCCCTGTGCTGAAAATGCTCATCCGCAGGTGAAAATGGGGAGAAAGTGCCATAAATGCTCATTGTGTTCCCAATCCTCCCCACGCAGCCGCTGTCAGTGATGGGACTAGGCTGAACCTTGGTCTGACACATTAAAGCCATCCCTATATTTACTTTCTAGGCCCATAACTCATTCCTTACAAAGCCTTACTTACCACCAACAACGTGATGTACATGAACAGGATTGCAGCCACTATCAGGAGAACGAGAGACCAGAGGAACCAGAAGCCCAGGTTCCCATAGTTATACCTAAAAAGCAATAAAATCTTGTAACAGTGTGTGTGTTACTTTAGCACAAGGGTTGCAGAGAAAATATATTCGAAGGAGAAAATGCCAGAAAGCTGGAAGAGCTACAGAGGCGTATCCCAAGGAGAGAGAGGGAAGCTTTACTTTTTTACCCAAAGGCTCAATAAGAATGAATAACATTATTACACCTTTCCTCCCCATGGTATTTGAGCTATCTGGATGGCATCTAATTTTAGGGGCCAGATCTGCATAACAGTTACCTACATAGAGCAGAAGGAAAGGATTTGCATAACACCTCGCTGATCATTCCTCTGTTTCACGACTGGGAGCATGCAACTCTCTTTGCTCTGAGATAGTTGATGCAATGCCTCTGACGCGAGCCACTACATTTCTTCAGAGAGAACAGGAAAAAGAAAAGACCAAGGGAAGAAAAGGAAAGAGCTATTTAGCCCCCTTCACTCATGATTTTTGCAACAATGATTTTTATATTTCTCACAAATCCACTCTTACAGCTGCATGCTGTAGCCAAGCAAAGGGCAGAGCCTCAGCATCTCTGCAGTCACTGGATGTTCAGTTTGGGTGCTGGAACCAAGACTTCAAGGCACCAAATCTTTGGCTCATGACTGAAGTGCCCTGCCTGCCTGGCGTGTCTCATTAAAGCCTGAATGGGAAAGGAGGCGCACATGGTACTTACCAGTCAAAGTTATTGTAGTCATTTTTCGCTTCGCCCCACATGTACAGAAAGACCAGAGAAAAGCAGAAAGCTCCAACAAGCAATGGGAAAAACATGCATTCCCGCTGGAGAGGGAGAAGAAGGACAATCGGTCAGAGCCTTATTTACTCCAAAACACTCAGAGCAAGCAGCAGGCACTGGTTGCTTCTAGGCTGTCCATAAAACACGTGGCTTGATGTTGGACCTTCTGAAGCTGGCCTTCTGCTGTGAGGAGAGGCTGAGAGAGCTGGGGCTGCTCAGCCTGGAGAAGAGGAGGCTCAGGGGGACCCCATCCCGGCCTGCAAATCCCTGCGGGGAGGGGCAGAGAGGCCGGAGCCGGGCTCTGCTCAGGCGCCCGGTGCCAGGACCAGAGGCCCTGGGCACCACCTGGAGCACGGGAGGTGCCCTCTGCACACCGGGCAGCGCTTCTGTGCCGGGCGGGTGCCGGAGCCCTGGCACAGGCTGCCCAGAGAGGGGCTGGGGTCTCCTCCTTGGGGACCTCCAGAAGCCGCCTGGCCGTGGTGCTGGGCACCCTGCTCTGGGTGTCCCTGCTGGAGCAGGGCTAGGGCCAGGCGGACCCACAGCTGCCTGCCAGCCTCAGCCACGCCATGATCCTGTGGTTCTGAGGTGGAGAGGACTTCCCACCCTGCCCCTGCAAGCAGGAGGATGTCCTCAAAAGCGTACTCTGAAGTTCTTATTTTCAGGGAGAGCAGATCTCACGACTTCGCAAAGGAATGGGGTTTTAACCAGCTCACAGGGGAGGGAATTGCACCAGGCAGCAGCCCTCCCAGTCTGCAACTCTTTCTGCACTCTCAGGCCAAATTTTCCTTCTTTAATTAGATCTTATGCCTCTAAGATGTTTCACTGGTTCCTTGTTTGGTACAAGGCCCTTTCCTGCTGCCAAGTTTGTTCTCTGCATGGTGGTGCAGACCAACTGAGCCTGACCGAGAAATGCAACAACACCTCAGGCTCTTGGAGCCAAAATCTAACACAGCGGCAGACCTCGGTGGGCTCTAAAGGAGGTCAGGCAGGGCTGCATTTGACCCACAACACTTCAACCACTTGTCAGCTTGGACTGACTTGTCCCTGTACAGAAATCATTGTCTGTGCTGATTTTGAGCTCATTTACCATCTTGCAGCAGCATTTCCCAGGCTCGGTCCTTCTGCGCTGGTACCGCTTCCACCGGCAGCTGTAGAAACCAGCCAGGCAGGAGATGAAGGGTTGATGCTCATACCTCTGTAGCAAGTGCCGACGTACCACCTTCAGCTTCCCAAACTTGATCTTCTTGAGGCTGGTGGAACTGGCATCCATCTGAGTAGCTTTATCTCATCTTCTTCCTGAAATGAGATCACAAGTTTTATCACCCGACCTGATTTTATACCCCTAAGTGAGGTGTCTAGAAGAAAAGTATGGTCATTGCAAGTCCCCTCAGCATCAGTGGTGCTGCTGGTTATAACTTGGGTGCTCTGCATCACCTCTGAGGGAACCTCTGCCTCCTTTTGACTGTACAGGGAGCTCTGGGAAATGGAATCATTAACTTAAGCACTCCATGCAGATTTGCAAATAATGTCAGACAAACCTGAGCCTAGACTTAGCCATGGGAATTAACCAAATCACTATGACCTGTCTTCAACCCCCTACCAGTTTAACTAGCTTATGTAGGAAAGGGACTAAAATTCTCCCAGTACATAGCCCTCTTATCCTGGAAAAGCGCTGCAGAGGCTGATGCCTTATGGAAAAACAATTTCCTGACTGAATTAGCTTTACTGGCAGAGTCTTTCAAGGCTAGAAAGAATAGCTGTAAATATGCACACACGGGAGATCTGTTCATAATCAGGATTTTAAACAAAAGACTTTGATGGTAAATTGCAACCAATGTAGTTACCAGTGAAGCAAATAGCACAGAGGTTTGTGCCAGCAAAGAGCAATTTGTCCAGCATGGCACTATCAAGACCACAAGGAAACAGTTAGAAAAATAGTCCTTTGTTGGCATACAAACAGGCACCATTATCCATCACTTCTTCGGAGTACAAAGACATCCTGAGATGCTTTCCTGTTACATTAAAAAGTGCCATAGTGTCCCTGAGACCATACCAGTCATGTTCAAATGCAGGCATATCTGCTGCAAAGCCCCACTTAGGAGTCCAGTCTGCCTGATCCGGCTGATGTAATAACAGTTATTTAAGAGCAAGAATGAACAATTTGCTGCGCTATACACGTGGATAAAATGTACATGCGAACTCTTTGCAAATAACTCAAAGTCCTGTGTGTCTTTGCAGAGATTAGTGGATAACAGCTTGCAAATTGACGCTAACTAAAAGCAGGAAAAAACAAACAAACAAAAAAACTATGATCAGTTTACAGAAGGCACAAATAAAACAGAAAGACAGGACACAAGTTGAAACTGAAATGATGCATCCCTGCTACATTTCCCAACTGTCCCAGTCCAGCGGCAGCTGGGCGGCAAAGGAGAGGGGGTGGGAATGAAACACGAGTTGTCAGTTCGGACCACTGCTAACTGAGCAGTGCCCAAGCGTGCCATGCCCTGAACGCCTTCCTGAGGCAGAGGAGTTTGCCCATCCGGGACAGTCACAGAGAACCCCATACTGCTGGGTATGGTGGGGTCAAGCAAGCCCTAAAAGTTCACCAGTGTTGGATCTGGAAGCAGCAGGAGGTCACCCCCTAGTAAAAAATTGATGCCGATCTCACGTGGCAACACGGTGAGCCTGCTGCTGAGTTACCCAAGGCACAGGCACGGCGGGTGCGGGCACTATGCCACTGGCGAGTGGTGCGGTGACAGCTGATCCTGCTGTCTTAATCAGTTGGCCTAAAGCATGCCTGGTGTAACGCAGCAATTACCAAGTTGTCCCAGACATATCTGTTGAATACATTTGAACCTGCAGAGCTTTTACTAGAAGGTAGTCACGTGCCATGCGGTTGCAGTATTTGTTACCTTCTATGAGGATCCCCAGATGATGATTTTTCCCCATCACTGAACCGCAGCATCAGTTCTTCCCCAGCCCTTGGTTGAACACTTCATCCTTTTCCTTCAGCCATAAGAATGAAGACACTGGCTCAAAACCAGCAGTTTTGCTGTCTGAGGATCATGAGATTTGCTATTGCGTTCCTAGTGTGGGCGTGAGGCTCACGCACCAACAGTTGTCTATCAGCGTGCAGGATTTGACGGGAAAACTGATTGGAAGACCTCAAAACACTGTCCTCTCCATCTGGCTGGATGTCAAATCTGGATGTTAGTCTAGCTCTTTCATAAAGAGTGCCGGTGATGGAGATACCACCAGCTCCCAAGACAGGCTAATCTTGTCTGAATTACCTTTACCATTAGAAGGTTTTTTCCATGCCTAGCCTCCTGCGTTACAGCTGAAGCCCACTACTTCATGACCTGTTCATGATGCCTATAGAGAGCAGCTTAAATTTTTCCTCCGTTGTGTATTTCGCAACTGTTTGGATGACTGAGTTTTTGGAAAGGACAAGCACAAAGTCTCGCATAATGGGAAACATTCACCTAGGAGCCTTTAACAGAGCTTCAGTCTTAACCACAGACAAACTAACCGAGATATCTCGACCTTATACTTCCTTGCAGCACGAGATGAGTTTGGGATGCCAGTCCAGGACTAGGTATTTACTCCACGGTCAGTGCTCAGAGCCCTCAGTGCTCAAAGTGTTCATCCTGTCGCAGGGCTGAGCCCTGGGACCCCAAATATCCCCTCTGGGGATAGTGGCACCCACCCCTTGCCAACCTTTGGGAAATGACACCTAGGAAGCTTAAGCTTATGAATCTAAGCTTGCAAATTCTGCATCCAGGAAAACGAATCCTTGGAGCTGCTGATAAGAAGGAGCCCATCATTCTCTCCCATCCTTTGCCAGCATCTGTTCTTCCTCTCCAACAGGGGCCGACTAGGGGATGAGAGCTACTGTGGCTGAAATCCTCCCCAGCTTGAAAGAGAAATGGCAATGCACAGAAGACCTTGCAGTGACCTGCCAGACCCACCCAAAATGACAGAGGTTAGAGACCAGGGAAGCCAGTAAACCCATTATGTCACAACTAGTGGGATCAGAAAGCTTACATCCAAAGCCAAATCTGCCCAGCCAAGCCCCAGACCAAGGCTGCTCCTGCTCCTGCTGGGCATCTGGGGCTCACATCGGAAAAAGCAAATGGGAGACACTCGAGCCGCTCTGCCCCGTGCCTGCAGGGGACTGCTGGGTGCACTGAGGAACAAAGCACAGGAGATGCTTGAGATGCTGGACAAAAGAAAGCATTTATGTGTAGATTCAAAGGAAAGAGTTGATAGGGATAAGGAAAACCAAGGCTTTCACTTATTTGGGCTTCTTCTTTCTCAGTGGCTCCCCAGAAAAGCCCATTTCCCCCTGCAGCTCTGTGGGATGCACGTGTCTGCAATGCATTGTGCTGCGCTGTTGCTGCTGCAGGCATCTGCAAATGCTCCAGTGGGGACTCACTGAGAGCTCCCCAAAAGGCCTTGCTGCTGAGCTGAGCTGTTGCGCTAGAGGAACTTTGTAAGGGCCACCTGGCTGGTGTCAGACCTGTCTGATGGGGACAAGTCCAGGAGAAATCCCTCTTAGTAGTGACAATCCCCTCGTGAGGATGAGGAAGGCAAAGGCAAACACAAGGGCAGCCGGAAAGGTCCTTCTCAGCTCCAAATGCGTTCAGACCCTCAGCCTGCCCCTCCTTCTCTTTCTCTGTGTCCTTTCTCACAAGCATCACTCCTTCCCTTTTACCCCCACACCTTCTCCCAGGTTCCTGCCTTCAGGTGCACCTCCATGTCCTCAGATGCTGTGCTTAATTTAATGCAAGCTCCTTCCTTACACCTCCACCCGCCTTCAGTTTCTCCATGACCCTCCATCCCAGAGCTTCATCCTTGCTCACAAATTTCCAGCCTGCTGTTACAGCTGTAGTGGGACATTCAAAAGCCACAGCAATGTCTCTCCCAGGGTTTGGCTGAAGCTGCAATGCTTCGAACCGCATCAAACACCGAAGCATTTGAATTCACTAGCATCTGGTCCTGACAAAGATAATACCCCAGCTTCTGGACCTAGCAACCACCTAAGGGGTAAACAACGTTGCGACATATGGTGGGTGGAGAGTCCAAAAGACTAGAGGTCCATGTTAACATCTGGAGCCGTTCAGCCATTGCCAGGACATAGCAAGAGACCTCACAATGCTTGCATCTAGATTTGAAGCAGAGTGCTCCTAACACTCAGAGGCTGCCTGCAATCCCTGCCCGTCTCCACCACTCAAACGCTCCAAAAATCTCCACCAGGCAAAGGTAAACGGCTAGAGAAGGGAGGCAGCAAACCCCAGATCCATTCACTGGGAAAGCCACAGGAGCAAAGAGCAAGCAGGAAAACATACATCAGTAGGAGAGCAAAGTTTAGCGCTCCTTAGCAAGCGAGCCGTGAAAGCAGTAACACATGTTTTTCAGCTCTGTAAGCCCAAGAGACCTCAGGTCTTTCCCTTGCAAACAGAGACCTTGTTTGCTCACAGATAAGAGTCCCTGTAATTGTCGGCAGTTAAGCAGGGCTGCTCGTTTCCCACTGCTTGACAGAGAGTGAGGAAAAGCATGAGAAATAGCCCGGGGGGATGGCGGAGAAAGGAGATGGAAAAAAAATCAGGAATCATATCCAGCTGCACGGCCTGGGTGCAGCAGGTAGTGCAAGCAGAGCTGGCTCGAGAGGGAAGCGCACAAGCAAGGAGAGGATCCTTGTCTTTTTTTTTTTTTTTTTTTGATGCTTAGAGCCAGGGCATTCATATTCTGAGTGGTAAACAGATACAGAGCCCAGGTTTGTCATTGCCCTATGGCTTTCTCCTTGGGGCTTTTAAATCCTTGCTTTCTCCTTTTCCCCTCTCCTACATCTACCCAGCTTTCTCCAACACAATCTCCTACAACATGTGGCCAGGTGGCTGCAGGGCTCTCGTCAGATGTTACAAACGTACTTCCTAGTCAGCTTCAGGGAGTGATGTGGAGAGAAAAATACATGGGTACCAGCAGCCTTGTGAGGGATGTGGAGAAGGTGAATCCTCAGCACAGGCAGCTTACCCTGAGCATCTTGATGCCATATGAAGCCTGATGCATGCAGCAGATAGGAGTGATCCCTGCTTTGCCCATACTACCACTTCTAAGGGATTAGGAGAGAAAACGTACCCCATGCCAAGGCAGGGAGGTGCCTCAAGCCTGAGCTGTGCCTTCCCAACACCTGCAGCTCCTTTGCTTGATAGTGGAGATGCCAGTGAAGTCACCACACGCACAGGGACGCCCAGTGCCATCCCACCGTTCCCTGGGGACATCGCATCCTGCCCTTCCACCTGGGAGTCTTCAACAGCATCATGCCAACAGACTGGAAGGAGAAAAATCAACCTCCAGACATGCCACTGGCTGGTCAGCATCACCACGAGCTGCACGCAGACCTCGCCACCAGCCAGAAAAGGTCAGCAGAGAGCACCCCTTAAACGTGCATTTCTAGCCTGCGGAGTCTGCCCAAGGGTGTGAATCGCAGCCTAGGGTCCCTTCTGTTTCGCTGCCATCTGCCTTCGCTTTCTTGTCAGAGAGTTGAAGAGGTTTAACACAGAAAAGGAGGAAGGTTCATATAAAACGTGGCTAGTCCTAATCTCCCTATGATATGGGATACACTCTACATCCCTTCCTTTCCCTGGCAGATGATAATTATAATTAATCAGCAAGACTTTCACCAGTTTCTTTAGAAGCCCTAATTATGCCTTACTTCTGCGTGGGATCCCAGGGAGTACGTGCAGCTCGAGATGAACATGTGCAAAGTGCATCTTTTGGAGCAATCAGTTGTTGGCTTTGAGGCAGAAGATCACAGCCCTTAGCACGATGATAGGGCTGACCTCAGGAAATAACGAACGAATGCGGAGGTGGAAGGGGTTAATGAGGAATAACTGCTCCTGTGGCTGCAGGAACAATACTTTTTTCATTTCATGTGTTGTTGTACACCTCCACCACGCAATGGCTGTGGATTTCAAAGCTATGGGGAGGTTTCCACCAAGGTTAATGCCCTGTATTTTGCAATATGCCGCCGCAGTCTGAACAGACGCAAATAATCAAGCCTGTTTCAAACAAATTAACCTGCAAATACAGATGAAACCTTGCATCTGTTAGGGTTGCAGAGGGACTTACAGAGGACCCTTTGTGCTGTAGTCTAAAGGTCAGGCATCCAGCATGAGCTGTGCTGGAAATGGCACAGCTCAGCCCTTGAGTGGTGTGGCCTGCTCAAAATTCAGTCTCAGTGCCTGGTGAGACTGCGATTCATCTGAGGATGCAGGCAAATGCTTAAGGCAAGGTTTTCTGAGGCAACCAACCATTCTGGGGGGGCTCAATTTGACAACCCCTGCGGGAACCCCATTGCTGAGGATGTTTGATACAGTTTTGGTGATGTTGCTGCCAGCCCCAAGCCTCTGCTTGTATCCCCGCATGGCGAAGCCAACCTCACTCTACGGGCGGAGGGCTCTTGCTCTTCAGCTTTAAGCAAAGCCACACATCGGCCATGAGAATTTGCAGTAGGAAAGGTACCTTAATCCCTGGCTTTAGTCCAGAGGGATCATCACAGCCAATAACGCTTCAAAGTTGAACCACATTTTTGCAAAAATCGCTTTTTCCTCTACCCCTACTCTCCCCCAAAATTGTTTGCTCTGCCTGCTGCTTCAAGGTACCTCTCTCAATACGCTCTTGTGTTTGGAGCAAGTTTGTCCCCAGTGATCAGTCCCTGCGAATGACTCATTATCCACAACCACTTGCAAAAACCTCATTTAATCATAATCCTCATCATTAGAAAAACAGCTGTTTTTCTTTGTCTTCAAAGCACTTTGTGAGCTGCATTAACTAATGCAAGCCCAGGAAATTATTGGCCAAGTCTCTGAGCATTTGCAATGGATTTTGTACAAATGCTTTCAGTTTTGTGTGGAAACAGGCAAGGGGAAATTGTCATGTTTGTAAAAAGGTCTCGTAGTGCTACAATAGGTTTTTTTCTCTTTCCTGCTAGAAGTAATATGAGTGTTTTGAATAAAGCCAACAAATAGTAGCTTAGTAGCTTCCAAAGAGGAGGAGGAGGAGGAGGAGGAGGAAAAGGGAAAAAAGGGAAAGGGAAAGGGAAAGGAAAAGGGAAAGGGAAAGGGAAAGGAAAAGGGAAAGGAAAAGGGAAAGGGAAAGAGAAAGGACAAGGAAAAGGAAAAGGAAAAGGAAAAGGAAAAGGAAAAGGAAAAGGAAAAGGAAAAGGAAAAGGAAAAGGAAAAGGAAAAGGAAAAGGAAAAGGAAAAGGAAAAGGAAAAGGTGGAGAAAGACTTTTCACAAATACCACAGTTTTGGCTGGACTCATGCATATTCCCGTCCCTTATGTCACGGAAACTTCCCAAAAGGGCCGGATGATTTCAGTTCTGCAGCGGGTCACGTGCTGCCTCAGTCCTTACCTTTGCGAGGGGCAAAGGCACGGGTCTGGCACAGACAGGGATGGTTTTGTCTACAGAAACTTTCCTTTGAGGGGTAGCGGGAGGTAACTCCCAGCACAGCTGTCCAGCAGGGCCCAGGTTTGAACTCTTTTTGCCTGACAGCTTCCTCATAGACAGGTCCACCCCACCTACCTTTTAGAAAGGTCCACCCAGCTCTGCTTTTCTTCTGGAAAGTCCTGCCCACCCCAACTCCCCCTGGGGTTCCACCTCCCCATCTTCCTTCTAGAAAGTTCCACCAGCCTCAACTGTCCAAGCAACTTCCACTGCACCACTCAAGTGAAGGTGGCTGCCCACAGCCACCAGCCCAGCCTGCCTGGTGGCCTTCAGCCCTCTCCAGCCTCGGGTCTCCACGCTCCCAAGGACTACAGCTGCAGCCGCTCCGTCACAGTGGGTCCAGGAGCGGGCAGGAGGTGCACCAGCCCCTGCCCTGGGACTCGCAGCCCCACGTAGGGGATGCTCCAGCATCAGCAGTAATTACAGAAGTAATTGTAATTTGTTGTAATTTATTGATGGTAACGGGGGAGACGAAATCCTGGCTGAGGGTAACAAAGTCATAAACTCTGACTTCAAATGCTGATCCAAACATAGCAGATTTTTATAGAGTAACATCTCTTTTCCACAGTTTCTCATGCACTAAAATGTGGATAGGGCTCACTTTAGCAATACAAGGGCCTGAAAAACTCTGGAACATCAGAAATCTCAAAAAAAAAATAAAAATGTTGATATTCATTTATATGAAATGGCTCTTTATTTCTCATACAATGTGCTTTTCAGGAACTACTTTCCCAGGGTGTATTCACATAGCTTCTGGTGTGACAAAGCCAAGAAGAGGGCCCACGGGCACTTTCACAGCCCATACAGCACTTGCGCAGAATAGCCCAGCATGAAAACGCAACACAGGAAATACCTGAAGCAGGTGACTTTTTCCAAATGGGGAGAATGATCCAAAAAAAAGCGATTACTTTATTACTGTTTGCTTGCACTTGAGTCAATGTCATATTGTATAGATCCTAGAGAAGGGACGATGAATTATACATACAGAAAACAAGGTGGGGCTACCTAAGTGCAAAACTGGGAGTAGCATCCCACACCAGCCCAGTCCTGTAAACCAGAGCTGCCAGATATCTGTGCATTGAAGGGCTCCGCTTGCAGCAAGCACCAGGATCACATCACTTCCCAAATTTGCCTTTCAGCCTTTTTTTAATTCACGCCCACAACAAAGCTGAAGGATTGAGAAATCCCCAGCTGAGCAGCCAGAGCCTTGCACGCTATGCTGGAGTATCAGTAGATGAGCTGGGATATTCTGGCCGGGACAGAAGTTATTTGTTTGCTTAAAGTGAGGAGGGAAATGTCGTGTGACAGCAAAGCTGCCATTAATGCAGAAGCAAGGCTTCTTTTCTTCCTGCAGTGCCTTGCTGCGTACCCCTATAGACGTGATGCACCAGCACAGCATGGGATTTGGGGTAAAAGGACCCTATGGTGGTTATTTCTTGCTAGACCAGAACCTGGGGTGGGCTTTTAACCTCCCTACATGAGACTCATCCCCCCTAGACTCAGAGGACACTCTCATGGGTTAGGGGAGCCTGGAGCAAGACCTTGTTCTACTGCACACCCATTTCCTTGGTCTGGTGGGAGACTGTCACCACTTGGTCATTCCCGTAGGCTTCACAGCACCTTCTGGAGGTGTTCGAAGTCACGGTTGTTGCTTTATACAGGGGGGATATGAGGCATGGAGAACAACCCAGCTGGCCCAGGTCAACCGCTAGACAAACAGCAATAGCACAGCATTTATATTAAACATAAATTCATTGCAAATCAGAAGCTGTTTATACCTAAGGGTTACAAAGACCTCGCACTACTGACAGATTAAAAAGCCTGAAACTCCTGAAAAACATGAACAATTCCTTTTATTACCCAGCAAGGCAATCAGGTGCGCAAGCAGTCCCAGCCTGGGCAGCCATTTACGGTGTCTTCACCTACCCTCCCACTTTGGGCCACAAGCCACCATGGTGGCCAGCCCCCCAAAACACCCTGAAACAGCCACAGCACTGACCCACCGCACCCAGAATCGGGTGTGACACGCAGGTAGCTCTGGCCCTGCTGACGGGCCGTCAGCTGTTCCTTTCCTCTGTTTTTGACCCTGAGCTCCTTCACATAGCTGATTTACAACCCGTAAGCTTGGCTGATAGCCCTGCCTTAGCTCAGCCTTGGGGTGCCCACTGTGAGGATGGCCAGCCCTTTGGGGAAGCTGGATTTCCTCCTCTGGGCAGTACAGGAGGGCAGAGGCAGAAATTAGCCCCAAAGGGGTCGGGAACCTTCCAGCCGTGACCACAAGGAGACCTTCCACCACCCAGCCAGATGTTGGTCCCAGCCACGAGGCAGCTGACAGCACCGAGATGTCCATGTCCAGGTGTCATTTCCGTCAGCCAAAGAGCGAACTGGGAGCACTGGGGAGTTCCTACCTACAGGTCAAGCCTGTTTGAGATGAAACACTGCTCCCCACACTTCAGCATTGTCAACTGCAGAAGGGAGGGGTTTTGTCCTCACCTTGCTCATGGCCATGCAACAGTGCTGGCGGTGGTGGCCCTGCCCCATGCTCTACACGGGGCTGTGCTCAGCTCTGTCCCAAGGAGCACGTGGAGCTCGGCCCTGGGCTTTGCCCCTGGGAGGCCCGCAGCTTTCTAAGAAGTCTCTCCCACCATTGAAAAGCAACCATGGGGAAGAAAAAGTGTTTCCACGGCTCAAAGCCTGCCGAGTGCCAGGGGGGGAGGAGGAGAAGGAGGAATAAATCCTTTGGAAGAAAAAAAAAAAAGGAGCTCAGAAAGGGGGAAACATTTCTTTGAAGATAAATTCCACTTTGTGTGGTTCAGCACGTCCTGGCTCAGCTCCCTCTTTGCTCCTGTGAATTCCTAAGCGGCTCTTTGTGCCCTGCTGCTAAGGGGAGATGATGAGGTTGGGACGCAGCATGGGGGACCCTCGTCAGCGCCCCAGCCCCAGCGCGATGCTGCCAGCGCCATCTCCAAGGGAAGACTTTGTCCGTCAGCCAAAAGGGGGGAAGAAAAGAGGTTTGCAGATCGCATACCTCCGTCTGCAGAGTGCTATTCAGCCTGGACAAAGGACGGGGGCCCTGGACGGTCACCGCTCCGAAGCCCCCAGCACTGGCCCTCCCACAAGCTGCCGGTGTTAAAGTTCAGGGCTTGGAGCAAAACATCCCTGCAAGGAGGGGAGGCAGGGACGCTTTCCGTGCCGTCGGCCAGTTTAGTTTTCTACAGCATCCGTATGCATCAGGGCTGGACTGTTTTTACACCATAAAAATGCCGTTCTGCGGAAGTCATCTCAGAAAAGTTTTGAATGACCTTTTGAGTGAAAGGATGGTCTGGCACTCAAGATCCCCGTCCTGACACCAGCTTCCCAGCGCAGTGGAGCCACCACCCAGAACCTCATCTTCCCCACATAAAACGGTGCAGCTCTTTCTCTCCATCGGCATTTGTTCCCTGTGCCATTTTCGATGGAGCAAGGACATGCCAAAAACAGGTTGAGAGCAGCAGATGAGGACTACACAGCTCATTTGATTTTCACCCATCATGAAAATCCCCAGGGTCTGCTCAGCAGGGGAGGTTTCGTTGCATGGCCATCACCCTGTGCAGACAACCCGTGTGCAGGACCCTGGTGGACATCCTCAGGACCCAGGGCACCCAGCACAGTCAGCTCTGCTGGGTCAGCACCCGGCAATGCTCACATCCCAGCAGATCGGAAGAAGGGAGTAATTTATGTAGTTGTTGAGTTTGTGGTGGGTGTTTTAATTCCTCTGTTGGACTTGCTGAAAGAGCAGTTAGACTCATCTCCTCCGCACTTGAGTGGTTACAGCCAGTGAAGAGAAATGGGTACAACTCAACCCATGCAAGCGCAGATGTCTAAACAGGCTGGATGAACTGTCCCAGACACAACCAGAGTGCCAGGGCATGAATCCAGCCCAAGACAAAGGGGCATTCATCACTCAAATGGTACGAATGCCTCTCAGCCCTGCGACCTTCCCAGTTCACCTCCAAGGACCATTTCCTGGGCTTCACAAGTTGCCTTGATATAAGGATGGCCCTTGGGCACCAAAGCCCATTGCTACCTCGAAGACCCCCACAGGAGAGCTCAGACCAGGCAGATGTCAGCTAATGGGATGAGGAAAGTGTTTCGCAGGACCTGGGAGAGCCAGGCACTGCCAAGCACACGATGGACCTTGTTCTCCTTGGGTTTGACTTGCTTGGTTTAGCTCCTCCAGTGTTGGGAGCCCCGGACATCTGTTCCCAGGCTGAGGCACAAGGCTCTGTGATTACTGCTGGCTCTCCTGCCACCCTGGTGGAACTTCCAGATGATGACATATTCTGGCTCTTCGTTAAAGCCCTTCTTACCTGCAGGTTGTGTTTCACTTCCTCCCAGCCCACCAAACTCCTCTTTCCAAAAAGTAGTTTCTGCCATGTGCATCCCAGCCCCTGCCATGCAAGGACAGAGGCCGACAGGGCCACTTCTTGTCACCCGGCCAGCAGCATGGAAAGTCCAAGGTCACCCACTGTCTCCGCGTTTGCTGTGGGTCTATCCCTGCTGCAGCATGAAGAAACACCACAGGAATTCTCCATGCATGGTTAAAGGCAGCAGTCATGGGGACCGCAGGTGGTCCCATGGATAGGACCGCACGGAGGACACCTGCAGGCTGACTGGAGGCAGTGGTTCCCAATGCTGTAGTGCCTCATTCTCACAGAACGGCCAAAAAACCATCCCCCAGCCAACTGTCGCCAAAACGTACAGAGGAGGGAGGGATAGGCACAGCCTGGTGTAGGCGAGGGAGGGAAGAGGTCACAGCGGTAAAGCACCGGGATGGGGGCTGGATGATCTGGGGGAAGGAGAAGGAAAATGGACTGGTGTCATTCACCTGCATTTCGTGCTCGGGTTGGGTTTTGCCCAACCAAGAAGTGTTAAAAACTTCACAGGGAAACACAGCACTTAGGAGAGAGCCACGGTGACCCCACAGAACCTTTCTGACTGCTTTAAGGCATAAATCAATTAAAGCAATCACGGAGCAAAGGTTAATTAGCAAGTAGATCTTAAGAAATAAGTAGTCTTTTAAAAAGAGATTGCTCTTGCCAATCCTCTCCCCCCGCCCGCCCCTTCCTTCTTTTCTAAAGTGTCTTTTACTTCTCAGACTCTGGAGACCTTCCAAAATAGGTCCAGTGTTTAAGAGCAGCTGCAGAAAGGACCAGGCTGAAACATGTGGCAGCAGCCAGGGCCGCGGGAGCCGGGAGGATGGACCCCGTGTTGTCACAGAGCCTCGGTGCTGTGCACATGGCTCAGGGGCTCAACACCTTCCAGGGGCTCCCAGCCTAATTAGAGCAGATGGAGGCTGGAGGAACGAGGGATTGCAGCTGCTTGGAGGAAAAGAGGTGGGAGAGTAAGGAAGGGACTGACTCCAAAACATTTCTACGCAAGCAATGCACGCATATGGCGGCACTTCAAGCTGTTCCCGTGCTGTATGCTGCACGCAGAGATGTTCTTCCTTCTCATTGCACCCAACAGCAGAGCTGACATCAAAACCACCTCCTCGGGCAGCAGCCACAACTCTCCCCTCATTCACACGTGTACACGTTCCCCCCAGCCAGCTCTGCTCTATCTCCCTGCCTGCTGCTCCTGTTGTGCACCGCTCTCATGGTTGACTGCTTGCCCTTGTCACCTTTCCAGGCAAGTGTTGGCTTAAGAAAAGAGCTGGTGTGCTCTGATGGCCCCAAGAGCCTTCCCTTGCCACCAGACCTGCAGATGATGAGTCCTAGGAGAAGGGTCCTCATCTCTCTTGCTACAGCATCACATGCGCTCACCCAAACTACAACCACCCTACCACCAGAAAGGACCTGGGCCAGGAGGGTGGAGAGTCCAGCCTGACCCTGAGAGCAAGCCCTCGTCCTGCTTAACACCGGGCACACCACAAAGGCTTGCAAGACAACCAGTGACAGGAGAGTAAGACTACTGTGAGGCCAGGACCTGGGCAGGACAGGGTCAGTCTGTTCAGCCCTCTACAGACTCTCTCAGCTTCCCTTCTTTTTTCCTGGAGAGGACGAGGATGGGTTGAAATGCAGCAGATGGCAACGTCCTGCTGGTGGGGAGAGTCGCAAGGAACATGAGCCAAGGCCGCCCTCTGTATACAAAGGACCTCATCAAATGACAACCCCTCAGCCACCAAAAAGCAGTCGGCAGTGGCTCCCCCTTGGACTGCACCGGGAGAGCACACGCAGGATGAGCTGAGGCTGAGATGCTGGAGAGGTGAGCACCTGCAGGCAGCCTCCTCTGCTCCCTTGCACAAGGTGCCCAGAGCTGGAGCAGAGCTGGCAAGCCCACGCTCAGCCTGGGGTGCAGGCATGGTCCTGGGTCCACCACAGGTATCGTCTCCAAGCTGTTCTATCCACGCCAGCTCCCTTTCCTTCCTTCCAGTGAGATCTGGAGCCCAAAGGATCTTCCCAACTTCTTATCCTATCCTCTCTTCTATAAAATAGTCCACGATCCTTATAGTTCATGTCCCCCAGGCAAAGCCACCGGGCGGTCGCCTGGGCAGGATTTGCTCCACACAGGGAGGACACAGGAGCCCACGCGCTGAGTGAAGGCGTCCAGCTGACGGGTGGTGCC
The DNA here is from genome assembly GCA_013399475.1 of Chauna torquata. NCBI lineage: Eukaryota > Metazoa > Chordata > Aves > Anseriformes > Anhimidae > Chauna > Chauna torquata. The sequence continues at coordinate 88,885 of VXAL01010001.1, forward strand.
TTCTGAAGCCACCGGCACGCCACGACAGATGTTTGTCCAAGGCTTCTGGGCTCTCACGCAGCAAGCAAACGAAGCGCTCGTTGCCAAAGGGCTACAAACTTCCAGAAATAATGCTTTCTCTTAGGTTTTGGCTGTTATTTCATCGCACCGAGTACCTCTGTGCATCAACTACTTGCACAGAGGAACTTTCTAAGCTGCAGGTAGTCCTGCAACAAGTTATCACCAGGTTTAAAAAGCTGCATTTTCATCATCCCTAAAGATATATAAAGGCCAAAAGACACTATCCGGTCAGCTCCTCAGTCCAATGCCATGCCATGAAAAAGTCACAGGACTGGCTGTGAAACCCAGCTTTTTAATTCTCTGCAAAGTTTTCGAATCACCCAGGAAACCTTGCTCACTTTCAAACCTTTTAACAGCAAAGTTGCAAAGAGGCAGCTTTGGCTCCTTTCACATTCAGAGCATTTTTTTAATTAAAATCCAGCTGGTCCCACAGCACTTTCTGCATCTTCTTTTGTTAAATGCAGCTAAACTCTTTGAGCAGCTGTAGGAAATTATTTCCCTTCTCTCTTACCCTTCCACCTGGTGTCATGTGCCGGAGGAGAAGTCCAGAGAGAGACTCCAGGGGAGACCAGGATTCTCAAGGAAGGAGTAGGAGTGAAGAGAGGGTGATGTACACCATGGGCTGGACCTCCAGCCGGTCAAAATCTGCATTATCCAACCCAAACCTGGCTCGGTGCCGGTCCCTGGGTGGAGATCAGCTAACCGAGCCGCTCTCCCTCCTGATTTACACCTGCACCGCCGACACCAGCGCCCGGCCCCGCGCCAAGGCACCCAGCCTGGGGGAGAGGAGCGGTCGCCCAGCCAAGCTCGCTCGCGGCAGCGAGGGACGCAGCGGACCAGAGTGCCTTTGCCCGCTTCCAGCCTTCCCAGGCAGGTCGTGATTATTTGCAGCTGTTCCCAGATGTTACCCTTTCACGGGTTATTTGTTCCCGGGACAACCTCCCCGTTCACACGCCAGGCGAGCTCAGGGAAAGAAAGAGAGAGGCTCCCTTCTCCCGTTTACTATGGAAACAGCCCTTTATCCGAGGCATTCCGAATGCTCAGCCGCCGTTTCCCTCCCGCCAGCCCCAGCTCCAGCAGCCCCACCGGCCACCCACCGCTCACGTCTCGTCCCAGCTCCCCTTCCACCCCTCAACGGGTTACGGCAAACTTCTCTGGCAGGAGTGCCGAGAGCGAAGCCGGACTGCCGGACACCTTTTCCTCTCCAAGGAGCCACCAGAAACCCCCCAGGTGCAAATAATCCCCTTCGCTCCCCTTTTGTTACCGCTTCTCCCCATCCTCCGGCTTGGCGGGCTTTGTTTCTCACCGCTATCCAGGCAGAAGCCGGGACAATCGCCCCGCTACCGGATGCCAACCAACACTCTCGAAACTCCAGAGAATAAAAGAAAAGTCATGGAGGTCCCCCCCTCACAGTGCTAACTTTTAGGGCAGGCAGGAACGAGCCGGGAGGGATGCACTTCACGGAGCGTGAGCATCTTTAGAGTTAGGACATTGGAGGCAACTCACCTCGCCGGGACGCACACAGAGGGGTTATTTTTGCTTTCTGCCGCTCTTGGATCACTGTGTCCTTTGCTCCTGACACTCCGGGACCCGAATGGTGGCACCGCGGTGTGACACCCGGTATTAGAGAGGCTGCTGGAGCCGTCCCTCCCACGGTAGGAGGGGCCACGCGAGGCTTAATAAACTCGGTCCTCAAGGCTGGGGAAATTAAAATCCCATCATGGGACACGGGCAGCTGCTCACCGCTTGGCTCCGGGAGAAGCTGGGGACTCGCGGGCGAGCCTGGGTTTGATCCATCTCACGCCCTGCCTACGCGTAGTGCAAGAGGCTGGCGTCAAAACGTTGCCCTGGCAGAATTAGGTGTCCACAGGATGGGGTTCAAAGAAATATCCCAGAGGAGATTTGCACAAGACGCGTCATCGCTGATCCTCAGAATTGAAACCACAGAGCATCCTCCAGGAAAGCATCTCCTGCATCTGTAAGCCCCGGCCAGGAATCTGCTGTACACAATTTCTGAGCAGCCCCGGACACCAACAGTGCTTATTTTATTCGTTGGTGTTGGGTTTTTTTTGGTTGGTTGGTTTTGGGTTTTGGGTTGGCTTTTCTTTGCTGTTNTTTTTGGCTTTAATATCTATTAGAGACATAACTTCCTTTGGAGGGGGTGAGGGGCAGATCGGTGCAACAGAGCAGTGTGTGCGGTTGAATTTTGTAACTTGCAATGCACCACGGCCTTTCAGAGGGGCATCCGGGAAGTTTCTCAGGCTACAGAGTATATACCTTACACAGCAACTCCTTCCCCTGTATAGCTCTTAGCTGCACTAGAGGCCAAAAAACAATCCCTCCAGCCCCAGAGAGCTGCCTGAAACACCATCAGCGCAGGCTTTTCATCCCCATCACCTCTTATGGTGGGATTTTTCCAGTTGGATAAAAAGATGGATCTGAGGGTCCCTCAGAAGTGAACTCAGCAAACTGCCCTCACAAACGGAGAGGGGAAGAAGGGGGCAGAAATGATGGCCCAGTAGTTTTTAGGCAGTTCACACTGCAGAGATAAACTTCTAATTAGAAGATGGGCCACAAAGATGGCAGCCTGATTCACTCTGAAACCTAATGATGAGGAGAGGACACATAACAGTTCTGCTATAAAAGCAGCACTGATAATCCTTGCATAGCACTAGATCCCACAATATCATCATTTTCCTTTGGAGTCAGAATATTAAATAAACGAGGAAACTGCAAGGTACGAGCTGAAGGTGGAAGCAGCTGGTTTTATTGCTAATCATCTTCAAGCTAACACTCAGCTGGCTTGGGTAGAGGGCACGGCACAGGACTATGTGCAGGCCTGTAGAAAAATGACTTGGTTTATGGTCTGATCTCTGGAAAGCTGATAAACAGGACAGGGAAGGGTGAGATTACGAAGCCCGATGGCACTGACGCGATGTAGGGAGCAGCAAGAGCAGCTTTCCCAGGTACCTTGCAGGTTGGTGTCCAGCAGCTTTAGTCTCCAGAACTGATATACTGGGTTTTTGTCCTGAGTGGTGTGTTTGCGGCTGTGCTGAGCCCAGCTTCATTGCTCTCCTTGCCCGGGCTGCCTTTCCTCCAGCTGCTGCATCCTCATGGTGTGGACGGGCTCCATGGGGCACGTGGGAGACAAGGGGACAGGGCTGAGCAGCAGCAGCAGCAGCGCAAAAAACCTCCCTGCAGTGAAGAGAAGAACCCTGAAAAAGGAACGGACGGACACTGAAAACACAACCCCAGCCCCTCCCCAGACAAGCCAATAGCCCTGTTCCCTCCTCCGAAATAACAGCGTGCTTTTGCATCCCGCCCTTTCTTCTGGGTGCAGAGACGCAAAGCCCTCAGCGCTGCGGTTTGCTCTGCAAACACCTGGTAGCTGACTCACCAGCCGGGCAGGGGCTGCTCTGCCTTTTGTGTTTTCAGCTCAGAGTTCGGCGGCTTATCTCAACCAGAAGACCCTTGCCTGGTGTCCCTGCCGGTGCCCTGGCCCTGCCAGCAGCTGTCTCTGAAGGAGAGCGAGCTGGGTTGTTACCGCGCTCCACGTGATGGACCTCATCCCGACGGGCATCGCAGCGGGACCTGCTGGAGCCCTGCCAGCAGCAAGCCCGGCCCTGAGGTTTATGAGCCCATAAAGAGCATCTGCGGGGCCCGGTGCTGCAGCAGCCTTGAACTCCGGTGAGTTTTTTACTTCTGTTTGTGTCAGGAGAAGATAAAACCGCAGAGGGAACGGCACAAACGGGGAGCGCCGGCAGCGGGGATGACTCCGTGCCCCGGTGCCAGCCAAGATGCAGAGTCCAGGGCTGCGTTTTGGTGAGAAATAACTGCACTCACGTCCTGCCACCCTCCGGCTTGGGACGTTGGTCCTCTCGCATTGCGCGGCGTTGAGCCTTGGTGGCACGACAGGGGCGGTCCCCCCAAGCTGATCTTGTGTCCCCCGCTCCGTAGGGTTGCACAAGGAGCTGCTGCAGAGCCTTGAGGGCAGGTGACTCATGCAGGGAGCGAGGTCCCCGCAAGATTATCTACAGAAACTGCAGGGTTTATGGGCAGGAACGATACGGGAGGAGGGGAGGGGGGGATTTCAGCCCTTGCTCTCCCTGGGATTGCTCTCCTGCGGCAGCGGGCAAGAAGCATCTGCCTTTTGCAGGGAGCTGTGTCCCACCGAAAAGCCAAAGGTCCAGTTAGTGGTGGCACAGAGGATGGGCTGGGGGTCGGAGGGACCGCAGGTGGCTCCAGGCTCATTGATAATGGGGCAGAGTGCACCTTCAGCAAGTCTGCAGGTGACACAAAAGCGGATTCACCAGAGGGCCGTGCTGCCATCCAGAGGGACCTGGACGGGTGGCGAGTTGGGCTGACAGGAACCCCGTGGGTTCAGCAAGGAGAGGTGCAGAGCCCTGCCCCTGGGGAGGGACAGCCCCGGGCACCAGCACGTGCTGGGGGCACCCGGCTGGGAAGCAGCTCTGCAGGAAGGGACCTGGGGTCCTGCTGGGCACCGAGTGGAACAGGAGGCAGCACCGTGCCCTTGCCACTGAGCAGGTGAATGGTCTTCTGGGCTGCGTTCGGCAAAGTACCGCCAGCAGGCCGAGGGAGGGGATCCTGCCCCTCTGCTCAGCACTGGGGAGGCCGCCCCTGCGGTGCTGGGTCCGGTGCTGGGCCCCCAGTATGAGAGAGCCCTGGGCATACTGGAGAGAGCCCAGCGCAGGGCCGCCAAGGTGCTGCAGGGCCTGGGGCACTCTGCTGTGAGGAGAGGCTGAGAGAGCTGGGGCTGCTCAGCCTGGAGAAGAGGAGGCTCAGGGGGACCCCATCCCTGCCTGCAGATCCCTGTGGGGAGGGGCAGAGAGGCCGGAGCCGGGCTCTGCTCAGGTGCCCAGTGCCAGGACCAGAGGCCCTGGGCACCGCCTGGAGCACGGGAGGTGCCCTCTGCACACCGGGCAGCGCTTCTGTGCCGGGCGGGTGCCGGAGCCCTGGCACAGGCTGCCCAGAGAGGGGCTGGGGTCTCCTCCTTGGGGACCTCCAGAAGCCGCCTGGCCGTGGTGCTGGGCACCCTGCTCTGGGTGTCCCTGCTGGAGCAGGGCTTGGGCCAGGCGGACCCACAGCTGCCTGCCAACCTGATGCTGAGGCCAGCTTCATGCTGAGCCCTGGGGACAAGCCTGCAGGGGGGTCTCTCTGTCCCCATCTCCCAGCCTGACCTCTTCAACCCACAGGTCTCCAACAGCAAAAGCCAGAGAGAGCATCAGCCCCCATAGCTGCCTGCAGATGCCCGGCGGCAGGAGCAGGAACGCAGCCTGGGGGTGTCTCCACCACGGCAAACCGTGCTCGGGCTGATGCTTTCAAACCGGCTGGCAAGCCTCCGGGGAAGCCAGGGCCTGACCCTGCTCCTGCATCCCAGGACTCTTCTCCTTCACCGCCGTTTCTCAGGATGCCTGGATTGATCAGATTTATTCTGAAGCCCACTTGCTCCCGGGGAATGCTGCCGTCCCTTTCCAAGTCACGGCAGGGGCTGTGAATAATGGTGCAGAGAGGCAAAGCCTGTGCAGATGTGCCAAAGACCCAGAGGTTTCTCCCGGAGCGTGTGACCTGCCGGCTGCAAACCTTACCCCAAGTGCCAGAATTCAAACTCAAAAACCAACTTCAGGCAGCCGGACATTTTCTCCTGAATCCTGGGGCTCACAGATGGGCTTTGAGCATCTTTTCCAAATGAACTACCTCCCACGGGCAGGCAGCCAGGGGGGACCAGACAGATTTATCGTGCAGCCCTACACAGCACCCAACTGCGGGGAGCACAAATGCAGGCTGTGGTGTGGCCGGGGGAGCTTTCACGCTGCACCCAAAGCCCTCCATCCCTCAGCAACAAACTCTCTTGCAGCCTCCTGCAGCTGCAGCAACTCCATGGCACGCTCTCCCTGGTGGCTCTGGTGCTGCTGGCATCATGAACCAGCTGGTATGGTGTTACAAAAAGAGGGTGAGAGCCTGTCCTCTCCCTTCTTCTGTATTTCATGACTGTCTTCTATGCATCGTCTTGCTCTTTCCCAGGAGAAGTTCAGGGTTTGCAATGCAGGTGAGACAGGAGGATGCAAATTGAGTTAACCCAGAGGGGCAACCAGGGAAGTCTCAGAGAAGCAGATGCAAGGACCAGCGAGGAACGAAAGCCCTTGGGAAAAGCTCAGGAAAATGCCGAATGTTTCCGCACCTGAGCAGAGCGAGGTGGGGCCGCACTGGATGTCAGGAGAGGAGCACGGCTGGGTTTTGCTCTGTTTTCTGCCTGTGCTGCTGCTCTGTGCTGCCTCCTCCTGCCTCACACTCCTCTGCAGTGGGTGAATCTGGACGAAGGCGTTTGTCCCTGCCCTGATGGCCCCCCGGGTGATGGGGACACTCCTGTACACCCAGCGGGGACATCACAGAGAGCTGCCCCTGTGTTATAAACCTCACGGCCGGGAGCCCTTCAGGGCGCTCCTGATGAGTTTTGTGGGGGCTCAGATTTGGTGCTCCATTTTAGGTGCTTTCCACCCTCAGGCTGCACCTGGTGGCACTTGGCCTCACCAGGCGCTTCTCACCCTTCACACGGGTGGGTGGCCCAGGTGAGCAGATGCTCCTGTGCCAGTCCAGCCCCCAGGAGCAGACTTGGAGCATTTCAGCTCTCCACCGTTGAGAAACCAGAGGGCTGACACCTGCCCGTTGCCCTTACGGCATGATCGCAGTGCGCTCAAAGCCTGGACACCATTAGAGGACTCTGGCTTTGACCGCGAGCAGAGCCACCAGCTCCAAAGTTATGCAGGTTATGAGCTGGGGGCACAAGGTGTGGGGTGAGGGATGGCTCCTGCTTCACTTCATGGCTGCTAGGAGAGGGTGTTGAGCAGTGCCTCACAACCTCTCTCTGCTGCAAAGGGATCGCCAGAGGACCAGCTCTGCTGCAGACTTGTCGTTCGGGTCCCATCCAAGCCATTTTCAGGTCCATCAGGAATCACAGAATCATAGAATCATGGAATATCCCGAGTTGGAAGGGGCCCACAAGGATCATTGAGTCCAACTCCTGGCTCCACACAGGACCACCTAAAAATCAGACCATATTCTGACTGTGCAAACACTTCCTGAACTCTAGGAATTTGGGAGCAGCAGTGGGATCAGGGGATGCAACCCAGCTGGCACTGCAAGCTGGGGAACAGAGAAGAGCAGGACGGGGGAAACCACCTCCCACTCATCCCCTAGATTTAACCAGGACCTGACGCTGGTGGAATCACCTATCAAGCCCGTCAGCTGTCACAGCACACTGGTGACATGTCCCTTCTCTCTTCTCTGGTTTAGTGAGTATGTTGGCTTGGACCTGGCCCACCAGAAAGCCCTACCAGACCCATGGGAAGCACAGCGGTACCTGCTGATGCACAGACACACACCCAGCACTGGAGATCTTTGCTGCCATGGCAGCAGCATCCTGTCCTCGATGGCTCACACGACGGCCTGGGAAGGACAGGTCTCCCTGTCCAGGCACAAAGCAAAGCCCACCTGGGTGCTACCCCTGCCCCATGGAGGGGTTTCACAGCAAACAGGATGCTCATGTGATGGTTCCTGTCTAGGGAGGTTCGCACTCCTCCAGGCATGGGCATGCCAATGCTAGAGGCAGCCTTCAGCCTCCAGGAGAATAGAATAGAATAGAATAGAATAGAATAGAATAGAATAGAATAGAATAGAATAGAATAGAATAGTTCAGTTGGAAGGGACCTGAAAGATCACCAAGTCCAACTGCCTGACCTCTTCAAGTCTAACCAGCTTGTTATTGAGGGTATTACCAAATGCCTCTTGAACCCTGACAGGCTTGGGGCATCAGCCACTTCTGCAGGAAGTTCCAGCGTTTGACCACCCTCACGGTGAGGACACTTTTCCTGTTGCCCAGCCTGGCCCTCCCCTGGCACCGCTGTGTGCCGCTCCTTGCGTCTGCCATCGGTTCCCAGGGAGCAGAGGCAGCGCCTGCCTCTGCGCGTCCCCTCCTCGGGGACAACCTCTGCAGAAGGGAAAACCCGAGTGTCCTCAGCCTCTCCTCACAGCATGCGTCCTCCAGCCCTGTTACCAGCTTCGCTGCCCTCCCCGGATGCTCCCGAGCTCCTTAACGCCTGCTGTGCTGCGGAGCCCAGGACCGCACGCAGCGCTCGAGGCGAGGCCGCACCAACGCCGAACACAGCGGGAGAATCGCCTCGTTGGAGCGGCTGGCTGGGCCTGGCTGCCAGGGCACGCTGCTGGCTCACGGTGAGCTGCTGTCACCAGCACCTGGGTCCCTTCCACAGCCTGGGCCTGGGCCCGGCCCGGCTCCGTCCCGGGCTGCCTGGCTCAACCCGCAGGCAGCCGAGCACCGCGCAGCCTTTCGCTCACCGCCCGCGGTAGGACAGGGGAGAGAACCAAAGGAGAAAAGGGTAAAAGCTCATGGGGTGAGACCAAGAGAGTTTAACCGGACAGAGAAGGATTGGAAGACAATAATAACAACACGATAACGATAAAAGAGCATACACAGCAAGTGACGCGCAACGCAACTGCTCCCCACCCGCTGACCGATGCCCAGCCTGTCCCCGAGCAGGGCCCCCCAGCGACCCCAGCGTTACTGTTCGGCATGCCACCGCACGGCAGGGGCGTCCCTTTGGCCAGCTGGGGTCGGCTGTCCTGGTCCTGTCCCCTCCCAGCCCCGGGTGCACCCCCAGCCTCCCCGCTGGCGGCAGCACCAGGAGCTGGAAGGGCCTTGGCTCTGGGTGAGCGCCGCTCTGCAGCAACTGAAGCGTCGGTGTTATCGGCGTTATTCCATCGCAAACCCAAAACACAGCACCGTACCAGCTACTAGGAACAAAATTCACTCTGTCCCAGCCGAAACCAGGCCACAGTTTGCTTTCCCTGGGAGGGGCGACCAGAGCACCTGGAATCGGCTGCCCCAGGGGTGGGAACGCAGCCCCACCGCTCCCCACGGACTGATCCAGACTGCACGGGAACCGGGAGAAGCTCCGGAGCCCACAATACATTGCCGTCGTCGTCGTGTGGGGCAACACAGCAGAAGGTTTTGGGAAAGGGAAGAAAATAGTCCAAATCCTCCCGAAAGCCCGTTTTGCCATAAACCAAAGTAAGGTCAGGGGCCCTGCACAGGAGATCCAGTTTTGGGGACTGAAATGGCAAGCTGGACGTCGTCAGAGCCCCGTGGATGTGGTCAACACAGTAACAGCTCTGCCTCCACCAACCAGCAAAAAGGCAGCAGAAACTTTCTTAGGTGTTGCGGGCTTTTGGAGAACGCATATTCCGAATCACTGTCCGGCTGTAAGCCCTCCCTACCAAGCGCCAAGGAAGAAGAACGATTTCAAGTGGGGCCCCGAGCAGCGACACAGGTGCAGCGCCCGGCGTTTTCCTTTGCTGAGCCTCGTGCTGCTGCCGACCGCCCCGTGCTCCGACGGACCGAGATCCCTCTGCAAGGCCTCTCGTCCCTCCAGGGAGTCAGCAGCAGCTCCCAGCTTGGTGTCACCAGTGACCTTAGCGTCATCGGCAAACGCGCTGGGGATGCGCTCAACCCCGGCACGCAGATCAGGGATAAAAGTGTTGAACGGATGGAGATGGAGGACGCAGGGTGGTGGCAGGGGACCATGCTGGGGCACCAACAGCCATCTCCTTCCACCTGCTGGGGTGTGCTGGCCGCCTTCAGCATGCAGCCCCCAAACTTTAAGCCTTGCGGTGGAAACTGGGACACGTAAAGAGCAAGAAATCCCCAGCGCAGCTGCCAGGAGAGGGCATTACAGCCCCAGGAATTGGAAAGGAGCAGCCAGGAAAGCCCAGCAAACTCCCTGAGTTCAAGCTGTAAATTCTCCCAAAAGATGAGCCTGGAGATCAGAACTTGGGAGTGTTCTGGGTGCTAAAAATCAGGGAGGCAGGAAAAACGTCATTCCCTGAAGCACGTGATAACAAACATTTCTTCCTCTGTTTTACCTACCAGTGCGGTGCTTCTCCTACTGCTCGTTCCCCCCTCTTCTCTCCCAAATAAACTAAGACCCTGCAGAACAACTGTTCCCACCAGGATTTAGCTCCCAGTTTGCTGTGCCTGGCTCAGACCTGAAGCTGTGTTCCCCAAAGCCTCTCCTCTTCTTTCCTCCCTTTCCCCCCCGCCACCAAACCTGCTCTAACGCGAGGCATCGCCTCTTCCTGTAAACCTCAGCAATAGGTAGGGCTACCCTGGGGTCACACAGCAGCTAAGAGGCCAAAACGCTGAATTTAGGTATGAAAAAGGAAAAGCTTGAAGATCTGGGGCAGGTGCCACATCCCCCAGTGCAGAAACAGCTGCAATTGCACGTTTCGCTTCGGGGGACCCCTCTGAGACAATCACACGTAGATTTCCCTCCTGTGCAGGTGGAAGAAAAGGAGGCACTGGGGCGAGAGGGCTGGGGTTGGGATGCCTTTTGCAGCTGGGAGGTTTCAACCAGGAACTCAGCAGAAGTTCGTCCCTTTTGCCGTGGGACTGCCGTTCCACCACGCAGCCAAGCGGGTCCTTCCTTCTCTCTGTTTAAAGCGTGCCACCCCAAACCCGCTGCACGCAGGTGAACAGTCGTGTTTGGTTAAAGGTTGAAATCTTCAGAATTATTTATCTGGCATTCCAAAAACCATTCAGCCAAGGAAAAAAAAAAAAAACAGTTTTTTTTTCTTATTTTAAGTGTGGATAGGAATTCAAGGAAAGCTTCCTAGGGCTGTGAATAGACTTTGAATGAGAGTTATAAAATGGTGGGGCCAGCATTAGACGCTTCTTAAGGCCCTGAAGCGTGGAGATGTGATGGGAGCGATGCCAGCAGACCTGGGAGCAGACCTGGGGCTTGCTGCGGTGGGGAGCAGCAGTGATTAATCGTTAATCCAGCAGCGCAGTAGTTGCCTGCTCAGTGTTTCAGCTCCGTTTTTCTAGTTACAAAAAGACTGCATATCCTGCTTGGTGGCAGAGCCACCAAACACCAACCCAGTCACTGCTTTTACTGGCACTTTTGGGGGTACGGTACCAGCACCACTGGTCCGTCTGGTACGCTGCTTTGTGAAGTTTCACAAGGGGAGGAGGTAGAAGCAGTTACAGCACCCAGGTGACACGGTTCAACTTCCTGGCTCTAGTGGGACAAGGACATCAACGTGGGATGCCGTCACATCACAGCATTCACCCACCATCCCAGCCGTTTGGGCTGCAACGTTCCTCTTGCTCAAGTGATGGGAACCCTCATCTTTGCAAAAAGAGAAGCAGGTCTCTCCCCTGCCTTTCCTGCAAAAGAGCTCTTGCAAAGCAGTTTTCAGCTAAAGCACCAGTTCTGGGCATAGAGGATTTTCACCTTACTCTAGTCGGTTATGTTAACTCCCCGTTCGAGATGTTCCCTTTCCTTCCAGCTCCCCCTCCAACATGGGGCTCAGCACCCACCTGGCTTGCGAGAGCTTGGCAGAGCTCCCCGAGCCTGGTCACCCTCATGTTCCCAGGAGGCTGACCTGAGAACGTCCCCTTCACCCTAGGCTTGGTTTCTTGGACTTCAAACACCCAGGTCTGTCCAACAGCCACAAGCAAGGAACCGCAGAAGAGGGTTGTGGTGGCACTCGCGCCCTCCCCAGCCTGCGATGTTCCTCCACCCAAGCTGCAACGAGGTGCTTGTGCAAACAAGCATGTAGGTGGTAAGCTCCTGCTCTTGTCATCAGCCTCACCCTACAGACCCCACAAGAAAAAGCGATGCTGGGGAAGGCAGTTTTAGGTACCTATCCCAAATCCTCCCCCATTTCCTCCTCTGCACCAGGAGCCGCAGACACCAAGCTCTATCTGGGGAGAAAATAAGCATCTGGGAGGCAGTTTCATCATCCGCCTCCTCCTCCTCCTCAAGCTGTGGTCTAGATCCTGCTTCCAGACTGATGTTTCTCAGAGCATTAATTACTTCCAAATGAGTTAAAATAAGAGGTAAAAATCGCACTTACTGCAACAGCTTTCAGTGTAAAGTCACTTTGCTCTGTCAAGTAAGATCTAATTAAAACAGATCAGTGAAACACAGCCCCTCCTTCAGGCACCCCCACTCCTTTCTGCAAGTGTCATTGAAACATAGCAAAGGCAGTTCAGGCAATTCATTCAGGTTTTATTTAAGGTTTCAATTTTGTTTTCAGAATGGCTGAGCTGACCTTGCACATTAAACAAGCCGGGCACTACCGGAGAGTTACACCAAGGCAGTAGGAAGAAAGAGAAACAAATTTTCTAGCCGATTTTAAAATGGCAATGGCCCTTGTTATTTCCCAGCAGGACAAGACACGCAGACATCTGCCAGCAGGTCAAAGCTGCGGTCAGAACCCAGCAGCTGTGGAGTGACAAAGTCTTCACTGCAAACACGAGACCAAAGCACGACGGCTGCTGACACGATCCCAAAGCAGCGCTGATGGTGAAAAGATGCCGTAGTGACACTGAACGGCAAGAGGGAACGAGCTCCTTGCCATCCAGGAGCCTGCATTAAATTTGCTTCTGCAGTTTCGTGTACCTGCAAAATCTGGCCTCGCTGCGTTTCCTTGGCACATCAACACCGCCTCTGTTCCAGCTCCCACTTTTCAGCTGAATTTTGTCATTCTTGCCAACCTCCTGGATGAGCTCCAGCTGCTTAGCATGGGCTGTAACTCAAAGCCATATTGCTGCTTCAGTCTCCACTTCCAGCACCCCTTCAATTCACAGGAAAGGTCCCCCGCTCCTTCCTGCTCTGCTTCAGGATGGAACGCCTCGATCCGCAGCAGGCTGCTCGGGCACCCCCTGAATTTCCTCAGCAATTGTGGAATCGAGGTTCTAACCTTTGCTTCTTCCTGCCCCAGCACCCATCTTCTTCCTTGGACCAGCACCATCTTCTTTTTCTCTCCCAGCACTTTTCTGTAGGCACCCTTTTGGCTGCACGTTTCCATCCGGCTCCTGTGTGCATCGCCCAGTTTTGCCACCACCAGCTACTCCCTGCTGAGGTTGGCAGCTGCTTCTCTAAGACCCCATCCTTGACGTTGTGAGTCGTCATTAGCAGCACACGATGGGATCGGTCTTAGGACAGTAATTATCCATACGCTTGATCCAGTAGGTTTACAACCCCAAAACACGTCCACAGGTTCTCTGTTACTGTCGAATTAAGAAGCCGTGGAAAAGTCTCCATATTTTATGCTAGGAAGATGAACGAAGAATCAGACTTCACTTCCAACAACATCAATATTAAGGATGTTACCAACCGTACAAGCGGAATTTGCAAGCTCTTAGTTAGGAAAGATGTTCAAACAAGTACCATTCTTCTTGGACTTTGGTCTGGACCTTTCACTGTCAGCTAAGCCTAGCAAACTTTAAGAAAGCAAGTACCAACCTCCAGACCATTTCAGTCCCTTCCTGCACAGTAATTCGCTGCAAATATGGTCTTTTGATACCAACCTGGGGTATTTTGAGAGACAAACGGATTAGGATATTAATGGAGATCTCAGCTCAGACGCCTTTTACACACTTCACATTTCTGACCAAGCAACGTTTTCGGCTCTTTCTGAAAACCAGGCCCCTGAAAAGAGGCATCGAGTCAGAAACAAAACACCGAGACGAGCCCAGTTGCTTTGCACAACAGTGGCTTTTGTGTGGATGTGGTGTTTACCCCCAAGTCTCTTCTCAAGCCCTAAGCAGATCGCTGAAGTCAAGTAAGGGTCTCCGTGGAAACCTTCTTTCTCAGGGAGCCTCCTTGCTCCAGAAAACCACGCACCCCTTTTGTTTAAAAGGGGAATGCAGTTTGGTAGAGGCATAATGCCTGTCTAGAGAAGAGCCTGTAACAACGCGCCAGCCAGATTTATGTCCTTTAAAAGCACGTCCGTTTAATTAAGACATGTTAGGGATGCCCAAAGGTGTGCTACTGCTGCTGCAAGTGAACTAGCAGGTCCTTCAGTCCCCCCATCCCTGCCCCAGCTCTCTGCTCTCAGCATTGCAAGCTGCTTGTCCCAAGGCACACAGCGGTCTGGATACCCCTCTCATACCCAAACTCTTGGCCCCAGTGAACTTCAAATCAATCATTTGTTTAAAGAAAACGTAGGGCTAGAGTAATACAACTCAATGGCAGCTCTTTAAACACAAGAAGCTTTAAATACACTAGCTGCTTCTTAAATATCATAATCTTCAGTGCTTTGGAAAAAAAAGAGGTGAGTTTTACCTTCTGCCTCCACCAGGAGCTTTGTAAGCTGTAGCACGTTATACCATTTCTGCACCCAAGCTAATAGGATTGCTTAAGATCCCTTAAAAAGGAACCAGATTTTCAGAATGGATCGTCAATTGAATATTTCATGTTCTAATATAGAAGAGAAAATCTAATATTAATAATCAAATAAATAATTAAGGGCTGTGGCTAAAAATGGTTTAGACTCAGTAGAATCAGTTCATACAGTAGGTTTAAAAAATAATTTAAAAAAAAAAAATGGTGAAGCTACCAAAGCCACCATTCTCTAGTTGGCTCTAAGTTGCTTTCAAATCACAGCAGTCACGTTGTTCTCAGACAAATAGGTCACAGAGGCTTATTCAAGAGTAGTGGCCTTCCCCTTCACAATCTCCACCTAAGCTCCCAGCAGAGGCGCTCATCAGCAGATCAGGTTCCCCCCAGGGCGGGCAGCTTTGCCGTTTTGCCCAAGGAATTCATGTTATGAGGGGAAACTCTCAACACTGCATAAAGATGAAACATACAAAGGGAGGAAGGCGGCAGATTTGGCAACGAACTCCAGACATGACAGGCTTACATCAAACAGTGAACAGGATGGGAGAAGGCACCAAAAAAGCAAGAGTGCTTCCAAAGTTTTTTATCTGCACCTGTAAAACCAGTGTAAGGGCTGTCACGTATTGTAGAGTGAGTGGAGGGGGGAAGAAGATATGAATCACAAGCCCATGGCAGAGACGAAAGGGCTGATCCAGCAGCAGGTCTCGGCAAGAAGCAGGAATGAGGTTCCGTGCGACACAAGTACATTGGGGAGAGAGGGAAGGTTACTCCAGAAGTGGTTTAAACACCCTGTAAATGACCAAAGCAGTATGTACAGGGAGCAGCAGAGACAGCCAGATCTTTTATCCGTTCCCTCTACGCGTAGTTGCTCCTCTTCAGAGCCACTTGCTATCCCCTAGGACTACAGAAGCTTGTATCACTTCATCCACCACTTCCAAGCACCCAGTGACAATAACATGAAAAATAATCCCATCTGACAGAACTGTCTGGTGACAATGAATTCTCCAATCCTCCCTCAGCCCCAAGTTAAGAAATGCAGCAGTCATTTTATTAAAAATCAGTATACAGTTGAACATAAGCCCAGTGTTTACAACCAATCTCTCTAGTAGTTCCAGGTTTCCTGTTGTTTTACATATCATTAGCAACCAAAGGAGTCAGTAGCATGAAGGTAGCAGGTTACTCTCTCATTAAAAAAAAAAAAATTAAATGGCCCTATGCTTCCAAGAAAACAGCATTCAGTTTGTTGTCTCTTGGACTTGGTCTAAGAAATAAGAGTTTTCATCATCATCTTGCAGGCAAATCTTATCTTTACAATAATAATTGCTCTGTTCGCTTTATCATACAGGGCAGGCCTCCATGAAGACTCACAGCACTGGTAAAATAACCCTTAAAGAAATCCCTGGTTAATTTTTACTGTGATTTTTCTAGAATATCAGAAATATTTGAAATCTGTTTAACTAGTTGAGTTGAAACTGAAGTGTGTGGGGAGGGACCTTGATTCATACAATTTAGCAAAAAGATCATCCATGAATTAAGTCATCCAACAGCTGCAGGAAGCACACACAGGCTTTCTCCTTGCTCCCTCGAAGCATCCAGCAGTGCTGTAGGAGGGCTGCGTGATCCTGCCCTCATTCCCCTTTCAGTTTTTATAGCTGTTCAGATTGCTGCTGCCTGCTTCCTTCCCTCCTCAAGTCATCCAAAGCACAGAGCAGCCTCAGAGGTGTAAGAGCAGCTTGGCAGAAGCAGGAAGAGTCCAGCCAGCAAAAGATTTCATTTATTAAGATAAACATGGTCTAAGGCTCCACATTATTTTTAAAAATAAACACAGTAAGAAATACGAAAACAAACTGGCTTTGCTACACGTAGGTTAGGTTCAGATGTTCTCAGAAGATCTTCTCAGCCATAAAATATACCCTTCCCCTATCGCCCCCATCAAGACAGACGGAAAGACTGTTCACTACATAAGATCGGCAACGTTCCTGTTGCGTGCCCTTCCACATTCAGCAAATAATACACCTGCTACTCTTCAGCACAGATCAAAGTTTTAAGAACACCCCTGTGAAGGAGGAGCAGGAGGGGAGAGGGGTAGGTAATTCAGTCTCTGAGATGAACATCTAAAAGGCTCGACACGACGACTGTGTTGACTCCACCACTTTAATGGTTGTTCTTTGCTGCCTCTTTAGCGGCAATAATCAGAGGAGTGAGACTAGAAAGAGGCTTTGCAATTTTCAGGAACTGGTGCTAGGAAGAGGAAAAAAGACAAAGGGTTAAATTTTTCAGAACATGTCCCAGAAGTCTGGTGGCCACACAAAATATTGGCACCTAAACCTATATGAAGTCCAATGACCTAACTCTAATCTCCAAACGGGTGAAACAAACAGTCTGTTACCACCATGAACTTTTGGGTCTTGCCTGAACTGATAAAGAGCTTTGCACCCAACACATCCTAATTTCTCCAATGTTCGTACACTCTTCAGACCAAGCAAAACTCAGCAAGCTCTACTGGGGAATAAATTCACGTGTGCCATTCAAATACATGGCACAGGGCTTCCTGCAGCAATCATCTCTCAATTCTTTCTTCCCTGTTTTCACAGATCTGGTGAAAACATTGCCTTGGCCTTCTAAAGATATTAGAAATTTTCAAAACAGCTGGAATTTAGGAGTGAAGCATGGAATTTTCAACAGAACCATTCAGTCAGTCTCCCGTGCACGGTGCTCTGTTAAGTAAAACAATATTGATTATCAAGCATGCAACATGCAGTACGTGGTGACACAACATGCTTCTTGCAGGACTTGCTGTGTTTGTTCTCTCGGGCAAGTTTTAAAACATAGCATCTGCAACAGAGGAAAAAGTTTTCCCTATTTGCCGGGTTAAGTGGAAAGCTTGTAATACTCCAACCTTTCAGAGGAATTCTGGGTTGAGGACAGAGACTGACAAAAAACAGCTAATCAGATGAGAGTGAAGGCATGTAGGGCAAGTCCACAAACTGTTCCAAAAACAAAAAGTAACTAAAACCACAGGACTTGTGAGCATCAGGAGGGATCAATCACCCAAGGCACTGCATCTGAACACACTTCAGAGATGGAAAAATCAGAGGCCAAAAGGTAAAGGTGAGCAGAAATGCTACAGTCAAAATGTTCTCCTGCTCCAAGGAACAGAACATTACTGCTGTCTGATACTTTGGAGCTGGCAAGTCCAGGAGAAAAAGTGATCTTTCATCTACTGCCATTCTGCCAGTGATTAACGCTTCATTACATTCTCAGAAGGCAGCAGCGCACCCAAAGCTGAACCCAGTAGATAAACTAGTGGAAAGAAAGGAAAACAAGAAAGGGAACTGTCTCATAGTTGAGGTCTGAGGGCCCCATGAAGAGCTGAAGCACATCTTCCACCCCCATGGCAGATTCAACAGAAGGAGCACACGAACACTCCTTGTCTGTGTCGGTAAAAAGCCTGGCAGCTTGGCCCTTCACTTTCACCAGGAGTCCGCACAAAGACAGCAGGTTTTCAGTGCAATAACTGAGGATTTCTCACAAGTTTTGTTCCATCACCTCTGCCGTAAGGACCAGTATCTGGCAAAATGTGGTAACGCCAAACGGCTCCAGTTAATGCAAGACGTGCCCGTTCCAAAAAGCTCTGGGATCCTCCACCAGAAGGGAGACATTCGATAGCTGGAAGCCCTCCTATTGTCCAAATGAGAACAAGCATGACCAGACCACAACAACACATCCAGAGGTCAGAGTGAGCTGCGTGAAGAAGCCACGGGAATTAAGGGGCTCAGCAATTATTTGAGGTTGGTTACAGAACATGCTGCACAGCTGCTGCCAGTAGCAAGTACAGCATAAAAAGGAAGTGCTCTGTTAACACTTCATTATGGATTTGTTTTTTTTGTTCGGCTGGTTTTGGTTTTTTTGTTTGTTTTTGGCAAGTTACTTCAGCTGGGGTTGTGCCTTCAGACGATGGAGTGTTTAAGACCCCAAAGGAGACTTCTCCATATGCCTAGTCTCACTCTGGAATGCTTAACTCAGCCCTGTTCCCCACCATTTACCTGTAGCAACTCTTTTGCAGAACCTCTTTTTTCCACATCCATTTCAAGACAGCGATTTAAGAAGTCTCGGAATATGGGTGAGAGCTTTTCTGGATTCTGCAGTTCTGGAGTCCCATTAGTAGCAATGAGATAAAGGGCCTAAAGCAAAACAAGCATCAAAGAAAGAAGAGGTTATGAAGGTCAGACTCCATCTCTGGATTACAGAGACACCCATTTCTCCTCTCCCTCCCCACAGTTCAATGGGAAAAAAACAGAAACAAACAAAAAAACTTATTGGGGTGACTAATACATGCTTAAGTTTCAGCAAACAGAATAGCTGCCAGCCCTATTTTTATGTGGATGGGATCCAATCCTTTATTGTTCTACCCTCGTAATCTGGGTTTGGATACTGCAGACCTCTCAAGGGATTAAGAGGACAAAACCAACACTCCAGACTGTGTTTACATAGGGAAGTTAACTGGCACAGCTCTACCAGTGCTAGACTCCTGCAACAACTATATCCTCATGGGAAGGTACCCCTGAATAAATAGGAGATTTTGTTCTGTCAGTACTTTGCCCGAGTGCACAAGGCCTAAAAAGTCAATACTGTAAAGATGCAGTTTGCCCCGTACACAAGATGCCTAGCAGATTCTCAAGCAACACTTAACATCCTACAGAAACAAGTAGAGTAGTGTTGCTGCTGCTTGGGAATGAAGCACACACATGCGCACACACATGCAAATCCTCTGAGAATCAAGAAACTCAGAATTCATCCATTTTAAAATTTTATGCAAGAAACTTCCTGGATGGATTTTGAAAGGAAATGGGTATCTGTCAGAGACTTGTTAATACGCAGGCCTTTTGAGCACATCACTCAACACATCTTATGGAAGTAGCCTGAGAGCCTGGGAATTGGAACAAGTTGAGTTAAATGAGAACCAAAGTACCATGTTACTTAGCCATCCTCATTTAACGCAACACCAACTTTCTTTCCTTTCACTCTTCTTCGCTGCTTCACTTCTCTCCCAAAGGCATTTCCGGTGCAAGAGATGGAAACAGAAGTTAAACAGAACTGTTCTAGATCCCTTCATCCTGTTCAGCTTAGGAAAAAAGCCATAAACCTGGCTTACACTAGGAATAGCTACATTCCTACAAACCGACAGGATTTCCCTTTTCATTAAAGAATAAGAAGGAAAAGACACCAAGGGGGTTAAAGCCTGACTAAAGACTTATGAAGCCTGGAGCTTTATTTGGAGCATGCAAAGAGGAACGGTCCACTAGTAGAAAAGAGCCCTGTTTATAGAAAAGTAATGTATCATATTTTTTGAACTCAAGAATAGCTCTCTTCCCCACTCACAGGGCACAAGGATTCAAGAAGCCAGGCGCTTTGGTGCCAGCAGGTGCCCCCTCTGCCCCATCAGCCTCTCTGGAAAGTGGGGAATTATGAGTGCACATGATTAACTCAGACCCTGCCAGAGGGACTGCAACAGGAAGAGCCCATGCCTCTGCCACCAGAGCCGACTATGGCTTTTAACTCAGATGACCACAATCTTCTCACTACAACAGCTAAGGAGATACGTAGCTGCATGTGATGAGAGCACACTGGAGGATTCACCTGCCTCCTTTAGAGTCTAGGTCAGCTCAGCTCCGAGTCTAGCTCAGCGAAGACCTGAGGGCAAAAAGGAACTCGCTTACTCTCAGGGGGTTCTCATTGAGGTAGGGGGGTTCTCCTTCAATCATCTCGATGGCCATTATCCCCAGCGACCAGATATCCACTTTGGGCCCATACGCTTTCCTTGTCACCACTTCAGGCGCCATCCAGTATGGAGTCCCCACCATGGTGCTGCGTTTGCTCTGCTCAGGAGTAATCTGGGCACAGAAGCCAAAGTCAGCTGGAAAATTGAAGAGGGAGGGAAGAAGTAGACTTAGAAATCAGCAAGTTTCTCCAAAAACAACACGTACTGATGCCAGAGCTGCAGTACAAGCTAGCCTGTTGCACTGCCTGGTACATTGCCGCTGCAATTCTGCAAGGAAGGGTGGTTCTGTGGCTAATACAGTGTTCAGGAGTAAGCTTCTAAATCTGACTCACGGAGGCCACGAAGATCACAGAGCTGCTGACTTGTCTACGTGAAGGAAGGCAATCAGTAAGTAACCGTATATGGATGTTGTGAAACTGCGAGACTGTGCAGCATTTTGCAGCTATAACACACTACGCAACATACAGTCTCAAGACTTTTCCTGGGTACGTGAAAACAGAAACCAGTGCCCGGTCTGACCTAGATAGAGCCCCTCCACCCACACCCACCAGTATTTTCTGGTCATATTTTCAGTCCCAGAAACATTACTTCCCCAGAAGATGCATCATCCCTCAAACAGGATTTGCTTTACAGAGCAAACACTGTGTTCAGAATAAATTTAAAGTACCTAAATTTGTACTTCTTATTTTTTTTTTGAGTAGACAGAAGGATGGGGAGCCTTCACATGAAAACTGCTTGGCCCTATGTCTTACTGGCATTCGACTTACCAAAAGGAAACTGATTCTATTCTTGTGTGCCCAGCAGAATCAACACAGCAAGACGCACTGCCCATCCTGACCCCCTAAGGCACTACAGGTTTAATTTTAGGCAGAATGATGAAAATTAAACTGATTCCCAACTGAGTTTTTATCAAGAGTAACAACCAGGAAAGGTACATATGGTTCATAAACACAGCAAATTTCCAGCAGAGCCAGTAAGAAACTCAGGTCCAGAAGGTTACTGCATCATATCCGCAGGGACTTTCCTAACTTTAAACTACAGCCAAGTACTTGCATACTGTGCTCAAAGACGTTACTCCGTACGAACAGAGCACCTCGGCCCTGATAAGCTATTCATTGCTAACACTCCAGAGATCTGACTGTACCAAAGTGCAGCTTTAGTCTAAAAGGCAATTATGTGCAAAAAAAAAAAACCACCTTCTTACTCAGCATATCTACACTGTGTGAATTTTGAGTCATATCTACTGTCACTGCCGACAAAAATAGATTTATTTATGCCTGTTGGGTGCTAGCCAACAGAACTGGGAGGGAGAGGGAGGAAGCGCAATTCTGTTAAAGCCATAGGTGGAAGATAATCATTCACTGGTCTCCAGACTTATCTCTGCATGGGCAATCACAAGCACAACAGCTACCTTAGCACCAGAGGGGCAGAACAGTCTCAAGGTCTTCATTACTGGTGATAATGCAAGGAGGAAACAACATTAGGAGTTCATTTTGGGCTGGGTTTGTAAAATTAAATGCTTTCTAGTTGCACAGTTCTCAATTTTCCCTCCACCCACCTCCATCCCCCAGGTACCTGCAGTATTTTCCACACTGAAGAGATCACACACAAATAAAGACTTGTGACCCTACACATATAAACCCAGCCTTCTAGACTGGAGTTGCATTAAAACACTGTTATTTTAGGCAACAAAAACAGATGCCCCAAAGCTAAACGAACACCAAACGAAAATGTACACCTGGTATCAGTTCACAGGGATTTATGATTGCCAATCTCCGTTAAAACAGATACCACAAAAATACCTACAGGAGAGTTTCTACAGACTCTTCATCATCACAGCATCAAGCATCTCAACACCCATCTCCCCCCTAGGCCTGTCCCGTAACAGGTAACAAGCCTGGGTTGATAACTAAAGTCATCACCAGCGCTGTTCCCTGCATACTTAGTTTGACAGAGCCATCCATTCCCAGCAGGATGTTGTCACTCTTGATGTCTCTGTGGATAACTTGGTTTGAGTGGAGGAATTCCAGAGCCTGGAGACACTGAAAAAATAAAAATAAAAATAGAAAAACATATTCTTGCTGTGCATGAAGTTATTCACCAGTTACAATTTGCCAACTAATGGACTCTAACAATGTGCATTTTGAGTAGCCCAGGCTTAGCTTCTTAGAGTCTTTCCTATATCCAGTATGTGCAGGGCTACAAAGAGACATCCCCCCACACTGGGACCAGCAGGTCATAGGTGGACAGGTTAATTCCGAAGAGAACAGGTGTAACCACAGGGATTCCAACCCCATGGTGCACTGCAGTCCTCACTCTAGGGTGAAACCTAACAGGAGTATGCTGCAATCTCCCAGCTGACATCCATCCACTGAAAAAATTACTGTTGCAGTAGAGAAGCTGTAGACAGCTATTCCTGCAGAGCCGGTGACACGTCATGGAAAGCCCATGTTCCCTTCCCCATCACAGCTCACTCAGGGTGCGAGTGCAGCTTTACCTCTCGGCACACAGCTGCGATTTGTCCTTCGTCCATGCAGGTCTCTGTCACAACATCTGTTAGGGAGCCTCCTGCCAAGTACTCCATGACTACCCAGAGCTCTTCTCCTACAAGGTAACTGAAGTGCCAAAACCAGTTTTTAGAACAAGCAAATATAAGCATGCCACCATTTACCTAGTAAGAATGCACTGGGTTTTAAAGCTATCTTAGAAGTGCAGAGAAGCCATGAGGCTTGAACAAAATATTTAACAGCACTGGGGCATCAGGTACTCATGACAAATCCTATACGTTGGAGTATCTGACCACAATGTGAAAGAGCAGAGAAAAGGTGAGTGCAGAAAGCTGAGGAGAGAACAGGACCGAGGTAATGGAAGAGCAGGTTACAAGCTTCCCGGCCATAAAAGCAAGGCTGAATTTTTTCTGCCATGGAAGGGGCTCAGACTAAGACGGAAACCTGAGCTTACAATTCCTGCCAATGCTGGGAGAGACAGGAAAGAGCTACTAGTCAAGGACGGGGTCCAAGCACGCATCCCCAGACATTTGGTACACAGCATGGCTTTCAAGGGCTCTTGCACTGAAAGAGGTGGCTGTGGGCTGTTTTGCCACCACTGGCATCCTCCGGCCCTAAGCAACTGCCTACTTTGCCCAGGCACAGGGAGAGTCCTGGGTGACACAATGGCTGGTTGCCCAAGAACAACAGAGAAAGAACACAATTTTTTAAGCATCATGCATTTGAAAAATCTCCATCTTTTTTTATGGTACCAAATCCGTTTGGGATTTTCACAGCATTCCAGAGTGGCTGAGGCTGGCAGGCAGCTGTGGGTCCACCTGGCCCAAGCCCTGCTCCAGCAGGGACACCCACAGCAGGGTGCCCAGCACCTTTACAGCCTATCTGCCTGTTTTTGAAGGGAGCAGACGGACGAGTCAAGGGAGAAGGCAGAGAATCAAATGAAAACCTTCTGCTGGCATTGAATTCATCGACAAGCTGTTTGCTTTGCTCAGAAACACTGATCCTGCTGAAAAGTGAACAGTGAATTTGCTAGGTGTCAAAAGTAAAAAGCAGGACAGGTTCTAGGGGACAACTAGGTAGAAAGCGACAATGAAGGAGAAAGAGGTTATAAAGCCTGACTTGGCACAGAAAGTAGACAGAGGTGAGTGACACATCACAGGAGTGAGCAAGAGGTGTGCTCTGGCCCCAGAAGAGCATGCTGCTAATGAGCTGATGAAAAAACTCCCCAAATATAAGAACTGTGGTCTGAGCTGTACCTGGATGACAGAAATATTACAGCTATGGAGAGCTTTTAATATTAGAGACAAAGACATGATCTCAGTTTGGTGACGTTGAAGATCGTGCAGTGAGGCAATGTCTAAAGTTTCTTTCAGGATCCAGAGCCCAAGGACACAGAGCTATACTCGCAGAGCAGACAGTCTCCAGCTCCACTACAGAAGTGCTGATGCACTGGCAGTTTTTTCCTGGCAGCACAGACCCCAACAAAAGCAGAACCACCTGCACAGCAGTTCCTTGGTGTGACAGAGGAGCAGCAGAACTGCTTTCAGAAGCATTCCTGCCAGTCCTGTGGGCCATCTACCTTCTAATGGGCTTTAAAATCCACTCCATCCAGACCCCTCCTTCCTGTCCCTATGCTCTTGTTGCTGCTGCTTCTTCATTCCTGCCAAACCAGGGTCTCTCCAGATACTATCAGCACCCTCTGCAGCCCAAATTCACTTGGCTGTAAGGACGGGCAGAAAAGGGTCCACTGATCCTGCACGACAACCTCAGGTTGCACATGCTGGGAGCAAGCTGGTGTCTTTTCACAGCCAAAAGGGATGGAGTGAGCCAAGGACCACGGTGCGAACCACAGCTGTGCCATGAGCAGCAAGTGCCAAGACCCAAGCACCTCAGTAACTGATAGCTCTGACACAGCAGGCAGGGAGGTGGAATTAACGGTGGATCCCCACCAGCTGCCGCTGAGCAAACGGAATTTCAGAAGGCAGGGTGGTGCCATCTTGGAGCTCTTTTCACTCTCTCACCACAGCAGAGGCCAGTTTTAGTCACTGAGCTGCCACCTGTAGGTGTGCCAGACTGGTGTTGTCTTGCAGCATTACTGTGTCATACAACTTCAGTTTTATTCACTGATCT
This sequence comes from Chauna torquata, assembly GCA_013399475.1. Classification (NCBI taxonomy): domain Eukaryota; kingdom Metazoa; phylum Chordata; class Aves; order Anseriformes; family Anhimidae; genus Chauna; species Chauna torquata. The sequence goes on from VXAL01010001.1 coordinate 113,583, forward strand.
TCCAGTCCTAGTTGATGTCCTGGTTGATCCAAGCCCCAGCTGAGTCTGGAGTTGGGGTTATTGAGAAGTGCAGTTCTGTAACAGTGGCTATCACTTAAAGTGAGGATTTGTGGCGTTTATTAGGTTAAATGAGAGTTCTTCCAAATGAAACCACAAGGTAAAAAGTTTGCTTTGCCTCACACTGGATATCTAACTTTAGGTGCCTGAGGTTAGAAACAGGTCTCTGAGGGCCTCTTTCAGACAGGAGAAAGAAACAGGCACAACCAGAAGGTAACTCAGCACAAGAGGCTGCTTGTCTGTCTGTACAGGGAAACTAGTGTCGCTGTCTTCAGAGCTGGATGCTTCTGCATTCAGCTCCCATGTGTAGCTGACTTAGCACGTCACCACCTTAAGCTTCACAGCACACCTTTGTGCAACGCTGGCCACTCACGTGGCGGCAGGAAACCTGGCTGAAGCCTAAATGCACTATTTGCACAGTGATGTTTGGGGGACACTGAGCCAGCCAGACCTCTTAACCACTAGTAAGTAGGTAAGAGAGGTAAACACAGGTAAGAGAGGATAAAGCCATGCAGCTAGGAGAGGGTAAAGCACAGGAAACCCTTGCATAAGGGCAGGAGGAGCTGAGGCAGAGAGATGAGAGGGCTGGTTTATACTGATGAGTATCTTGCAGCTCCCACTAGGTACTCAGAAGAGGGGAGACTGTCAAAAACAAAACCACAAAAAAGACAGGTCCCACAGCAGCAAGTGCATCCTTCCTCACACTTCCTTCTGTGACAGCAGCAGGCAGAAGCCAGCAAGCTGAGTTCAAATACCAGCTTCACTCAGCACTCCGGAAACAAACAGGCACATTAGGCCAGGCAGGAGGGACGCAGCTCCCCAGCAGCAAGATCCTGCAGTCGCAAAGCTGAAGTGGCACCACAGGCACAAGAACCCCCACATTCACCCTAGCTGCTGTTCTGTCCATTTGCAGCACTCAAACAAAAGCTAATCCCTCTGAAAAAGATTAGTGAGAAAAAGTCAAGGACAAGGGAAGCAGCTCCTGCTCCTGGAAGTTTAAACAAGACAGCAGAACATGCTGCCTACAGCAGGACAGCCGCCCTACAGCTGGGATGTACTGGCTAGATGAGGCATGTGCACGTACACAGTGGTGCTCTCTCTAATGGGAAGAATGTGCATCTCAATTTTGCCAAAACGTGGCAACGTCTCTGTTCAGCCTGGAGAAATACACATTTTCAGCCCACGTGCAATACTTAACTGTTCTTTTCCACTTTTCTCATTTTACACAGGTAATATCCTTCTGCTCTTTCGAAGAAGAGGGCGCCTGCCCAGCACCACTTCTCTGCGCAAACACACCCCTTCTGCAAAATTTCACAAGCAGACTTTCTCTCCTTTCAGCAATGTAGCTCTTTACAACTACGGTTATAACATGGGACACAGCACCACATGAATTCAGCACCACAATGGATGCTGCAGCATGACAAGTATTTTTTTTTTTTTGGCTAAGATATCAAAAGAAGCCTGTTAAGGAAACAGCTGGTAAGCTTTTGATACACATGCAGAGCAAACAAAGTGTCCAAATATTCTCTCTCAGATTCCCAGAAGAGATTCTAGGTCACATCTTTCCATTCCATCTTCAGAAAATGAGCTGCCAAGATTGAAGTCTGAAGCTCACCTATCTAGGCATTGATCACCCTACAATGACCCAAACTTGTACTTAATCAAGACTGATAGTTTCTGACGAGTGCAGCAGACTGGAAATCCTGCTGCAGCTCCACTGGAATTAGCTTTAACATAAGGTGAATGATTCAGGCTTAACAATGTTAAATTGATGCTGAATTCAATTCACCATGCCACACTATTGCCCTGTTTAGCTTTCAACACATCCCAGATTTCAATGTTGACAGTTTGTGACCGTTTCGTGGAATTCAATCGGGGAGAAGCAACCATTTCTTGTACTTTCAAAAGCAGCTCCCTACCCACGCAGAAGCACATTCACCAGTGGCTCCTTCTGAAGCAGTTAACCTCCAAACAGCTGACAATTGCAGCACTGCTACCATCACCCTTATGTAGAGCATCAATATCCTGCGGGGAAGAACTCACAGCCACGTTCGTTTGCAGGCCTGGTATTTTACTGCCTTGAGCTACACAGCCAATGTGGTTTTCATGGCTACATGCATTTATGTTAGAAACAGCGTAGCAGCCACAGTGCTGGTTGTTTCTGCTTTAATCCTGTCCTAATCCAAGGGACATCAGTTTAAGAGCAGGTAGAGCAGGTCCCTACATAGGTAAGCTGTTAGGTGCAGTACTTGCAGTAAGGAGACGCAGGGATTCAAGATAGAGCCGTCCCACATGGATGTAACGTATCCCCGGCTGAGCAGGAGTAACACAGCATGTGTACGAGTCCACAAAACCCATCTCTGAGCAAGAAATCAGTCTGTTCCCTTCTACCTTCCAAAGTGTTATTACACACTGTGTCAGCTCTCCTTTTCTCCCTTATACACACCCACAAGAAAGCAGCCTTGCTTAGTTACGTGTCACATGTCATTCACCCTTCCCACTGTTATGCTACTACATAGAAAACCTCAGTGGACAGCCACAGGGACAAGATTACTATCTAAGCCTGGAAGGGGTTACTCCTCTGAAAGCAGAACATTAGTGTTGCTCAGGGAGGAGGAAAGAAGAGGAAGAAGAAAACAAATACAAGTAACACAGTTCAAATGATTCCCATTTCTCCTCTAGCAGCAGGAAGGAGATGGCTTATCGTGTCAAATTTGGCAGAGCGTGTTGGAAAATGGAGTCCCGACAACACGCTGCTAATGCCATTGCTGCCAGCATCTCTAACGAGAGCCTAGATACTCCAACAATGCCAGTTCAGACACTTGTTTCTCCTAGAATATAGATAGCGACCACTAAGCCACCCACACTCCAACCTTGCCACATGCATTAAGCAATGCAAGATCGTCCTGTATCTGCTTCAAGCTGAGACAGGATCACTTAAGATAATGACAAGGATGTGTTTTCCAGAGTCCCTTTGTGAACTCTTCAAATCACGACATACCTGTCCAAGTAGTTGACAATGTTGGGGTTTTTGTTTTCCCTCATTACAAGGATTTCATTGATAATCAATTCTTTTTTGGGCTGCTGCTGCAAATTCATCTGTTTGATTGCAACCTGCAGTGAAGCAAAAGCAAGAAGTAGAGCATTATTACAGCAGTCCCCTAGAAACCTGCCAGTACCAGTGTCAATTATTTTAGTCCCACATTTAAATAAAGGGGAAAGCCACTTATTCATCATTAGTTACTCAGCCATTTAGCAACCCTGAGCTCCTGCAGCCAGTCCATATCTACTCTTACTGGATACTTAATGCCAAAAAAAGGACAAGGGGAATTACTGTCTTCATACTGGACCTTTATATCACTGTTGGACAGCCATCTCTAGCTACAGTTTCTTGGCAGGAGAGCAGAGATACCTTTACTCTAGTATGGACTGACACATCAAAGACTTCTTATTCCTTAAAGGATTCTTATTAATTTTATTTTGAATCAGATGTTTCTTTAAGTTTGGGTGTTTTTTTGTTGCTTGTTTACTTTTTAGTGTGCAAATCCTGTGCTTCTAGAAATCTACAGCAGGACGGGTGTGCAGGGAGGAGGCAGTAAATAGCATAGCCTAGGTCTAGTACTTCGAAGTGATAATTCTACTTCTTTCTGTCACATCAAGACCTAGGGGGAAAGAAGCACTGATATTTAGAAAAAGGGTTGAAAATACATGAATTGGATTCAGCTTTATCCCCAGTCATACCAAAAAGAAATAGGGGCAGACTCATTAGTTGTGGCCCTTCGGCTTAGTAGCTTTCTACCTGCCTCATTATACCTACTCTGCATGTACAAGCACAGAAAGCAGTCAGGTACAACATGCTTTTAACTCTTGCACTAAACTCTTACATTTAACTCTTAAAACTATCCCCAGTATTTTGTCTTTGAAGGCCAGGTGTTCTCACAAGACTTCAAACCAGTAAGACTACTCAGCACAGCAGGAGGCAGAAACACTTTGTAGATGTAACAGTCCAACTGTCCTTGGTACGATATTTAGCAAAGGGAATGAAATGTAATTATGCCTTTACAGAACCGCTACTTGCAGAGAAAGCAGCATAGTCTAACAGAGGGGAGCCAGTAACTCTAGCTCACAAAAGCAAGGATTAAAAGAAACAAGCCACAGAGTGCCAATATAGACGGATACAATTAGCATTTTGATAGTATAGCAGGAGACTCAACAGAAAAATCCCAACACGTGAGAAAGCATCGACAGACAGACACCATGCTGTTTTTCCACAGTGTTCACAAGGCTGCCAAACAGTACTTAAATAAGACAGAAACAAAAACCCCATGCTGCTCTTTACACAAGACCAGAGAGGAGAGTGAAAGGTGAAGAAGAAAGGGAAGGCATTTGCTGCAGATAAAGAAATCCCAGACCGATACTGAGGGAGCCCCTGTACTTCCACACTCCTGTTCAGAGGTAGACCCAACCACGTACTTGCTCCACGGGGCACTCTTCTTATCTAAGACTGTCAGGTGCATTAGGATACAAAATAAACAGCTGTAGTTATACTAAATACTCATCGTCAGTGAAAACTGTTAGTATTCTTAATCCTGGGAGCTGCCCAAGGCTCTTGTATATTGCACAATAAAGAAATTTCCTTCTAGGGCTTCTAAAACGTGCTGCCTTTCACTGAGCTCCTGCTGGTACCAGCAGTGCTTCACAGAAAGGAACAGGTTAACAGGATGCCAAGGTTACAGTGATCCCAAACGCGATTTTAAAAATTCAGGGCCCAGTCAAAGTAGTATAAGGGGAATCATTTAAAAGTCTGTTGTAGTCTAAGGGTTGAAATATTCACATGGGAGTCACTGAAGGGGTCCAGAAGGAAAGCAGAAAACCACCAAAGGATTTCCTCCTCCTATAAAATTTCTCACTGCTTCAAAATAAATGCAACGCCCTTTCTTCAGAGGCTGCAATTCAACTGTATTACTTCTTCAGGAATTGTAAAAGAGGGTGAGGCAGTTTCATCAAAAAGCACAGTTATGAAATTTACTGGTGGATAACCCTTACATTATACAAATGCAAAGTAGACACGCAGTGCTGCAGACTTCCATAAATATATCTGGAATAATGCATACACTTTACTCTTTAAAAATCCTTCATCTAACAATAATCGTTTTCACCCGTGCTGCTTATCTGTCGCTACTAGTTTATTATGGACGCATGCAATATGCATGGCACTTATCAACATTCAGGAAAAATAAAAAAAAAATTAAAAACAGACACACTCGTCTCTCAATTCAAGGGCAAAAAGCAGGTGCACAAAGGAACTATTTCTATGCAAATCAACTAGCATAAGTGTAGGAAGCAAAGGAGCAGAAGACATAAAAGAATTTAAATGGGGACAGGAAGAAATATCGGGGATGACGAGATAAAACTTCTGCTGAGGAACTATCCAGTCTCAACCTTTGTGGATGCTGAAAGATTCTTTACAAACATAAAATGATTCAGAAATTAAAACCTGGGAAACCATTTTTCCAGTTTTCAGCTCAGACCACTGGACCATGCCTCATTAGTAAGGAAATAAATGCCTCATTAAAAACAAAATGTCACGAACCCCTGAAAGATTCTCTTTATTTTGCAGCATCAACTATAACTGTTAGGACACAATCCAAAATCCACTGAAGTGGTATTCTGGCAGCACTTACCTCCTGTCCTGTAGCTACATCCATTGCCGTGTAAACTGTACCTGAGGCTCTAAATAAAAGTGAGAAAAATTTAAAAAAAAATTCAAAAAGGTTATTAGTGTCTCATAGCAAGACAGAGCGTAATACATTCCTCCTCCCACTCATCTCTGCGAAGTGCTCTCATTCCCATTCCCTGTCATGCAATAATTCCAGTGGTAAATGTAATCCGAAATACTTCTTAGCCAACTCCACTGTTGGAACAGAAGCCAGAGAATTTGTGGGGAACAAAGCTCCTGGTACGGGACAGTATGGTCATCCAAACCCTTGCTTCTAAACCAGCAGCGTGGCACAGCTTGTAGGACCGTGAGCTGATCCCAGCTAAACGGGCATGACTGCACTGCCCTGGCTTGCAGACTGCCCAACGTGATTACAGAGCAGACAGGATCAGCTAAAGTGAACAAATGTGGCATTTCCAGTGAGGGAAATGGGAGTTTGAGCCTCAGCACACATCTCTCGCAACAATTTGCCTCACCGTAGCCTCTTCCCCAACCTCTACTTTCCCCCCACCCTGCTAAGAGGAGCACAACACCAGCACCGAGGAGTTAACTCAGAAAGTAAATCTGTGACTTGAAAATTGTCTTGCATGCTGAAAATAAGCAGTTCCTTCCCTGCATACAGCTATATTTAGCAACCTGATCATCGAATGACATATTTTCTTATAATATAACACAATTGCATAAAATAACCCAGTCACTGTGACTCAAAACTTTGCTAGGAAGNTCCAGCTCAATGAATGTAAAACTTTTGCATGAGGGGGGAAAAGCTGGGGGGGGGGGGGGGCAAAAAAAAAAATCACCAGCTTTTTCGGCAAATTAACTTAGCCTTGCTCCAATGCTTCCTTCTCAACATAAGGAAAGGTACAGGACAAAAATGAAGCATATACCAACCCTTGCCCAATCTTCTCAAAACGCGTGTACTTCTTCTTTGGATCACCCACGCTCACGATACTTCCTACAATTAAAAAAAAAAAAAAAAAAAAAGAGAGACTTTAGAAGTACTTTTTCATACAACTACACCGTGACAATTTCTAGCAGAACAAACATATTTACCACTTTTCCGTACCAGCACAAACGTAGCCACTTTTGACCCAATGACTGGGTTGCAAGACCTGGGGAGGAACCTGGAGAGACCCTTCAGAGCCAAACCTCCCCAGGACTGGCCTGTGCAGTGCTCAGCTCCTCTATTAGGAGCCCAACAGCTAGGGAAGGGGCAGCAGATTTTAGCAGCAGTTGCCATGTGACTGCAGCACTGCTCTCCTGGTTTTGGAGAGCACCCTGAGGCAATCTCACCTCATTTTCCCTAACGTGGCTGTTCAGCTGAAACAAAGTCTTTTACTGCATCCCGTAGGGGGAAAAGCGCCTCGCTCAGTGTTCTGCAAGGTGGCAAGGGGCTGCTCAGGCTCAAGTGGGTTTAGTATCCACAGGGAACACAACCCAAAGTTTTCTACGCAAGCAGAGGGAGCTCTCAGCACAAGGGCACATGGTTGGCAGGCTGCATGGAGGCGCTGGGGTCCTGCAAATTGTGCAGCGGGTTGTCAGGGGGAAAGCCAAAGAAGCTGCTGAAAGGAGCATTGCTGGAACTCAAAGCTCCCTGAAGACATGGACTGATATTCATAACGCCCTCACAGCAGGCTGGGAATCACACTCTTTAGGCTGAAGAAATCAGGGCCAACAACTCCTAAAGCCCAGCTGGGTGCACGTCTCCCCTGTAACAGCACCAGGGTGGCTAATAGGATCGAGGGATGCAGAGCTGCCTCTGAGTTGGTGTTTGCAGGTCGCTCAGGCAGCCAACATATGGTGCTGCTTTTGCAGGGGTCTAGGGCTGAGCCTAAACAGATGCATATTGGCAAGAAAACTGCTCACAGTCATTATGCCAAGAAATCCAGTAGCAAGCAGAGTAAGAGCAGGCTATTTTCAGACACCAATGGCCAGCAGCCAAACCCACAGGGTTTAGGGTAGAGAGGGGAATACGGTTCATGTTTGGGGAGGAGGGCGGGAAGAAAAATCTGACTATATACACCCCACTGCACAATTACTGAAGCAATGCTGTCTGCCCTGAGGACAAACATTTCTGGACAAATGTTCATAAGCTTTCCCTCAAAGCCTAACACAGGCTGCAAGTTCAGACTGCGAGAGGCAAATGTTTGCCCAAGGAAGTCACAGGACAGTGCTGCAAGGCAGTGACAAGAGGCAGCTGTCAGTCTTGCCATGTCGAATCCTCTCAATCTGTAGAAGGGGGTAATGTTTCCTACCTCCTAAAAAGCCAGGTGAGGATTCATTAATGTTTGTACTAATGCTGCATTGCTGCTAAGAGGTGAGGATTTACAGAAGCGAACATATTTGTATTAGCATAGTACCTTTTTCCTGCCACTCACCCTGCCTGCCCTACCTGGTCACAAAATGTCTCAAATCCTGGTACAAATGGTACAAGGGTCCTACTAATTCAGTGAGTGAGTGAAGTTGCTGTCTTGAAACAATGACTCTTTAAAGCGCAAGTTTTCAGATAGCAAGCAGTTCTAGTTTACATCTCATCAATTCAATTTAGGATTTATTTTGGAGGAATGAGGTGCCTACATGCCTTTTTTTTTTTTTTTTATACCCTCAGATTAAATTTCCCTTCACCCAGATATTGTTCTTTGCTTCATAAAATAATGACCTTTAGGGGCTAAACTCTAACAGAGGAGACTAACCTGACCATAGGGGTGCTATCACAATTTACATAAACTGACGAGCAAGGCATGTGTGTAATTAACACAGTATTAATAGCTCAAAGAATTAGAAATGCTCTACCCTAATAGAAGCTGGCTCACGCTGAGGATAGCAATCAATTGCACAGAAGAGCTGGTTCAGCTGTCGAATGCTGCCACAGCATATCCCAATAATGCCAGGCAGTACAGGAGCACTTTAAGACCCATGAACTGAAGGTAAGGACCATTATAAAAAAACTAGGACACAATAGAAAGACAAGGTAAGCCTTGATTTTTTCTCAGAAACACCCACTAATTTGGGTTATTTACTAGGTATCCACGTAATGTCAGGACACTTAAAAATAACTAGGTCATTTAATGTCATGATATCATGGAAGGTGAACTTGGGGTTGCATTAATTTTCTCTCCGTCTTTTAGCCACAGTAGGAAGCTCTGCTCACCTTAGGTCTAACATTTCAGCATAATCATCCACTTTCCAGAGCTATGAAATTATCAAGCTGTGGAACAGTCTCAGACTTCATGGTTAAGTAGATGTTACATATTCAGGGCTCATTTTTACAGAGTCTGAGTAACTCCCAGGGTACTTCAGCTGGCATCACAGGTGCTCAGCTTACATTTATGCTCCCCCTAACACATCTGCCCCCAAGTTTGGCACACAGTCACAAGGCAAAGTCTCTAGTAAGGGATCTCAAAACATCTCAACTTATTAAGGTTTTAAGATATCAGCACAGCAGGACCTGGTCTTTAAAAAAAAAAAAATTTTTTTAAAAAGGACATACTTAATTTTTCCAAGATCTCTTCATCCGACATTTTTGGCTTTTTCTTTTGCTTCTCCATGTTCCTGACCAGCATGTCGGGTGCCATTGTGCTGTTTTCCGAGGGAGAAGAAATAGGAGAGGTGGCCACATCTCTGGTAGGAGGAGGAAGGGGGTCTATCACAGAGCGAGTATATATCTAATTTTGTTGAACAAAAACATGCATATTAATACAAAGCAGATGATGTCTTAAACATTTTTAATAATGTTTATTATACGTTATATTATAATATTATATTATAATATTAATGCTTTTAAACATCTTATTCTTTTTTTTTTTTTTCCTCCTGTTAGTGATGCATTTCTGCACCTACAGTGTTAACAGCTAACTTCAAGACCTGACCGTGACTGCAGCAGGGGTGCTGAAGGAAGTATTACTACCCACAGATTTTGTGTGTTCAGGTCGTGGAGCTATCACAGGGGGTGGTGCTGCATCATCATCATCATCTTCATCTTCAGATACTGAGGGCACTGCAGGGGTCTCAGACACAGCTTTCACATTCTGCACATGGTTACACAAATAGCAAAAGTAAAAACCCAATTGCTTGTTATAAACAAGTCACAAATGTTGGATTAAGCTCTTAATGGAGAATGCCTTGAAGCAAGCACAGAAAAAAAAAATAATCAGAACATGTTGGAAAGTTACAATATCTGAAAAATCCAAACCCCAAAGATCCTGAGCCTGCACAGGAAATGTTTAGGTGTCCAGCACAGTCTGATGCAACTGCTCAGACAGAGCTGTCATCTGCTTGTCTGATCACCACCCTCTTCCCTGGGACTTAAGACCCACCTGGGCTCTCCCATTGCCTTCCTGACACCCACACGGCAGACCCAGCAATTCTGGGCTGCTATGAGGACAACATCTGAGTTTGGACAATATCTGCCCCTATTTATATGGCAGCTTCTTTTTTTTTCCCCCCTTGCTGCTTGCTCCAAACCCTGATCATGCAGACTGGAGATTTCAGTCTTCAAGAGATTTAATTTACATCAAAATTTAAATGTTTTCTCTAAAAGTTGGGAGGTGAAGTTAACATCAGCTTTGGTAGTGGGACTTGGAACTAAGTAATGAGAGATTCTGGAAGCAGAATCTAGTACAATCTTTCAAAAAAACTTTGAAAATTACATTCTAAAGGAAAATATTACATAAACTAGGAGCGATGAATCTTTTTAAAAAGTTTTATAAGTGATTAAAAAGAATTACCTGGATTTTTTTGCAATACTGTGATTAGAACTCAAAGCTACTCGTAACCTCTAAAATCTGAATCTGGATTTGAAGTTCATGGCGTCCTTTACACTATAAACATTTCAAAATAAACTTGGCAAGCCCCTCAACCCACTAGACCAGTTCTGCTTGTACTCTTGCTTCCAGTTTGTTTACCATCAGTTCCCTAAGAGTGGCAGCAGAAAAAGACTTCTGAAAAGTATTAAAATAAAGTTCTCTCTGAAATAAGGGGAAAAAAAAGGTAAAGTTTCACTGAAACTAAGATTTTTGAAGTCAGCATCCTGACATACACTTGTTAAAGTGCCCTTGACATAACACAAAAGCTTAGCCTATCAAAAACAGCAACAAAAAAAGCCTACCTAGTAGGAATTTCCCAAATCTCTCCAAAATTAAACGTTACCCACAATCTTTCAGAAAACATCAGGCTACCTCAGTAACTAATGCTTTTTTCAGGATTTATTCTAAAATCCAGCTGCCTCAGATATTCTAAGCTCCTGAGGACTGATGCACAATGAGATGTAATAACAAACAATGACAAAAACGTTTTCCTTTTCTTTTAGCAGATTCCTAAATGGTAAGATAGGAATACGCTGCCTCCAGAAGCGAACAAAACACGCCAATTCCAGATAACTTCACAGCAGTAGGAAAATAAGATATGAGGGAATTGTAGGTTTTTATGAATCATCTTAAATAGAAAGTTTTGTTTCTTCTCTCTCTCACACACATACGCAAACATTACAGAGCTTTCCAGCTCTGTCACCTAGCAAAGTGAACAGGAGTGGTGCCTGTCCTGGCGAGGATAGAGGAAAGGTCAAGTAGAGAGGAGGAGAACATTTCATTTCCTTTTCTGCTAAGATTAGCTTGGTTAATCAACACTGCTTCAACCAAACCTCACAGGTTAGTAATTAAAATCTGTTAGATCACAGATGTTTATAGAGGCATATAAAACCTGAAAGCAAAGTGGTTATGTTTTCTAGATTACCGCACCCCAAAGAAACAGATAAAGAAACAGATCAACTTCTATAAAAACAGTAATATTTCTAGTCATTAATTCACTAATTTCTGCTGACTATCTCAGTAATAAAAGCCTCTTCTGTCTACTTGATTCTCCCATAGTTTTAAAAACAATGTGCAAGCAGCAGGCCCTTTTGGGATAATTTGTCTGGTTTTATAAACATACTCACTATATAGATATATACAGTCAGATTTTAGGATGATTTTAAAACACTAAGCAAACTGAAAGTTTACATGGAGCTAAAACTATCCTATGCAAGTTTTTAAATCCCCAAACTCGACAGATGATACGAAGGCTTACCAGCGTATTTGATGAATTGTAATCTTCTGCCAATTTATCTGAAAGAGAGAGATACTAATGCAGTTATAAATGAGTTGTAAATGCAGCAGCACTGGGCAGAGGAGAAAGGGACAAGCTCCCTTTGGAAGGGGCAGGAAAAATGGCTCCTCCCAAGTCCAGGCATCCTCGTGCATAATTTGAAGCACTTTGGAAAGGCCAATTGCCATAGAATTTTTCTTTTTTTTTTAAACAGAGAACAGAAAAAAAAATATATATATAATGCACACATTCCTCCTGAGGAATGTCTCTTTCTCCATGATCGACACAGGCTCTAGATGCAACTAGACTCCTAACCCTGGGTGGAGGGGGTAAAAAAAAAAAAAAAAAAGCAGGGTTTGACAGAACAAACTTAACAAGCAAAGCCTGACACTCAAGTAAGATGCAGACAACAGACAAGGAAAGGAATTTTTCATTTGGGCAGAAACCTGACCTTCTCCTTCCCAGACAGAGCCTAAACTCCATGGCTAGTAGTTTTTATTATTTTTTTTTAAACCTAAAATCCCTGAAGCATCTGAAGTTGTGCCTCTGCCCAGTGCTACAAAGATGCCAGGATCCAACCCACAGGTAATCCTTCCACACGACACCCAAGCTGCGAGGTGTTCTCAAAACATCCCGAGAAAAATCAGACCCAGAGACAGACACTGTTTTCTATCAAAATAAAAGGGCATGAGGTGTGGTGACCCTTCAGGCTGACCAACCCCTCGAAGGATCCATGCTGTATCCAAGCCTCTGCAGGGTTTTCCTGCAAGGTTACAACAGCAGTGGAGGAAAGTTTGTGTGCAAGCAGCCAAGAAACAACAGCCTGGTAGGAAGCTCCTTCTGTTTGGGCTGTGCTCTCTTACCGAATGCTTTCAGCCACCTCCTGCACTTATAGCGTCTTTGGAAAAGGCTGTCTCAAGCCTCTCATGACCACCCTAGCCCTCATGCATTATCTTGGGACATACGGCAGTGAGAATCATGGCTTGCAGCACCTTTCAGGAAGACTAGCCCAGAAACAAAATTAATCATTTCAAATCCAATTAAGCTTAGGAGAACACACAGCTATTTTTCAAGGTTTCTGCCTTTTCTGAGTTGTTCTCCTGGAGGGATCTTTAAGATGGATCTCAGTCAGGATCCCTGCACCCCAAGGCACTTTTGTGGAGCAAGTAAAGTGCAAAGGAACTCCCCAGACCAAGCTAACACTTGGTAGATAAGGGAGTAGGGGGTACAAAATTTTGTAGCCAAATGCAGGGGCCTCAAATCCCTGCTGTAGAAAAGTGGAATTTCCCAGAGCAACACCTGGGAATGAATCCATGTCACTGCCGTCCATCCATGTACACAAAGCATTTTCAGTGGACATGGAAAATCTACTGTGCTAAATCACCATCTGAGGCACTACAGCTAGCCCAAGACCTGCAAGATGTTCAGACTCAGCCACCAACACGTCCTTCAACAGCAACCAAGGACCCCATAAATCCACTGGTGGGCTTCTTGTTTGGCTATCCAGGCACACAAGTGGAAGAATTGTGCTTTTAACCTGCCTGGAGTCTTCCTAAGTAATATCAGTTCTGGTGACATGGCACGATCCCCTTTAAAGAAGCAAAGCAGGGCTTAAGATTTAGAAAGGGAAGGAGTCAGAGCTGAAAGGGAAAAGGAGTGGTGACTGCAAGAATTCTCCAGTAGGCAGGTAATCCATACAAGCAAGGCACAAAACCTTGGCAGCTTTGATTTATAGAGGATTCCAGCCAGCAGTCATCAGGCACCTAGCAGCCGAGCAGTATTCCTCAATCGCTGCACACAGGAGTAGAGAAACTCTCACCCCAAGCACACATGAAGCAGCATCTGCACCCAGCCAAAAACTGAAGCTGCCACAATGTTTAGCTGCCTGTTTTCTCCAGGAATTTTTCATCACTGGGAACCCAACATCAACACTCCAGGGTCTGCCTTAGAGATGCAGGCTGTAAGTTTCAGAAAACTGATGTGTTCTGGGATTTAGCCTGTTCACTGACCTCCTCTTTTACAGCTATGCTGGGCATCAGGATTAACAGCACAGCATTTTAAAGGAAGAAGGGTGCTTGAGCAGCCAGAGAATCTCATTCACATTTTCCTTGAAAAGACAGATCTACTTGTTGATTAAACAAAAGAAATCCCACACACAGTGACTAACGGAAAGCTGGACAAAGCAGCCATACGAGATGATCACCATGTACCTGTGAAACTCATGTACTTCTGGCTGCTGGAGGTCTTCTTGGAGTTGTAAAATTCCAGCACGTCCAGCACTGCCTGGGGGTTCTTCTTCTGCTCCAACTTGGTGATGTTGGAAGTCTGCAGCAAACGCGCCCATTGCTCTGGCATTCCCTGTGGGGACATGTACCGCGTTAGCCCACGGTCAGCCTGGTGAGGTTCACAGTACACATACCTGCCACATCACTTCTGTCACGCTGTTTCTGGGGTTACTTGACACTGCAAAGGAAATGGGGACAAAAAGGAGAGAAGAGGAAGAGAGACAGTTGATTGATACCTTCCTAGCCACTGGCTGTGTCAGAAGTCACAGGATCCCAGGCTAGCTGAGGCTGGCAGGCAGCTGTGGGTCCGCCTGGCCCAAGCCCTGCTCCAGCAGGGACACCCAGAGCAGGGTGCCCAGCACCACAGCCAGGCGGCTTCTGGAGGTCCCCAAGGAGGAGACCCCAGCCCCTCTCTGGGCAGCCTGTGCCAGGGCTCCGGCACCCTGTTCTAGTACTCAGACACCTAACGTCACACATCTTCTTTACACAAACACATAAATGCCACTCAGCTCACAGGGCTCTGTGCAAGTCCCAGATCCTTTGAAGACCAAAACTCAAAAGACAGAAAGGAGTAGATTCAATGCTGCAGCTCAGGAACAGTCTCAAGCAAGAAAATCTTTATGTACAAACACACACATATTTACGTGTATCCAAGAAGGACTACAGAAGTAACACGCTGTAGAGCATCTAGTACAATGGACACGCAACATTCATTTAGGCCTACTTGCAGCACTAGCCTTCCTTCGTAGTAGAGGTTAGGTGTGTATTGTAACCAGAGCCAGGACAGCAGAGATGTTAAGCTCGCATACAGAGCTCATAATTTCAATACAGGGACATCATTTCAACCAGAAAATAAATACATTTGGAGTACATCCTGGCCTGCAACTTTGAGCACCGGCAAGAACAACCGTTTGTATAGATGAAGTGGTAAGTGACTGGGGTCCTTTACTGATTAAGTCATCCTCCCTGTTCTAAAGGGTTGCTGGATACACCACTCAGAGGCAATGCCCCACTCGTACATCCAGGTTAACTTGGGCAAGTCTAGAAGCTGACGCACAAAACACAACTGTACACACAATTCAGTCTAGGAGAGCAAAGTGCCTTAAAGAGAAACGTATTGCACACAACCAAAACCAGCTTGCTTATGAACAACTTCTGCTGCTATTAAACCCTATCTTGCAATCAAATTAAGAAGAATAACATGATGAAATACAACTCTGTCTTCCTGCAGTTTTGCATGTCAATGAAAAATGCATAGAAGTATCCACCATTTAGCCTTAGAACAGCACACGAACATTCTGGCACAAACAGGTATGCACAGTTGTGTGTGTCTTAAAGGGGAACTCTCAGAGCTCCATTTGGAGGACACAGACTACGCTGCAGACCTAATCCAGCTCTAGAAGAGGAAGGGAGGGGAAGGGAAGAGAAGTACACCATGTTTTGCTGTCCACATCAGCCAAAAAACAGGAAAGGCAAAGTCTGCTGGCAGCCTGGGCTCCTGGGATGTGCCAAGCTTGACAAGCAGTCTCTCAGCAGGAATTAGTGGGCTGCCTCTACAGATGTAGATCAAACTAGATGACGGTAATAGCCTTTCCAGCATTATCGTATAAAAGATTAATAGGTCCTGGCTCCTCCCAGCAATAAGCCGAACCACACAGTTCTCTTTTCCTCCAAATCACTTACCGTGAATTCTCCCGTGACTGCATCAAACCCCACATGAATCGTGTGTTCAAAGTCAGAAGGGAGGGAGATCTCCGGCCGTTCTTTCTCTTTCTTTTTATTGGCTGGAAGAGACAACAAAAATATCCATCAATCCATCAAGAATGAAGACCTCCTCGACAGCTTCCAATTTACCTACACAACCACACCCCGCTTTTGCTAGTCACAGGATTTCGATCTGAGGCAGAAGACCAGCAAGATACAAAACTTCGTTAAATCAATACAGAGCAGATACAATCAGGGGACAATAACAGCCAGAGTCCTGTAACACCGGACAAGCGTGTAACGAGGAAACTGCTACTTTGGGTATGTTAAGTGTCAGCTGGCAGTGCTAGACTCAATTACACAAGAGCAATTTACCTGAAATATCCACTCAAACTTATGTATGTCAGAGTCGAAAGCACTACACCGGCAGTAACTGGAAGCCATGCAGGCCCGGACACACTTTTTCTTCTTCGTTTTTAAGGAACATATGGAAGGATTATTTAAAAAAAAGTGCTGGTTAAACATACTTACCTCTCATATTAGGGACAAAACATTGCTTATAAATTGCTTCTTTCATCCTAGAGGCTCAAAACAGAGTTTATGAAGAAAACCAAATATAACGTGTGCTTCTAGTACGCAACCTTATACAAGCAAAACTATTTATATTTTCCTGCTCACAAAATGAACTAAACGTGGTTTCAATAATGAGCTTTGAACACACAGCAGGAAGAGGGCAGAATCTGGCAGGTGAGGAGCAGAACTCATAAAGAAACAGGAAAGGAAATAAATCAAAGCAGATGAACCACACAAATATTAAAGTCAGATCTTCAAACAAAATTATCATTATGTCCTGGATTAAGTTTATCCATATTCATGACATATTAAAGACTCCACCTTCCTTTTAATATTTACTGTACTCAAAAAAATTGAGATCAGTTTAAGGAAGAACCACAGATTTGCCACTGCTTGCAGCATAAAATAAGCAAAGCCAGGAGAAGGTGACTAAAGCACTTCTGTTTCCCAGCTGCTATCTTTTGGATCTAAAGCCAGACAAAATTTGTTTTGTGGTTGACATTCCCCAGTGTTCTTTTGGTAACATGAATGCCAAAGCCTAGGCATTTCAGACGCCTGGGAGGCTGCTGCTCAATATTGCAATTATTTAAGACACTGCTGGAGGTTAGCTGTGTAGAGATGGTCAGGGCTTCCCTCAAAGAACCAAATTCTGTTTTCTCCAGTGCTCTGGCACTGTTCTCTGTGTCCTTATAGAGTTTGTGTTGCACAGAGTAATTCTGGAGAAAGAAGAGGACCAAATGCTCAGCTGGGGACATGAAGAAGGAACAGATTGTCTTCGATCCCTTTCAAACAAAGGGGATAGTGGAAGCTGAACCACAAAAGTGTCAGAGTTGCCAAGGGGAAGGAAGACAGAAAGCTGAAGTGCCAGAGGAGCCATCAGAGGTGGAAGTTAGGAACAACAAGCAGCTGCTGGTTAGCAGATGGTGAGCATCTGCAACATGGAGGCCTGCCAAAGAAGGACCAAGCAGCTGCATCCAGCAGGTATACAGAAAATGCTGCATGCACTAGGAGTGGATGGAAAGCAAGAGAAAAAAGAGATGCGGAGAGAGCCAGCAGAAGCACCGTATTCTATAGGATCAGTCCATTGCTCCAAGCCAAAGAGTAAGGTGTCAGCTCCAGCCCAGAAGCACGCAGCTCAGGTGAGGAGGAAGAGGGCAGCCGTACTAGCAGCACTGTGGAAGCGCTGCACGGGCGATGCACAGCAACACGCTGCCCAGGACAACTGCCACATCTCTCAGCAGGTTTGAGCATAATCCCTTAAAACAAACAAAGAAATAAAAAAAAAACTAAAGGGCATTAACTAGCTATCCAGAAGTCAATGCACTTGAGTGTCTTGATTTCTACATTCAAAGCTCTCGAGCACCCTGCTGCATGCCCATATCCCAGCAAACTTCTCTGCAACCAACGGTTCGAGCACCCATTCAGCCAGCAGGCTGCGATGACTCCAGACTCCAAACTTACTCCAAACAGGAGACTACGGCCTGAACGAGCCTTGGTTACACAGAGCAGTAAGAACAGTTCTGGAGGGACAGATTAAATGGCATAAAGGCCTGTCACATTAATAATCCAGGTCTCTGTTCATGTTCGCCACAGAGGTAGAGAGTTTAAGTGTGGGCCTATGCTGCAATATAGAAAAAGGAAGAGTTTTCTGCATTTATGGTGTTTTCATACCCCTGTAGCAGTTAACGCTCTCCCTGTTACCTTACAGTTTCCTGCAACCATTTCCTACAGCCTCCTAACCTTCTGCATTTTTCCTGACTCTCAGTAACTCTTCGGGACAGCTACCCCAAACTTTTGCTAAAATCACCTTGCCTTAGCTATAACGTTACAGCGGGTGAAACCATAACGGCTCCTTACACTTCTTTAGATACACCTGGGTGCCCCACTCAAGGTTTTACAGAGTCCAGACTGAATTACAGCATCATGTGAATGCACATGAAGTTGGCATATGAATTCAGAGACGTTCCTCCAGGATTCTCAGAGGACAATGAACTTCAGAAGCTTTTGATCCAAAATCTAACAGATCTAGAAGCCTAATGTATTCTTTTTATATTAGATATTTATGTCATGGCAGGAGGTATGAGCTTAAAAGAGACAGGCACTCCCAACCTTACTAAACATTTAATCCACCTCTACAGTGATATTATGCCTGCAATGAGTCAAAAAGTCCTGAAGATTCTTCAGTAAAATAAAATAAATAAAAGAGAACTCATATCTGCTTAAGAAGACCTACCTGCCTCCAAGTGCTTTATTCCCACAAACATCTTAATGCTTTCTCATTCGAAACCTCACACATTTGATGCTGTTACAAGAGCCACCTGTAGTGTTTCATCATGATGCTCTGGCAACTTGAGCTGCAGTTAGGAAGCACGATGTCCCACAGCACAGTAAGCCCGTGAGCCCATCCTGAAGCATACCAAGATGAGAAAAGCATTCTTCACCGGTAGGAAAGTGCTCCCCTGTCTCAGAGGCAGGATACCACATTCACAGCAGTGTAATCACCATAGAAAGGGCTCCCAGACACTGCGCGTTGTTACCTCATGGTAACATCCTGCCTCTGTGATTCAGCAGCTGAGCTCAGCAAACCTCAGAGGAGTGGAATGTGCCACATCCGAGCCAAAGCCCAGCTGAAACCCCCAAGCAGGTCACCGATGAGTCCTGAACCCAAGAAGACTTGAATGCTCACAACTCCTGCTGACAGCAAGAAATCATGGGAGCTCTGCATCCATATGGAGAGGACCCACCCGATATTAAAGCCAACATGCTTTTTACTTGTCAGATTTGGGGGCTAGGCTAGGACAGAGGAAATCAGAATTGCAAATGACACCCTACATTTTGCAGACAGAACATGACACTTCCAGATCAGCCTAGCAAGGGCATGTAGCTCAAGAGAAGTGCGCGTAGACTCCAGGTATTTGAGCTGTGCCTTCGCATAAAGCACGACCCCTTCACCACCCTCCCGGCCTGTCCTTCCTAAAGAGCCTGCACGCAGCCGTTTGACATGCCACCGCACTGCCACGGCTGCAGCGAGACGGCAGCTCAGCAACTGTGCACAGACTTGCCAGCTCCTCTTCTGTTTCCCAGAGCACAGGCACTGATGTGCAAGCACTTAGCTTGCCTGTGGTCACCCCATGCTCTTAGGGGAGTGGGGACACTCTGCTCTGTCCCATCTGCAGCACCATCTCCTATTTCCTACTCTCTCACGGATTTGCAGGCTTTGCTCTCTGTCCACAAATTAACATAGTTTAAAGCCCTCTGCACAAGCCTGCTAGCAAAGATGTTCTTACCTTGCCTTGCCAGGTAGGTGCCATCTCTCCCCAGCCACTGAAGAGGGCCCTGCAGTCACAGACACCAAAGCCCTGCTGACAGCACCACTTCGACGCTGTCAAGGTCCTACACAGGACTAAAAAACTCCCATCATCGAGCCAGAACTCCAGTGCTGTTTCCTGTGCAGAGTAAAGAGCTACCGCTTCTCCAAAGGGACTGACAGCATCACTTCAGCAGCTCTCTGGCTACAGTGTAAAAGCACAAAGCCGTATTTGCTGGTCAAATTAACTGCTGAGCATTTCAGATCTTTGCAGGCTCTCTGCAACCCCACCAGAGCCTAAGCACAAATCACTGGGTTAGGATCCAAAGATCATGGACCCCCCAGAATTACACTATTGTGAATGGAAACCAACCCTCCTTTTAGTCCAACCAAACCAACAAACAACACTTGAATTATTTCAGGCACAAACCAAAGAGAGTATCTGAACACCTGGGAATTTTACTAACAGTTAAGCAGCAGGAGGCCATGGGGTTAGAAAAACTTTCCTAAGATGAAAATCAACAAATCCAAAGGTGACGTTGTTAAAGCTAGTTTTTGCTCGACAGGAATTAGAGGACAGAAGCAGCCATTCCAGTTTGGGCAGGTGTATTGCAACAGAAGGCTCTGCTGGGCTTGGCTAAACAAAAATCTCTCATGTCTCGAAGCATCTGCCACGTTGGCCAATCTTCAGTAAAAACAGGCTTAAATCTTAATATCAGTGTCAGTGTCTGTTGTTTTACCTGAGCTGTTCACTTTTGCAGCTCTCCTTTAAAATCCAGGTCAAACTAGCATTTCATGCAGTATTTCTTTTAATCTTACACATTTCAATTTACCTCCTTGCTTTCTGCAACTGCTGAGCCTGGAGGTTTTAAAAAACACTCTTTTAAGTAAGCCAACACAAAAATCCAGCAACTTTTTAGGATTAATACACATAATGGCAAGTTCTAACTGATATCCCGCAAACTTTTAATATTGAGTTCACGGGTTTCCAGCCTGCAGAATCAAAAAATTCCATGTCTGTAAAACAATCCAAGCTCTCCCAGAACCTACGTCTCCGTTATTTAAATTAGTGGAAGTATCACTCCAATCAGTCCTTTTGCTATAGCAAAAATTAAGGAGGCAGCTTCCCTCCTGAAGGCCAGGAGGTTGCAGGTACCTAAACTTTTACTTTAGTTATCCAGTGTACAGATGCTATTGCAACACAGACTGTATAAAAAGCTGATGTATTAGAAAGAGAAATTCCAAAAAATAGGTCAGATATAAAAAGAAACCAGCAGATATTAGAGAATAGAGATTTTTTCTTACATCACTTCAAGACTCATGAGAGTTTTTAAATTATCCTGATCATTAAAAATTAGAATTTCATATACAGTTCACAGCTCCTATCTCTATTTCCATCTGTTACAGTCCCTGTAACAGGAGAAAACTCCTTCCGTTTACAAGTAACATGCAAGAATTTGCAGTGACAAATTATTCCTAACAGCAAATAGACAATGCCTTACCCAAACTCTAGAATAAATCAGAAATTACACCTTTGACTGTAACCTTTTCACAGCAGACCATGCAGTAACACACGACAGGCCTGGCAGGAGACGGTCTGTTAGTCATGTTTGACTCAAATTATTTGCTGTTTAAAACAACAAACAAGCATAAGCCTTCCCCTTTCCACCAAAGGAACAGCCAGATCCAGCTTTGACTGACCAACTTGTAACTGGTACCAATTTTTACATGATTTTCAAAATCATTACAGACAAGTTAGGCTGGGAGTGGCAGAGCTAGTCCCACGTTTCAGGAATGCTGTTCTCATAATTTAAGGGAAAAAAAAGCACAAAAACAGATTAAGAGGGATGGATTAACTGTGGCAGGATTAATCATTAGGAAAAAGAAAACAGATCTACAGCCAGCATCTCATGTACCCCAAAATGACCAAGACAGCTGTGCAAGAAACAAACATGAGCCACCTTCTAAACCATTCTTAAGCACCAGGTCTTTAACTAATGTCGTCCAGAGCAAAATGGAGACACGAGGCTTATAAGAAGACTCAAAATACTGTACTTTTATCTCCTGGTAAAATAGATCGGTAAAATCGGTCCCTCTTTTTCTTTTCTTCTGGGTTGGGAGGCAAAGGCTTTGAGCCATGGTTTAAAGTCCCAGCATCTTTGCTTCCTGATCCAATCATAGTGCTGGTATTTCTCATGGGAGGAGCAGGCGGTTTGTCTTCTGTTTCAACTCCATTGTTGGACATCTTCAGATGTAGAGGCCGTTACTAGGAAAAGGAGAAAGAAAAGAAACAAGAAGTGTTGAGTTTTTTTTCTGTAAACTAGAGTCACAAACTATGAAATAAACCACATGCAGGTATTTTCAGACAAACCTATAATCTTATGCCAACACAGAGCAAGTGTCAGCACAACAAATTCTACTCAAGCTCCAAATTATTTCTGTTAACGAGACTATATTCAAGTGTTTCAGTTATTGGTTATCACAAACAGCTTCTTTCAGGACACAGCCAATTCCCAAGTACACCGTGGAGTGTAAGTGTAGGGTGAGGGTAGGGGGGAAGCACAGTAAATAAAGGCAGCAAAGAGCAGGGATACCTGAGAGGAGCCAACCAGCTGCCAAGCTAATAAGACCTCTCTGATCCATGCTACTTCCACCAAAATCTACGTCAAAAGGTTTGCATCAGCCTCCAGCACAGGCAGTAACACGATGCAGAGAGACTGAGGTTTGCAGTCAAAGAGCTTCGATGCAGCCGCTTAGGCTCCATCACTAAAAATCGCCTGAACTGCTCCAGAGGGAGGTGGTCAGGAAGCAGCAGAGCTGCATCCATGTCATCTCCGACACGGCGCTGCAGCGCTCGCTGGTCCCAGGCTGGCCCTGGCCCTTCTGCCACAGCAGCACACTTCAACCGCAATTCAAGCAGCCAGAAAGTTGACTGCATTTTGTTCTGTTGGAAGGGTCAAAGAAAACTAGATCCTCAACATACATATTAATCCTTAAGCAAATAATCCCTGCTGTGCGGATTTAAAGACGGAAGCTTTCGAACTGGGTAATAGATTATTCTGCAACAACTAGCTTGTTCCACCCAAATGAGATCAGCATTACTTCAGACATAGCCTGGCTGCAGTGGGATCCTTCTGGAAACTGAAATTCGCCTGCATTATGCTCTCAAAAGAAAGTTGGGAGCTAACCAAAGGACAAAGACCAAAGCGGGAACAACTTTGTTTGGGTGGAAAAGCAGTTCAACAGCTTTCTGAATTTCACAAGTAATAAGTGGAGACGTTTCACTCAGGGAGAATTATGTGGTGGCAGAAAGACAGAAGTGGTTTGCTCTCTGCAAGTCAGAAGTCGGGTTACAAAGCCAAGACCACTGCTGGCTGCCAGGGAGCTGCTTTTCCATAGGATGGACTCAGAGGAACTGCACTGAAGTGGATTTTAACACCCTGGGTCACACTTCAAACAAATCCGAAAACTACACCGAGATCCTATGCCCAGTGAGTCTTCGAAGTCCTCTTTGGCCAAGCTACTGATGTTCAGCCTAACTGCAAGACTTGGACCCAGGGCATGCTTTTCTCCAGTTCCCTGCTGCTGCATGAAATTGAGAAAAGCAAATACTGACCGCAGAAGGCATTCAGGAGCAACGAGTTAGACCTTGCTGAAAACAGTGGTTCCCTGGCTGTTGCCTGCCAAGCCACGGCTGGCCTGCAGATCCACCTTCTCCTTTGCGTATTTGGTTCACGGTTTCTTCGCACATGCTCTTTACAGGAAGGCTGGCAGTGGCACACAACACATAAGGCTTTGGACAAGTCTTCACACACAGAAAGCTTTTTAAGTTTGATCCCATCCCCACTTCCTCCCAACAAAACTGTGCAATGGAATTTTAAATTGCAGGCTAGCATTTGGGGTATTCATTTTAATGGTGGGACAGTTCTGGCATTTGGGAGGAGTGGGGTGGGGAAAATTAGCTGTGCATTTGTCTGGGTGTGCTCTGACATGTGGCCTGTGCATCTCCCATCGCTCATGCTTCAGCCTCATGCCATTCTCCAATGTACAACTGAGCAGAAGTAAGTGACAGGTGGACTGACAGCATGTAGTGGTGCAAACGACTGTTCTCCCCATCTAAGCAGGGGAAAAAGGTCTAAACTAAAACCCAACTGACAAATCTGGCAGGCACTGTTGGGCACATACCTTATGCAACATGAAGATATTGAGGCCTCATTGACAGGCTTTGCACATTGCAATGTCAGTGATGCTGATACTGAACCAGCACTACAAAAGCATTTGAAAAGACATGAGGAGAAATGCCACATAAGACCTGCCTTCTTTGCATTGATGCTTATTTGACCAGGAGAAAACAAATTGCTAGGAGGTTGCTAGGAATATGTTGTAAACAGGGAAGCAGAAAGAAAATGAGTGTTAGCAGCACTGTATTTGCAAATGGCCCTCTCTGCATTTGCTGCAACGCTCTGGTTTTCCCCAGAGGGGTTTGAATAAAGCAGCAGCCAAGGATTCCCCCACCAGCCAGACTGCCAGAGTCCTTCTCCCAGCAAGCAGAGAGGTGGGCAGGTGAGAATGGGTGCTTGTTACCTGCTGTCAGAGACACAGCACTGAGCAGGGGACAGACTGAAGTTTATTGTACTGGGGAACAGATGCAAAACCAGGCAGAAGGCAGGGAACAGAACAGCAAGTGGCTCTAAGTTGGAGAAAAAGAAGTGAGAAGAGGAGGAAAAAACCCCAGATAACAGGCAGAGGCTGATGTAGCACCGGTGGAAGGAGAAAGGGAACGTAAGCACAAAAAATGACCATGAAAACCTAAGAAAAACCTCAGGCTGTCAAGCATCCTTATTCCCAGTTCCACCAGTGCTAAATCCCATGGACATCTGCTTCCAGTTTCTTTAGTATAAGAGAGTTTTTCAAAATCCCTCAGTCAGAAAGGATAGAGCACAAGTGAATTACTGTTTTACCGCAGGGCTGGAAACACTGGCAGTACAAGCTCTTGTTTACGTTATATTATTCCCTGAATAAGAAACTAACTACCGAGAAGTTACGTATTTTAATGAACAATACTTGTGTATACCTATTTGATAACTGCAGCTTTCACATGGGCAAAGTCTACAGCACAGCCTCTCCTTCCTTCTCCATCACTCAGATCTCCAGACCTCTCTCATCATCAAAGTCTTATGTGTTACAAGAGGTATTTAATCTGTTTGGAGATGGTGGGTGGGAGAAATCCTTCAACCCACAAAATTAAGAGACTGGTTCTACAGCAGTTATTCCTTGCAATAAGCAGGGCTATCCCAGAGGGCTCCCAAAAGCCTTTTTCCACAACATATTTAAATGGAAAAAAAAAAAACCAAAAACCCAAGAACCTTCTTACATGAGTCCTCCCACTGTGATACGGGGACACAGTCTACCCCCAAAGTCAGCTTCGTTATACTTTAAACGTTTGCGAGCTTCAAAACTTTTGGATGAAACCCTGCCCTGACAGGATCACATCCACCTCTCCAGGGCCCTGCAGCACCGATGCGTGCCCAGAGCACGGAGCCATACTCAGTGGCTACAGAGGCAGCCGTTTCCCTCACTGTAGCCTAGTTGACTGTGCAAATTCTTTTCTCCCTAAAATAATCTCCTACCAACTCACATGTAAGTAGGATTTAAACAACCCCCCTTGTGCAGAGGCCCTGCTAAAATTCAGAGCACCAGGCAATTGCTTCAGCAGCCGGCGTAACATTAGAGCTGCAATGCCAAAGTGAGTCACTCTGCTCCACAAAATCCATCCTAATAGGAATGCAAAGCGTCACCGGATCGAGCTTCCTTCTTTCTTTACACTAGCGTGACTGTGCTGCTTGGGTAGTCCTCCTCAAGAAATTCATATTACGTTTCAGCAGCATGACTATAAATGAACAATGGGAGCGGTTAAACAGCACGCGAACTTTTCAACTGCAGTCAGAGGGAGTACGCTGCAGATGCAAACACAATTCCTCTCCACTGCTACATATTAGAATACCTGCACTCGGACCAAACGGCACAGACACCACTAGGAAGGCACAGTCTAGGACTAGTACTCGGGAGTACGGGAAGTCAGAAGCCCAGATTGTTTCAGCACATAGTACTCATGAAAATAGGTTTCGTTACATACTGTAACCTATGGCTACCGTGAGCCAAGTTACAGTGGCCTTCAGATGCTCTCTGTCCCTATCCATCAGCTTCTGAAGCCCTTTCGATTATCCCAGCCTCAAACACACACACACACACACACACACACACACAGAGGAAAGAAAAAAAAATGAGAACAAAGATCCTTTATTTATGCCATTTTTTCCTTTGGTAAACCAGATCATTTTAAACCTGATGCTCCATGCCGAACTGCAAGTTTCTATCTAGCCGGTTGTGTTTTCTTTGCATTCCTTTAGCAAGACAGGCGAATGACTGATTGCTAAAAGACAAAGTAATTAAAAAGGCACAGGAGCTGAAACCTACGTTACAGTAGATGCCATAAAGATAACTATGTCCAAAGCACACTAATTGCTGGAGTCAACACGAAAACTTATAAAAGAGCCATCTATAACTCATGCAGTCTGGCAAGACAGTAGCTGCCAGTTACTCACTACAACTTACAGATGAACAAACTATATTAAACAAGAGAGGGGGGAGGGAGATGGTCAGCAACTGTTTTTCCATCTCTGCCCACTACCAGAAGGAAATCTCACATTTTTCCAAAATGCTATTTTTCTGTTGTTTCCACGGGTGAGGAAAGAGCTTCGTGACCACAAAAAATGTGGAAGGAGACTTTAACTGACTTGATCCTAATCAGAACAAGCATTTTACTTCTGCACCGATAACCCTGTATCCTTTCACTCCTTGGCTGGAGATTGCTCATGCACACAAACAGTTAAAACCTCCTTCCTCCTTGCACTGCCATAGGAGCAGGGGCTGGTCCCTGCTTTGTTCAAACACATTGCAAGCAGCAGAGATTCCCTCCCCGTGTGTCACGCTTTCATCCAAATCCCAGCAGAAAATTAACGGTACAGTTTACCAGCTGGGTTTCGACACAGGGTGAAAAGGCATTCATTCATTTTTTCTTTCTTACCTTACATGGGACTAAGCTGCAGTCTCAAGCACAGCCTTGCATTGAAAGAAAGGCACCCCATGCATGTACCACCTGGAAAAGGGGCAGGACATGGTCCACGTCCTCCACCAGACAGCGGATGGGATCTGGGACACACACTGTCATAGAAAAGGGCAGCCGCAATACACGTCCCAGGGGAGGACAGACTGATGGTCAACTGATGGCCACATTTAGAGATGATTGGGGGGGCGGGGGGGGAAACCAGTAATGGTAGCATCTAGCAGACTCCCCAGCCAGTTACTGCGCATCTAAGTGCTGTGCAAGTGCACCAATTAAACAAAAAGTCAAGGGCCACCGATTTGGCCCAGACACAACATTTACATGTGAATTATTCCCATATCAGGAGAAAAACAGGTTTTAGTATAGCTCTAATAAAGAATTACAAAACAGCACTGCTTCCTCATCTGTCTTTAGAACTCACCTGTTAAAGCCCTGCAGGTGCTGCCAGCACCTAAAGATGCAGTTGAAATCACTAAATTAATGAAGCAATAATTAAATCACTAAAAAAAACTACACATTTAGAAGAGAACGTATACATTACTGCAACCAGAGTGGGTGGGGATGAGCAGCAGACTGGGGGAAGAGACTGTCGCGGCCAAGGACCAACTACTGGTTGCAGTCTTGCCCTACTGCCAGCATTATTTCCATAGTGCTAGACATAAAGGATAATTAACCGGTTACAACTCAACAGGAATGCTGGAGGAGTCCACGGCTTGGAATTTTAAAAGCCGCAAGACAGGAGGGTCCTTTTAAAAAAAATACCCTTTCATGCAACCCCATTTGTTTGGGCTAAATGCAAGAACTGCTGGTGCGATTCCCCAGGCTGTATTTTGCAGGAGATGATGATCAGGGCCACAGCGGGCACTGCTTCTGGGCAGGAGATCTGCGAAGTCTCCTCCTGGGCAGATATACGTGCCAACCCGTCGTACCACACAGATATGCTTCTAGGGAAGAAGAGACTAATTATAACTGCTCGATTCCTAGCAACAGAGCAGAGTTCTCCTTTCACTCAACTTAAGGAAGCTTCTTTTCGTTTTGTTTTAAATAATCAATGTGCAGCTTTTGCCAGCCTCAAAGGCGTGGGCCCATGCATGACCGCTGATACAGTAACCCAGACCCACCAAGGCTTTCACTAGCAGGGAGGCAGGTCAAGCCCCTTCCATTGCGTTAGGCTCAAATCCAACACTGCAGAGGCAACACCAGCTTAAATTGCCGTGTTTCAAGTTCGCTTTGGTTCTTTCACAAATAGCTGGCAGCGGTGAACAATAGCCATTTCACAATCAATGCCAGCTATGCCCAAATACCTGGAGTACATGATGAACTCACCTTACCTGTGCCCAAGTCAAGTCGCTCAAGCTTCAGGAGACTGCAGAGAGCAGCTACAGCTGTTCCCATCCCTGTGCAGCAGCCTCTAACAGTGTTTTTAAACACCCCAAGAGAAATAAATTGCATCCATATTAAAAAATAAATTAATCAAGCTGAGACAGAAGGAACCAAGAGTATCATTTTTTAAGAGTTCTCAGCCCACATATCATCCCCATTATTTCCTCATCTCCAGAAATGCCGTCTCCCGTCCCCCAGCTGCATGCCTGAACGAGCAAGTCTGCTGTTGCAGATGCCGGTGCAGGCTCCTTTTCCCTGTGTGGTACGGAGCAGCCTTGGCTCCGATTCCACTTGAGCTCACAGCACGGCACAGCTTCAAGCGCAGAGGTCAAAGTAGCGACTGGAGTCAGAGCTTGCTAAGCAGGGTGGGGAAAATAAAGGCCTTTTATATTAAAGCATACCCGAAGCCCATATAGGCAGCTTTCCTGGAGGAAATCTGTGTTCCGGAGGAAATGACTAGATGCATCATAAAGAAAATATATTAAAGCACACAGTTAAACACACCACTGCTCTCCACGTAAGTTATTTGGCTCTAAGTCCAAACTGCATATTAGCAGCAAAAGCACCGAAAGGAACCGAATCATGACTCATTTCTCCGTTCAAAGGTTTACAATCCAGAAGATGAACCTAGAGCACAGGGTTCAGAATTAAGCTCCATTATCCCCTAATGTGGAATAATTGCTAGTACAATGAGTTACCTCCCATTTCCACAGTGTAGCTCAAAAGGAAATCTCCTTTTCTACATCTCTAGTCAAGATGGAAAGGCTGCTTGTAAGCCCTGGTGGATGACAGACTCTTCTGCAAGATTAGCACCCCTTGCTGTAACGGACAATATTGATAACTTGAGCTGAGCGAGGCTTGCTCAATGGGATTTGTCTAGTATTAGACAGACATTGTCTGTAAATCACCAGAATATACAACCCCACTGAACTATAAACATGTCTAATAAGTACCTGCCTGAAGGAGCTGAAAGCAGATTTCAAAGGTAAATAGCTCTGTTGATCCCGAACATCTTATTCGGGTTTCAAATACACGTACATATTTGCAAAATCACAACAGGTATGTGTACCCCTTGTTAAATGCAGAGATTTGACATTTGCTATTTAGCAATAGGGGCAGGGGTAAGAAATACGTCAGAAAACTAAAACACGCTCAGGTCAAGTCAGAAATATCCCACATGCACAGAGGACAATGTAGTGGAGTGGTTAGCAAACAGCCACAGTATGCACATTGCTGAAAATTTGCATTAACCTGTAAAAGGTGATTTTTTCTAAGAAGAGACACCCAGACACCTACAATGAGGAAACCTATGTTGTAAGAGTGAAACTCATCCAACTCCTTTCTCGATGGGAAACTACAGAGCAAGAAAACAACACCAGCATCATTAGTGGATGATGATGTCCAAAAGCCTCAATTAGACTGAGGGGAAATGCCACAACAGTTCAGTGCTAATTGGAAATGCAAACATTTATCATCGGAGTAGTGCTTGCTACTCTGTGTAGTTCCATTGTCTTCACTGCAGCTAATGACAGTCAGAAGCCCTGTGCTCAGCAGTATTTATGTAACAGACTGGCAAAGCTGTCATGTTCCCTTAATTACTAGCCAGGATTTTGATACTGGCAGTGGGTTTCAGTTAAATGAAATCACAGAAATTGCTTCACTTTCACATTGCTCCGTTAAAGTTCTGGTTCGTCTTCAAAGCTGGGGAAATGGGAAGAATGAATACTTTTCCCAAAATAAGACGAGCTCTCCATCGAACACGAAGGTTTTGTTGACAAACTGAATTAAGAGCGGAGAAGAGCAAGTTCGAAGACCCATAACCGGAAGGCCTAACTAAGCAGCACTAGAGACAAACAATTCAAGAACTGCGGGTAAATCTGCTTCAAGTTCGCAACAATTACTCCTTCAATTATGACACATGTAACGCCCTAAAAGCAGTTCATTTAAAAGGCAGAATGAGGAAGCCTAAGGTAGATTAGAGTTTCTACCTAATTTAGCTTTTACAGCAGGGCCTTCTTTGCTGGTAAAGCATCAGCTGTGTTTGTAATGATATGCCATCTACCAAAACACCCTATTGTACGTAGTTTATAATCCCACTACACAGAGAAGCGTAGCAAGTACACCGTATCAACGTCTGGTATTCTTAGACTTCCTTACTTTTACCAAATGGACTGCAGAGCATTCACTAGTCCATTAAGAATCATCATGATTTAATTTAACGAGCAGCAGTTTGTTTTTAGGAGGTACCATCAGGCCTTTTATCACATCGTGTACTCGGATCCCAGTGGTCCTTATGTACGTAGGTAGAGAACAGAAAGCTCTGCAGGTCTGGTACAAAGGCTCTGCTGTTACCACAAGATATTATGACACAACTCTGCATTAGCTCTCAGTTAAATAAAGCCCATGAGCCAACTGAATGATTTTTACTCCACTGAAGAAAAGGAAACCTAAGAACATCACTTATTAAAGTAGCAGGCACATTTTAATGTACCATATAACTATAAGGAGTAGGAGTTAAGAAGACAACCAGAAACAGTACGCATGGGCATGGATCTTCCTATCCCATCTTCATGCTACAATTACCTAAGCAGCTTTAGGTAGGACGCGTGGATCTTCACTACCACAATATTTAAACCTCATTCTCCCTCATGAACTGGCAACATCAGTTGCAGCCACAAAATCCAATGCAGCCAAGACCGACCAAGCTCCCATACACAACCCTGTAAGCATCTGCAGCAAGCAACTGCCTTCTTTCAATCCAATTCCCAGTGGACGGGTATCTACATCATAAAATTAGCAACAATACTAATACAACCTGCAGACTCAGCAGAATTTAGACTTCACTGATGGATGGACTACCTGTAGGTATGTTTTATTTATCTCAAGACTGCTTTATCAGGTTGCTTCCATCTCCCCCCCTCTGTCCTTAAAATGCTGAAAATCATTTTAGAAGCAAGGTCAGTAACATGCTACCAAGACAGCTCTATAGACAGCATCGTCCCTTTTCGAAGCGTTAGCCAAAACTCACCAGATTTCCAAAACGAAGACAACAACCAGAGACTGATGTTCCAGGAAGCTGTATGAGTCAAGGCATTTTGTTTGGTACAGTATTCCCTCCCATCACTGTAAATCACCTTGCCTAAGCCCCACCGCTGCTTCCTGCTAAGGTAATCAGCATGTGAATTAGCATCCCTATAAGAGCACAGCATGCAGCAGATCAAAATGCAGTTTTATGCTCATCCTTCCTTTATTCCAGTAATGAAGATTCAAGGACATACACTACCAGCACATACTCATAGAGGTTCCTCCCACCCACCTATAACCCTAAAGCTTCCTCAGCATCCAGGCATTCAAAACAATTCTCATTTCAGCATCAACCTCAGGTTACCTGCCCACACTCCCTATCCCTCCTATTGCAAATCCAAGGCAAGAGGGTGCAAAATGAGGTATTATGAATTCTGTAGCCAGCACACTACAAGCTCACCTATTGTCTTTACAGTAACAGCTCTGTTTGCTATTGAGCTCTGACACAAACATGGCAGTCAGCTGGAAACAGCTATTTCACAATGCACAAGAAATCTCGAAGTTGGTCCCTGGGCAGACCCAGGAGGAACAAATAGGGCTGCACTTCCCAAATTAATTTTGTCCTGTCCACCTTACGGCATTTACTTCCTGCCTCGCGTATGCACTGCCTCCCACTTCGCTGAGGCTCACATTTGTATACCAGCTGCAGCACAACCCACACTAGCTCCCCATTCCTGTGCTTACAGTCCTCACAGAGGGATGCTGCGAAGTGAAATACGCTGGCTACAGGAAAGGAGATCCCATGGATCGATCCAGTACAGAACATGACATGATGGCTTAACTAAATCCTCTCCTTTGCAAGTATGAGGCTGCTGCTTCCACTCTTTCTCTTCAGTCACTTCCTTCAAGTTGAGATTTTCTCCATTCCGGGTTATTTTTGCACTGTTGGTATTTGCAGGTGCTGATCACAGCCTCTCAAGACATGCATGTTTGGCTGTTTTTAAGAAAAGCCACTTCAGGCTGTTGTTTCTCTCTGAACACTCTTCACAGAATCACAGAATCACAAGGTTGGAAAGGACCTTCAAGATCATCTAGTCCAACCGTCATCCTATCACCAACACTACCCACTAAGCTACTAAACCATATCTTGTAGCACCTTGTCCAGGTGTTTCTTAAAAACCGCAAGGGTCGGTGACTCCACCACCTCCCTGGTCAGGCCGTTCCAGTGCCTGACCACCCTCTGAGAGAAAAAGTTTTTCCTGATTTCTAATCTAAATCTCCCTGTGCACAATTTTCGGCTGTTACCTCGAGTCCTATCATTAGTTATGTGGAAGAAGAGGCCGACCCCCTCCTCACCACA